>NQII01000391.1:0-89790 GCA_002778355.1 Clitarchus hookeri | reverse complement strand
TTTATAGTTTGTATCCACGCCGGGCCCTTACTTTCAAAATGCCGGCCATTTTAAAATGTAGGATAATATGTCATACCTTTGAAACCATTTAACAAATTTAAAACAAATTTTGTATGCTGACAGCGCACAGTGTAAGCATTTAATTCTGAGCTAAATATTGTTGTTGGTCTGCCATTTTGGAAGATAGCACTACATGAAAAAATGAAGGCTTTTACATCATATCTCGAAAACAACTCAACCACTTCTCACCGAATTTGGCACATAAGCAATTCTAAAATAGGCCAGGTAAATATTAGTAATTAAACTTTACCAGGCACTTATTTTCAAAATGGCAGCCATATAAATATTTTAGGTTTATTTGGTAAAACAACCATACGTTTAACCATTTTCAACCAAATTTGTATGCTAACAGTATCTATTACAAGCATCATATAAGCAAAAAAACACTTGTCCAGCATTTTGTAAGATAGCACTACATGAATTAATTAAAGTTTTTGTGTAATATCTCGAAAAACAATTGACAGATTCCTACCAAATATGTCAAACAAGGAGTACTGCAGCAGATAATGTTAACTTACATGTTTTAAGTAAGTCAGACATTTATTTTCAAAATGGCGGCCAAATAACTTTTTCAGTTTCATATGTTAAATCATTGAAACCATGTAATTAATTCCAATGATAATTTCTATGCTGGCTGTACATATTACAACCATCAAATGTGTCCACACAAAATCTCTTGTCCACCATTTTGTAAAATAGTATCACATGACAAATTAGAATTAAATGATATCTCAAAAAAAAAAAAAACCAATTTCTACAAAATTTGGCAATCAAGTAGCACTATGGCAGGCCATGTAAACTTATAAACTTTAAAGGGGTCAGATATTTATATTTTTAAAATAATGGATATATAAACATTTAAGCTTTGAATTTTTTGTTTACGTAATTACTAAACAAATTTCAACTTAACTTTGTATGCTGACAGTACAAATTATATCCATCAAAATTGTCTATGCAAAGCCTCATTTCTCCTCTATTTTGTACGATAGCCCCCCATGAAATAATACCATTTTTAATCCCTATCTCTAGAAAAAAAAATCAACAAATTTCTTTCAAATTTGGCAACGAACTTGTACTGTGGTAGGTCATATTAATTTATATGTTTTAAGTACATGTGTCTATTATTTTCTGAATGTTGCCTGTACAAAAATTTTGGCTTAGTTTACTATATCTATGATACAAATTAAAATTTGTATATTGTATCTATTTCAATCATGGAAAGTGCTAATACAGCAACTTTTTGTCCTACATTTATGAAGATTGTCACATGAACAAAACCAGTGTTATGCCATATCTCAAGGGTCAATCAACTGATTCATACCAAAATTTAACGCAAGTATTGCTACAGTAGGGCATGTTAATTAACATGTGTTATGTGCGGCAAGCATGTTTTAATGGGGTTTATATAAATAATTTAGATTAATTTGTTATATCTACGAAAAAGTTTCATCAAAATTTAACCAAATTTTGAATGCAAACAGTATTATTTCGAAACTTAATTTATGCATACAGACAGTGGCGTAACAATAGGGTGGCAGGACGGGCAAAATGCCAGAGGCCCCCGGCTGGAGGGGGCTCACAACCCGAGAGGGCCTTGAGCACAGGAGGATCCTAACATTTATTATTACAAAATTTAGTAAAATTTATTAGTTTTGTATTCAATTAATTTAAGTTACCTACTAAAGTACATACACAAATTAAACAAAAAAATGTATCAAGATTTGAACGCATTTGTAAGAAAAAGATATCGCCCAGTTTTAGAACGCATCCGGTACGTAGTAATAAAGTCCTTTCCACTTGTAGACACGGCGCTGTAGCAATGCTGTCAGCTATGGAAGAAATGTTTTGTCTATGGTTTTTTTGTTGGTTCATATTTTCGCAGCGGGACTTCTTTCGTGGCGCGGGCTCTAGTAACAGTGACAATCGGGAAATCCCTGCTTTCTGTTTTGTAAGTATAAGAAAGGTTCCACTACACATACACAATTTTATTGTTATGAGAATTGGTTGTTAGTGGCATAGATATTTTTTTGATATCACAGTTTTTGTTTTATCGGATCCGCGATCAGTCGCAAAGTTAATTAGTTAATTTTGGAAATTAGATAACAATATGTCTAGTTCTAGAAAGTGTCTAAGTGGGAGCGAAAAACAAAAGAGAAAGGAGGAGTCTGAAGAAAAAAATAAAAAGTTTCCTAAAATAGGTCAGTACTTTAAGAATGAAGATTTTACTGACTAAGAATCAAAGGAACAGTGCGGCGGAAATGAAGAAATTGATGTGACTAAAAGTGGCAGTATTGTAGAGCCCGACAACAGTGAATATCTAGATCCAGAGCAACCACAACCAGGTATGAGCAAAACTCAAAGTGAATAATTTTTTTATGTGGAAAAAGTTACATCTTTGCTATATGTTACTGATAAGGGTAATTTTAAAGAACTAAATGAAGTGAAACGGTTTGTGATCGAAAACGGACACTGTAAACCTAAAGGCCCCTTCCTAAAAGACAGTGACAATAGATCTTTCTTGGAAAAATATTATTATATTGTTTCTTAAGTCTGGCGTAAAACTAGAACCTACATGGCTGTCCTATTCTCTATTGCTTCAAAAGGCATATTGTGAACCATGTTGGTTATTCACAAATAGGGCATCTAAAAATATACAAAATGTTTGGATAGAAGGTTATGACGATTGGAAACATATTGTAGAAGCCATAGAATAACACGAGACATCGAAAAATTATTTGGATTCATGTCTTTTATATCAACAATGGCGGTTACATGGAACACTAGATGAAGAGCAAGATTCCATAATCAAGAAAGAAAAATCTTTTTGACCCCAAGTACTCACTAGACTCCTTGATGTTACTCTGACACTTTCAGCTTGTAATTTAGCTTTTCGTGGCCATAGAGAAAAGGCATACAGCAATGATTCAAGTCCAAGAGGAAATTTTTTAAGTATTGTTGAGTTATTAGCAAAATACGATCCTGTTTTACAAGAATTGTTAAGTAAACCAAAGGGCCAGACAAAATATCCAAAAATACAAAATGAGCTCATTGCTGTTCTTGTTCAAAAAGTGGAAAACGTGCTGGTAAATGAAATAATAACTGCACCATTTTACTCCATTATATTTTGTACGACTCAAGATATTTTGAAAACAGATCAATTGTGTGAACTTTACAGTTACTGTGTGATCGAGAAAGATGAAAATGGAACTCCAAAGGCGCTCGTAATTAAAGAGTCATTTTTAGAATTTCATGAAGTTAAGGATCAAACTGCTTTAGCAATGGCCAACCAGATTATAAAATCCATAAATGACAAAAATATTCTTCTGAATAAGTGTCGTGGAAGGATATGACGGTGCTAATAACATGAAAGGCACTTATGGTGGAGTTCAAAAACTTATAAGAGATATCGAACCAAATGCGATGTATGTCCATTGTGCTGCTGATAATTTAAATCTGGTAGTTAATGATGCAGTAAAAGAGGTTATATAAATGCAAACATTTTTTGAAACCGTGCAACAAATTTATAATTTTTTTGGGCATAGTATCAAAAGATGGAATATGCTATTAAGTTTTATATCTAATAAAGAAGGGGGGGTCTTCAACTTCGGTAACATTAAAAACATTAAATCCAACTAGATGGGCAGGACGTTTCAATGCAATTTTTGCTTTAAAAGTTTGGTATGTTGAAGTTCAAAAAGCGCTAACAAAAACTATTCTATTAAATTCCAGAGCAGATGAGAGAAATGAAGCTATTTCACTGAAGAAGGTCAAAAACTACAACTTTATTATGTTACAGGTTTTCCATTGCAAAATTGTACAGACCATCGACGCGGCCTCTAAAGCACTTCAGTTTAAAGCCATTGATCCTTCAAATACCTTAAACCGTTTCAGGTCTGTCTGGAAGAACTTGAAAAGTATCGACATGAATTTGGAGATTTAAAAACGCAAGCAAATAGTGTAGCAGAAAAATGGTCAATCAACCCTGAATTTCCTAAAACTCGTCAGAGGAAGGTGAAATATCATTTTGATGAAATTTGCGAGGAAGAACGTCTCCAAGATCCCGAAAGCTTGTTTAAAGTAAACGAATTCTATCGTGTATTGGACATAATCATTAATCAACTGAGATCGCGTTTCCTTGGAATGAATGAAATTGTTTCCAATTTCAGTGTCTTGCAACCTGCCACTTTGCAAAATTTAAATGATGCCGATTTATTGGAAAAGGCTTTAGAATTAGTTGATTGATATAAAAAAAAAAAGACATATCTGTCTCGTTTGCCAAGGAAATTCTCAGGTTTCAATCCACTTTTAGACACAAAATAGAAAATTCATCTTTTATAAGAAAACTTGCTGATTTATTAATCATAAAGATTAATTTTATGTCTTCAAGCTTTCCTGAAGTGTGCCCTGCATTTCTGTTATTTGTAACCATTCCTGTGACTACGGCTAGTGCCGAGCAATCATTTTCAAAATTAAAACTAATAAAAACTTAATTAAGAAATTCTGTGGGACAAGAAATGTTACGCAACTTAGCTATTCTATCCATCAAACATTCCATGGCCCAAAATTTGAACTTTGATGTTGTCATTAACACTTGCTGAACAGAAAGTCCGAAAAAAGGAATTTTAATAATTAAAATTTTGACTAAAAATAAAACTGTTATTTCAATTTAATACGCTCTTTAAATTAAAAGTTACTAGAAAATCAATGAAAAAAGCACACAATAATTATAATAGCGTTGTACGTACTTAATGTAGTGATTTATTAAAAAGAAACTACAACGTTGGTTGAGCTTCTTTACATTGAGGGAGGGCCGGCCACATCCGGTGAATTTGCCACGGGCCTCAACGGTATAGTTACGTCACTGTATACAGAAATCCTCTTTTGCCAGATTTTTTTGCAAAGTAGTGTCGGGTGAGTAAAATGAATATTTTGCCATATTTCCACAATACTTCAACTAATTTCCACAAAACTTTGCACACCTGCAGAAGGCCATGTAAAGTTGCATGATTTAAATGGGGCCTGTCACTGATTTTCAAAATAGCGGCCACATAAATCTTTTTATATGTTTGACATATCTTTTTAACAATTTAACCAAATTCAACCAAACCTTTTATGCTGACAGTATCTATTAGATGCATAGTATAACTAAACATTTTTAAGCAGTTTTGTAAGATAGCACCCATTTATAAAATAAGGTTTTTATGCTTTATCTCTGGTACCAATCAACAAATTTCCACAAAATTTTTCACACAAGTAGCGTTATGGTAGGCCATGTAAACTCATGTTTTTTTTAGTGGCTTAGAGACTTATTTTCAAAATGATGGCCGTGTAAATATTTCACATTAGTGAACCCTATCATTCAAAACAATAGAATGATTACATCCAAAGTTGGTACTCCGAATCCTACCTTCATGATGCAGTTGATTGCAAGCTAGCTTAATTTGATGAATTTTTCTGAATTTGAATCCAGAGTAAGTCACTTGTGTATTTTAATTGTCTTGGTATTGTTTCACATGTTTCTGGTTTCATCTCTAATAATATTTATATCAATGCCTACCTACCGTCTATACTTTTAAGAATTTCACTAAAATTTATTTGCACCCATGTAGAGGAAAGTAGGCTCATTAGTTATCAGTAACTTCTTGTTTTATAAGTTGACATCATATAACGTTTTTCTTGCTTGAAAATTATGGACAACCTATGTGAAGTTATAGTAGTTGAACATTATAAAGTTTCCATTTTCGATTGTATTTTACATTCAAACTTCAAAACTGTATATCCATGAATGTTCCATTTTNATGTGAAGTTATAGTAGTTGAACATTATAAAGTTTCCATTTTCGATTGTATTTTACATTCAAACTTCAAAACTGTATCCATGAATGTTCCATTTAAAAAAAAGTTTTTAACAGATGTTCTTTTTACTAGACAAACCATCTGGTTTGTGCAGTGTACTCATTCCCCATTTGCTTTATCATTGTTTATGCTTTTTTCCATGTTTTCATAGACAGCTTTTCCATTACGAATATTTTCTGTTTCCATTTACTTCACAGTGTATTAAACCAGATTTTTGGCAGATTTCAGACTTACCCCTAATAGGGCAATGATATAGATCTAGCCACTCGTGATCTATAGTTCACTGGTGTTCAAAAATTAAGAACAAAAGTAAAGAAATTAACATAAAAGTAGAGCAAATAGGCAGAACTGACCAAAAGACAAATCAGGAGATTGCCTTGAGTCCAGTACTATAAGGCATGAGTATGTATGAAACATGACATACTGTGGGCATTTACAAAGGGCATAAAGCAAGAGAACAGTCTACACTCAACATTGCAGTGGACGCTTTTTGCACAGTGCACATAGGGTTGAATGACAATGTGTGCTGTCTGATGCGGCTAGACAATACCGTATACAACATCTGGACAACATTACCTAAGGTCAAATCATTGGGAAGTTGGCATTTGCCAAGGAAGTTCAGTCACTGGTGACCATGATTGTACTGAGGTTCTCCTTCCTCGCGTGCATATTTTCCATAGTTGCCCTGATTCCCCTTCATGTGCGACATTACACCTCATCGTACATCGGCTGTTGCTGAGATGTTGGAGAGTAAAGATATTTGCTGCGTGGGTTGGCTCACATGGTCTCCAGGCCAAAATCCAATTGAGCACATGTGGGATGTTGTCCGGAGAGGTCTGGCAATACATCGCCTGCCATGACTCTGTAGCTGCAATATTCCAAGAACTCATCTCCAACCTGATATTGAGCACAAACAGATTACGTACATCTTGCATTGCAGTCAGGAGTAATCTCATTTTGCTACCGAGGACTTTATTTCTCTTGCATAATGTGTGTTGTATGGGTGTACCTGTCTTCTATTCTGCTGTGCTTGGAATTCACTTATGAACAAAGATCTTTTGCATAATTTGGATTTCTTTCTGGGTCAGTGTTGTTCACCTTTCCCATAATATTACATCACACCAGTATATTATGTATTAGGCTGTACTATGAAATAACATCTAGTTACCTTACATGTCATGTTAGCAAATACAAAACTCACATAACACAGAATGATGTTTAAGGATATAACATTAAATATATTTTGTTAAAGCGCTAATATGTTTCTCATTTTAGTTTGATATAAGGAAAATTAAAACATATCAGATTACAGTATTGGATATGTTAAAGAGAAATACAAGTAGTTAGTTTTCTGAGACTGAACTAATACAAAAAACTGTGTTGAACAAAAATTCTATGCATTTGTTTATACATCTCAAAGTCACAAGTTTTTAAGGTGTACGTATCATACATGTAAACCAATTTATAGCTATACTATATAAACTTTATATTCAAATTTCAAATAAAGATTACATGTACAACAATTAAGCATTTTAGTTTCACAGGTCTGATTTTCATATTTAATTTTATTAATGTTCATAAGGTGAGAATTGGTACAAAGTATGTTAAAACTGAATTTCATGTTTCTGGTTTAATTTATGATTTTCTAGTTTTTACAGTTTTGTTAATTAAAATGCTGTACAGCCAGAAACATTCAGAATGTCAACACAACTCTATGATTACTGTAAGATAAAACAGCACTGTTTGCACTTTTCTTACCAAATGAAGTTTGTTTTGATTTTTGAATTTTAAGTACCCAAATTTACTTTTATGCCAAAATGAATATAAGAAAAGAGACACAAAATTAGTGTTAAATGATCTTTCCCAACACACATTACAACCAAAATGTAGATGCATCTTCTCCACAATGTTTAAATCATGTCTATAGATATAAATTGGAATTAAAATATAAAAAAGATTTAATTGCTACATTTAATAAGGGGAAAATGGTTATAATTTTAGAATATTTATGAAATTTTGGAGATTATACTTCCTCAATATTTTCCTATCTATATGCTGTAACAAAATTTCAAGGGGAAAATAACCAACCACATGATGACCATAATATTTATAAAACACTAACATAATATACATCTTTCTGACAATTGCTTCTATTTGTATTTATTGTATTGTGTAATCAGATCCAATTATAAGAACATAGGTTCACAGGATGTAGGGTTTGACAATACAAATGGAAATTACAGGTCATGATTTCAGCAATACAAATTAACTCTAATTAGGATCAACATGATTCGAGTGAGTGAGTGGGATTGTAGGGTGCCCAACAGCAGGGTTATAAACGCTCACAGGAATATTTAGTATAAAAGAAATTAAAAATCTCCACATGAGGCAGAAAGGAAAGTTGGGTAAAAAAAGATAAAAACCTCCGTAGGTGGCAAGAACAAAAGTTAGGGAAAAACAGATTAAAAACCTCCACAGGAGGCAAATGCACTATCAAAAAACAAATGAACAAAAAGGAACAAATACTCCAGAGGAGCAACAACACAAGAACAAAAAACAAATCACAAAACATTAAAGGCCCGTCGCATGTAAAAATGGGAAAATAGCCGCTCACAGACATACTCCCATCACACAACATTCGCAGTAGGTTGTCAGGAACATTAAAAGTGCGACAAGCCAGGTCATGCCTGCGACACTCCACTAGAATGTGCCGGACAGTCAAGGAAGTGCCACAGGCATCACGCTCAGGAGGGGGTTCGCCACGATGCAGATATTTGTGTGTCAGACAAGTGTGCCCGATGCAAAGGCAAGAAAGCATAACATCTTCCCTGCAGGTACATGAAAGATCAGGGCGAGTGCAAATAGGCAAGTCAGAGATGGCTCATAACGTGTTGGACACTGGGAGAGAAGACCACTCCCGCTGCCAAGAATGCCAGACAAGGCCGTAGACTGCATGCCTCCTTAGCGGCTATATCAGCTGCTTCGTTCCCAGGGATGCCCACATGCCCTGGAACCCACAGGAAGACGACGCAAACACAAATATGCACAGCCCTCGCCAGTTTCTCCCGGATCATGGAAAGAAGCGGGTGAGCTGTGGAGCACACAAGACATATATGGTGAAACCCCCTACTGATAAAACACAGAGCCTTCAAAATAGCAAAAAGCTCTACAGTTAAAATACTGCAAGATGGATGAAGTCCAAAAAGATACTGAGGAGCATCAGTAACGCAGGCCCACCTAGTCCAGATATCTGATTTGTAACTGTGACGGTTCTCCAATACCACCACAACTTCCCTCCCAACCTCTGCCTACCTACCACAAGGACTATTCAGGAAGAGGATGGTTATAGGAAGTTTTAATAACCAAAAACCTTTCAAAAGCAGATTAATTTTATAGTCACTTTATCTTACTGATAAGAATGGGTGACAGTGCACACAAATGTCAAAAGAACTTTTTAGTTTCGTTTATATTTAATTTTGGCCACATATTCTCTTTTCCCATTTGACCTTTCCTTTTCAATATATATATATATATAAAACAATATGATTTTCAAATAATCATTCACAGTATATATTACATTAAAGATTCCAACAATTATATCTGAAAATATACCAATATTATAAAAGCAACAAACAATGATCAAATATCTTATAGAAAAGTCACAGATGCCTTTGGTCTCCAAAAGAAAGGGCTCCTGACTGCAATACAAATTTATTCACCTTTTCCTTACACAGTCATCAATTCACACCAATTCACAAACATTTGAGCTGAGGGTATCGCCCTCACCGGTACACCCATAGGATGTAGGTAGTGCTCATACACATGTATACTCTGTTTCATATAAGCTCACTAAATTTTGACAGTTCTGTGGACATGTACTATTTGATTGTGTGCTTGCAGGTCACAGCGAGTCAAAATTTCTTGCACAAATGTGAATCTGAGACCCTTGGTTAACCAGCAGAATAGTAAATTTGGACTGGCATTGTGACCTGTGAGCACATAATCAAATAATATATACCATCATAACTGTCAAAATTTTGTGAGCTTACATGAAACAGAGTATACATTCACACACATCCACACCACACCAATCACTATACACCCACAAGGGGTGTAGGTAGTGCTCTCATTCTCTCTCTCTTAATCACCCATGTGCATGAGCTGAGATTATTGCCCTCACCAATATACCCTAGGGTGCAGGTAGTGATCATGCATATCCACAACATTTACAGTCATACAAACAATCTCAATCACACTCTTGAATTTTCTTGGCGTTCCAAATCACCAACACTTCCATAAGTCTAAGTCCCGAATCATTTCTTCTCAGTACAGCATTCACCAGTTTTATTTAGAGGTTAAGTTCAACTCCGGGCATCCCGAAGCAAAGTCCCTTATTTACTCGTCCTGAGCCTCTCAGAGCATTAAAAACTTAAGTCCCACAGTTCACTCATTTGTGGCATTCCAAAAACATACCATCAGTGAAAAAGCAAATAAAACCACGGAACCCAAAAGACACAACATCAAGGAAAANCATTAAAAACTTAAGTCCCACAGTTCACTCATTTGTGGCATTCCAAAAACATACCATCAGTGAAAAAGCAAATAAAATCACGGAACCCAAAAGACACAAGATCAAGGNAAAAGGCCCTTGTAAACAACAGGAGCAGTGGTCATCATAGGAAATTCTGCAAGGTCGAGGCGCACCTCAACCTGCATTGTCAGCCATGGCTGTTCACAACGAGGAAAAAGCAACACACACAGAGGTAAGTCATACTACTACAGGGAATGCACAAAGCGGATAGACACAGAGTAAGGAGAAAATGGCTTAGTGGAGTACAACTGTTCATGAGGCAGATGGAGAAAAGTATCGTGGTGAAGGTGCAAAGTCAGAATGCACCCGTACCCCATATGAAAGAAGCAGTTGGTCACGCCTCTAATGTAGAGGAAGTTCACCAGCCACGGCAAAAATACTGACAATGGGGCTCGTGTGAAAAGCCTAGCAGAAGAATAAACTACACTGCCATAGTCGAGCTTGCTACGGACCAGGGCACGATACAAGAATGGTGACTTGGCCAGCCCCTCAGTCATGATCACTAAATGTTTTCAAAAGATTAAGGTCCCTTACACAGCAAGATTTCAGGGACTGAATATGACTCCTACAAGAGAGTTTAGGATATAACAAGAGACCTAAAAATTTGACATCGTTGGAAACCAGCAAAATAGAGCCATACAAAAGCACCTCTGGCGAAGGAAAGGCGCCATGTTTTCTACAGAAGTGGACCACCTGTGTCTTGGCTGTGGAAAAGTAGAAACCAGTCGCCAAGACGGTGGACGGCCAGCTGGATCTGGCATTCTGCCATGCATACAGATGCAGCACGGCATAAAAAGGTTAGAGTCATCCACATACAGTGCACATTCCACAGGTGGCAGAATGGCTGACCCAATGCCATTGATAGCAATGGCAAACTGAGTGACACTCAAAATGCTTCCTTGTGGCACACCATTCTCCTGAACAAACTTCCGAGGGTAGGTAGCAGCATTGCTTACTCTGTAGTTAATGAAGGACATAAACTGCTGTATAAATTTAGGAAGATGTCCACGAAAACCCCAAACAGACAGCTGTCNATGTAGTTAATGAAGGACATAAACTGCTGTATAAATTTAGGAAGATGTCCACGAAAACCCCAAACAGACAGCTGTCACAAGATACCATGTCACCACGTTGTGTCATACGTCTTCTCCAAATAAAAGAATACAGCAAGGAGGTGCTGCTCTCCCAGAAAGGCTGTCTATATGGCATCCCTCAAGCTGACCAAATGAACCACCGCAGAATGATTTCAGCAGAAACCGCACTGAAGAGGCGATAAAAGCTGCCAGGTCTCAAGACAGTACATCAGACGTGCATTACCATAAGCTCAATGTCTTACATACACAGCTGGTAAGGGAAATAGGTCAATAGCTGAAACATCTCACTTGGCCTTCCCCGGTTTCAAAATTGGTACAACAGTAAACTTGCACTATTTGAAGGGAAATACATCTGAAGTCTAAATGTAATTAAAGAGCCTCCGCAAAAACAGTTCCCCCGTGAGTGGGAGGTGTTGCAACAGAGCATAATGGATATTTGTCAGGTCCAACCGATATATGCTTCGAGTGCGATAAAGACTGCTCCAACTCAAGGAGGGTGAAAGGCTGGTTATAGTCCTCCTCACTTGAGCCACAAAAGTTGACACCCACCATGTCACATGACTCCTTGATGGCTCGAAATGAGGGAGTGTAGTGCACACTGCTCNGCCACAAAAGTTGACACCCACCATGTCACATGACTCCTTGATGGCTCGAAATGAGGGAGTGTAGTGCACACTGCTCGAAACAACTGCAAAATACTGACCCAATAAATCTGCTATAGTGGTCCCATTAGTAACAATACTGTTATTGACCAGAAGGAAGGGAACCTGTGTGCTTTCGAACATTGTCCCAGATAAACTCACCGATGAAATGACGACTATTCAGGATTTCTTTCGGCTGTCTTCGATGACACGCCGTGACCAAGCCTGACAGTCGCAGATCAGGTTAGCTTGAGTGGGATGAGACTAAAGCATCTGAGTGCACATTGTCGGGTATGGACNATCTGAGCGCACATTGTCGGGTATGGACAGCATCCCTGCATTTGTCGCTCCACCAAGGAACATGCCTACAACCACGATATTAAGACTGAGAGAAGGCAGCCTCCCCAGCTGACACGACAATATAATTGAATAGTTGCACTGCCATATTCACGTCAGGGGGAACCTCATCAGTGAAATTAAGGGAACGCTGGAAATGAGCCCAGTCAGCTTTCTTAAGTACCCACCAAGGTAGTATGGGTAGGACAGTAAACGACACCCGATCCAATATATTGGGTAATGGTCACTTCCACAGAGATCTGGGTAGATAGACCAATCAAAGTGGGTGACCAAAGCTGGGCTACAGAAAAAGAGATCAATACAGGACAAAGTGCCAATATGGGTGGTGAAGTGTGTAGGAGTACCAATGTTCAACAGGGAAATATTATAACTGATCAGCTATGACTCGACTACACGACCCCGAGCATCCCTGTGGTCAGAATCCTCTATCTGATTGTGAGCGTTTAAGTCACCAACAACCAGAAATGGAGGTGGGAGCTGAGAATATAGCTCCTCAAAATCAGCTAGCTAACACACTGGTGTGGGGATACATAGATGCTACAAACAGTGACAAACATACCGAGGAAAGCTCTAACCGCCATTGCCTGCAGAGCAGTGCGAAGGGCAACAGCTTCATGGTAAACAGAATCCTTCACNAGCTGGGCTACAGAAAAAGAGATCAATACAGGACAAAGTGCCAATATGGGTGGTGAAGTGTGTAGGAGTACCAATGCTCAACAGGGAAATATTATAACTGATCAGCTATGACTCGACTACACGACCCCGAGCATCCCTGTGGTCAGAATCCTCTATCTGATTGTGAGTGTTTAAGTTGCCAACAACCAGAAATGGAGGTGGGAGCTGAGATAAAAGCTCCTCAAAATCAGCTAGCTAACACACTGGTGTGGGGATACATATATGCTACAAATAGTGACAAACATACTGAGGAAAGCTCTAACCGCCATTGCCTGCAGAGCAGTGCGAAGGGCAACAGCTTCATGGTAAACAGAATCCTTCACNTGAGGAAAGCTCTAACCGCCATTGCCTGCAGAGCAGTGCGAAGGGCAACAGCTTCATGGTAAACAGAATCCTTCACCACAAGACAGACAACGCCACAGGCATGGTCCATCAACACATTAACCAGGTAATAAAAGTGTGACCTCTAAGGGAGGCCGTATCAGTGGGACGAAAGTGTGTTTCCTGAAGGCAAATGACTGCAGGGGTGAGGGACACTAGGAGCTGTTTCAATTCTTCAAGATTATGGATATAATCTCAGCAGTTCCTCTGTATGAGGGACACGAGTTATGGAAAGAAATTGTGCGGAAATAATTACTTCAATTTCCCTCTATGTCTGTTGCTCACTGGTGTAAAGCCCCTTGAGCATTTGCCAGAGTCTGGTGAATCAAAATCAACCACATCTCGGCTTCTGACTCCGAAGAGACAGGATGGCAAGTTGGGGACTTGATCCTACGAATCAGGTTCATTCGCAGAAAGGGATATAAGAAATGGAGTCTTTGGCTTTTTGAATTTTTTTGCAGCAGCTTGCTGACAAGACCTGCTAACAACAGAAGGTTTCAACAGTTTTTTTTTCAGCTGGCCCACATTGCATACCGACAGTCGGGGTCTGGGTCGTCCGAACTCCCTGTGGCTTTGGTGTACTCACAGACACTTCGGTCTGGGTAACCACATTGACTGTCTGAGTACACGCATCCTTTACTGCTGGTTGAGCATTGGCAACAACAATGTAGGGAACAGCAGGCTTCGGGCCCTGGAAAGCATGGAAACGTTTCCATGCCTCGACAAAGGAAATCTTTTCGATAGCCCAGATTCGTTGAACAGTCTGCTCATCCTGGTAGACAGGGCACTCCTTCACTGCAGTTCACACACTTCAGAGGTTTGCTGCACTGAAGAGTATCTGGAATCAGTGGGTCAGCTCACTTTGGACCAGTTATAGCAACGTAGAGGAGCAGGAATAAACTGCTTACCACACACATTCAAGTACACTACTTTGATAACGGAAGGGACATCATGGACACCAAAAGTTAAGATGATAGTAGTTGTAGGTGACTAACGCCGTCAGTAGTCTTCAGAAAATGGCAAACATCAGTGACATACTGAGTTTGCAGCTCACTTAAGATCTCATTTTCTGGGATGTCAATTAAGTTGGGACACCAGATGATGCCGTTACTGGAGTTGAGTGACACATGGGTCTTGACCTCGACAGAGAACTTTGCAGTTGCCCCACTGAAAGTCTTCATCGCCAAGAGCCCCCGCGACTGGGCAGCATTCAACATCTCGACCAGAAGCTTACGCCTTTCACTGATCATTTACAGTCAGCAACAGGACCACCAGCTGCTCCATCAATAACTTTTTGTAATTCAAAAGGTGACCACTTTTCAAAAGTGTACCCTTCTAAACGTCCAATAAAATAAAATTGTGGCATAGGTAATTTAACTGCAAAAAACTGATGCACTAAAGAATCACNCTCAACAGAGAACTTTGCAGTTGCCCCACTGAAAGTCTTCATCGCCAAGAGCCCCCGCGACTGGGCAGCATTCAACATCTCGACCAGAAGCTTACGCCTTTCACTGATCATTTTACAGTCAGCAACAGGACCACCAGCTGCTCCATCAATAACTTTTTGTAATTCAAAAGGTGACCACTTTTCAAAAGTGTACCCTTCTAAACGTCCAATAAAATAAAATTGTGGCATAGGTAATTTAACTGCAAAAAACTGATGCACTAAAGAATCACAATCTGAATCACTATCAGTATCATCGCTATGCCATTTTAAGTGGAAGTTCAGGGTGCCACCCTTTCTTGGAGTGCCTTTGGAAGCCATGGTACTATGATTCGTCGGCTTCAGTCTGCCGTTCAGGGGGAAAAGAAAAGAAGTCAGCAGTTAAAACACCTTACGGGCTCTGCCATTAGAAGGGGAACCAACCTCCCACAAACCTAAGCAGTACGTAGGAACAAGTACCCTTCGCCGCTATTCACTGCAAATTACTGCCCCAGTAGTACACCAAATTGTACATCAAGGCAAACCAGTGGCAAATAGTACATCCTGAGCACGGCCAGTTTTATTTTACTACCTGGGAAAACATACCAGGCTCGGACAACCTTTGGTGCCAGTTCAGGGGTCTTGTGGTTGATTACACCGGCCTTCTCCGTACAGCGGTAACATGCCTTCATGGTAGGTCTAAGCACATAGGCTAATCAGCCATGACAACCTCTCCTACCAAGAAGAAACCAATTGGTGCTATGTGGCTGTACATGTACATGGATACGGGCTCTGCACCTAGACTTGCCTTCTTGGGCCAGTAAGAAGGGTTCACTTGACCACCAGTAACAAAGGAACCTTGTATGGTCACACAATTTGGAAGCAGCATTCATTCGTGAGGACAGACCCTCATTACAAAGAAGGACATCACCCTGGCCTGTGACGATGCTGGAGAGAGGGAAGATGTGACGGGACCTGGTGAGATGGAAAGAAAAAGATGACAAAAGAGAAGAAGATGAAGAAAAAAGCATGAGATGATGGTCCGAACAAATTTCAGATCCCGAACATGTCCCGATTAGTCGCCTCTTACAACGAGCATGAGGTGGCTGTGGTGGTATTCTAAAACCCCGCCACCACACACACAAGGGATGATAAAAATTGCCATTACATCATTATTACTGAGAATACACTATTTAAACACTGGCAAAATAAATATGATTATACAGTTATGGTTAGAAAAATGACCAGGTGAATAATTCTAAGTCCACTTTGGGTATCTTCGACTCTCGACAGGCTGTATGGCCTTGGATCTTAGGCAACACACAGCATGTCAAGAAGTATCCAACGGCACTGCGTTTGAACTGCGCAAAGAAACATGTTTTCTTTCTTTGGAGCCTCATTCTGGTCACACCTCCTACAAGTGACCAGGTCAAAGTAAAATGCATCTAATTGGCTCAAACAACTCACCTTAGAAATAATTATGTGAATGCAAAAGTGTAATATATCATTTGAGTAGCATAACTGCCTAGTTTAATAAATAAATCAGTAAATTCAAGTACAATATTTCAAACGACATTTTTATTAAGAAATTAATAAGTTCTCTTTTGTAAATTATAACATAACCAATTTTTTGCAAAACTCAAAGCAATAAGAAGTTTGGTTTACGTAAGCAAAGTATTTGTATTCGTTTGAACTCAAATCAGACAGAAAAAAGACCAGCAGTTAATATTTACCCAAGGACCTGGATTTGATTCCTGTGTGGAATAGCCATGAAAGGAGACAAATTTACAGTTATGAGTTCACAAAACTCAAATAATTTAAGCACATAAAATTATAAATTTGTCTTTATTGCTAAAAAAAACAAAGTGTTGATTTATTTTGTCAAATGGGAAACAAGAAGTTAATATGTTCAGTTAAGTTAGGCTTATAGCAATAAACTTTTCAAAAAGTTTATACCATGCCACAATGCAAATATATTCAGGTATTTACTCTACTCATTTTGTTAGTAACCTGAATTATTATACAGCCCATACATAATCAATTTCCACCAAACTACTATACTAGCAATATATTATTCGGAATGGGTTACTAATATTGTTGAAACAAAATATAACGCCATACAATATGCAGGTGATGTATTATATTATTACTAAAGATTTCACACTGCCATACATTGCAGGAAAAATATTTAGACTTCTTAGTACTAAGAGGTAATCAGTTAGAGTAGTTTGTGACATTTTCTTTAATGTGTGTTTTTGATATAAAATACAAAATATTTTGAATTCATGTGATGTGAGTGAATGTAAGAATACAGCTTGTGGAAATACAACCAACCATTATTTTTCCATATGCCAGTCTAGTACATATTGTTGCATAGCAGTTAAATTGTAAGCAGTCTTCCAGAAAACTGGCTGCAACTTCACATCATTGTACAAAAATACATTCAAGTTCATAAATGAGTAGTCGTATTTATTTGCTTCAAGTTGTTTAGGGCAAGAAAACCATTTCCTTGCAACTTTTGACACAAAACTATGAAAAAGTTGATGGGCATTTGGCAGAATGGCTTTATTTAGCCAGAACTGTTCATAGTTCTGCAAACACGACTGTGACTAATTAACACTGTATGCTGGTGTGTCTTTTTATCCATGCTGGCTGTAAGGTATTATTAATAATTTTCACATTGTAAAACACAATTACATAACTGTTTCAAATTGTGAGATAGTTACCGAGACTTATGCAGGCAACAGCAAAAACCTACCACACTACCACCATTTCTAATGCAATTCTTTTGTTTGACATCATGACTCTTTTAAGGAGGTGATCACTGATAATAAAACAATTCATTCGAAATTTTCTCTCTTTCAATCTAGACGCGATACTTCTGAACATCCTTTATTAAGATTTAAGTTCAAACTGTCTTTGTGAATTTGTGTATGTTATTTTCAAATATTTTCCTTCTATATAACTTAGCACCCTGATTTCTTCATGCCAATATTATAGCTCCAACTATTTCTATGGGTTGTAATTCATGTGCATCTGGGCTTATCATGAGATTAACTTATTTTGTAGAAGCGTATTATGTAACAGCAATGGTATTTACCTAGTATAACTGGAAACCTTGCACAATGCAAATTGTATGGATAAAAAATTAAACTTTTTTAAAGCTGTAACTCAAAAGTAAAATTCAGATAGTCAGGTGACAAATAAAAGGTATTTTCAAGCAAATGCATTAAAAAAAAAATTTGCATTAAAAAAGTTTTTACATTTTTTTAAATTAATTTTTCTTAAAGGGAAGAAGTAATAAAAGTGAAAATATTTACTACCACAGCTGTTGCAACACATGGCTCNAATTTGCATTAAAAAAGTTTTTACATTTTTTAAAATTAATTTTTCTTAAAGGGAAGAAGTAATAAAAGTGAAAATATTTACTACCACAGCTGTTGCAACACATGGCTCTTTTATGATTTCCTTTGTCAAATTAGCTATTGTTTTAAGTGCCAAAGTGAATGCATTGCACTGAAGGCCCTCATCAGTTCCACATGAGCCACTGTTTCATGAGACAGGGCGCCAAAGTGGTTTTAACTCACTGGTTGTTACCAAACTTGGTCTGATCGCACAGGGCAATAGGGAGACTGAGTGTATGAGTGCTCAAAAGTACTATTGAATGATACATGAAATCAAGGTAAATGCAATTTTCTAACGAACATGAAATACAACTGAAACTGCACAAATAAGCACCCAAGACATGTGCAATGAACAAGGGAAGAATTAGCATTGTATATAACAATAACTCTTGACTGATTCTTTAAATTACATGGAAACAATGGTGTGTTCCTAGCCAATAATATTATGAATGCAACATGAAAATGTGGGCAGGGGACCTTGTATCACCATGCAACACAAACCTGTGCCACACCAGTCCAGGTAGCAGACAAAAAATGGATGAGCCAATAAAAATGCCATAAACCTCATAAAATCAAACTATCCAGTTTGCAAATACTGACCGTCAGAAAGCATACGGGTGTGGCTCCCAGGCGGCACAAAATCAGGAAGAACCAAACAGGATTAAAGTAAATAGAAAATAAAAACTACAAGGATGTGCTACCACGGTGCCAAGCACCATACAACAATCTGCCTACAAATGGCTGAAATCTACTCATAATAAAATACAGTAAAACCAGCTCAAATGAATAAGCAACACATGGGTCAGTTAATAAGTATCAAATCTTAAATGCCCATAAAATAATCACTAAGACTGCGTACCTTGGCTCGTGCCGTGCAGTGTGACGAAGAACCGATATCAAATCAATAGAAGTATAGCATGTAGATGGCCCCATAGAGAAGTGCAACTTAAAACACCACGCACCAGTTTATGTACACCCCAGGCAGCCCTGCTAGCACACAGCAGTATGTTGAAGAACGTGGTAGAAAGAAGAGGGGCACAGGCAACAACTGCAAGAGCCAGCAGGGTCTCGCACACTCAGAAAAACAGCCAACTTTACTGCTCAGTCGTCCATCATGGCTGCGCAAACTAGTCGCACCGGCCACATGAATTTGGGTGTTCAATGAACAAATTGGCTTATGCTCCCGCACAATTAGAGTCCCAGTTCTTGATGCAAACAACAGCAGTGAATTGTAATGTAAATATTTGCCTCAGAACTGTAGCTGTATCGGCAGGAAAGTAAACCTTTTCACCAAATGAGCTGCGTGAAAAAAGTGTAAATTTTAATATATATATATAGACAGACAGACAGACACACACACACACACACATATATATAGGCATATATACACAGTATCATCGAAAAACGTGTTCATGATTTCACACTGAAATAATTAAGTCTGTATATTAGGTAAATTATTCATATATATGCCAAAATATGCAGAAAAACACCAAGTTTTACACCATATCTAGGCGTTAGTCTATCTCCATCCAGGTGCAGTGAATCATGTCAGGAGTCAAAGTCGCTGTTGCTGTGTTGATACTCTCCCTTAAATGTCGCAGATCCCAGATTTTTTCAGCACAAACAATGTTCTTCAGATAACCCCAGAAGAAGAATTCCATAGGAGTCAGATCAAAGCTTCTAGGTGGCCACAAAACAGATCCATTTCTTTCAATCCAATGCCTAGGGAATCTGTTATTGAGAGCTTCATGCACGTTCAGACTGTAATGAGGTGGTGCTCCATCTCGCTGAAAGTTTACACTTATGCCCTGTTCCCTTTCAATGTTATCGATTTCAACGGAAACGTAAAGTTCTAACATGTCCAGATACACAAATATATGGCACCTGTAACCGTGTTTTCAGCAAAAATGGACAGACCTACAACACAATCATGCATTAGCCCACAGCACACATTTACCTTAGGCCAACCACGAATATACTCAAAAACTTAATTGGGTTGCTGAGTCCTCCATATTCAGCAATTATAACGGTTAACGCAGCTGTTAATGTGGATACATGCTTCATTACTAAAAGAAAAATATTTGAGGTAACTTTCATTGTCGTGCATTGCAGTCAGAATTGTTACAGCAAGTTGACTCATTTATGTCGGTCTATTTCCATAGTTGCATGTCTCATTTGGATTTCGTAAGCATGCAGCCTGAGACGTTTATGAAGCACATGGCAAATTGTTTTTTTTTTTGGGAAGACCAAGTTCCAAACTGCATCGCACAATGGACTTTTTAAGAGCTACGTAAACATGACACCATGTTCTCTTCTGATCTGCGTGGTCAGCCTGGTGATTTCCTATTGTTCACATTTTCAGTTTCGTAAAATTTTCTATACCAACACAGAATGGTTTTATTTGTGGGCGGATGTTCGCCATACGTATGCTGAAAATGACACTGCTCGGCAACAATCAATTTAAACTCTGCATACCACAACACACACTGTGCTTTCTGTTGTACACTCGCCATGATTGTAGTGATACGATAGACTGGCAGTGTGACGTCTGCACATGTTCCCAATGACTTCAAGNATAGACTGGCAGTGTGACGTCTGCACATGTTCCCAATGACTTCAAGGTCAACGCAATGACAGATACCAAAACTCACAAGGTTGGGGTACGGTTTCTCGTTGGTTTCACAGAGAATGGTTGATTATTGCTCATAAAATTTATATCTGAAATCATGGACACCATCTTTGATGATACTGTATAAACACACATAGATATCTGTGGCTTTGTTCTAAAAGCGCCAATGTCAAAAATCACAGTGTCGAGATAAGGAGCTCTGAAAATCAGACATTTTCTATAGAGATTAATACTGAAAAAATGATACATACCAATGTTATGGTATTTTTCCAGTACAAACTAGAATCGATGAGGAGTACAGTACACAAAGTTTTATTTCTCTAGACACCGCCATAGAAAATTTTTTTTCATAATGTTGGCTCCTTTTGCATTCAAAATTTATGTGTAGGCCAATAAAGTAAAATATAGTACATAACATATGTGTACATGTAGGCTCTCTAACTGTTATTTTTAATGTAATATTAAATATATGCTATTATTACATATTTATTTCCAAATGAACAGGTTTATCATAAACAATCATATATAATGCACATGAAATACTAAGTATTAATAATTTAACTGAGCAGTCGTCTTCTCCACATTATAGAAATACTGTACATGTGATTACGTGAATAAGTACAGTAAAAATACGAATGAATTGTGATACTACTTTATGTACAATAATTAAAGCTGCTTTAAGTCTCAGTCTTAAACATCAGTGCTTAGCATTATGTATTCNGATACTACTTTATGTACAATAATTAAAGCTGCTTTAAGTCTCAGTCTTAAACATCAGTGCTTAGCATTATGTATTCGCACTAGGACGTATTAGACTATAGTTAAACAAAATAAATGCAATGAACCCAAAAATATAATAAAAATCCAGAATGTTTTCTTTGCACTTAACTAAGGGTAACTTTCACCTTTAGTGGGTATCTTCTTCGTCATCATTTCTATCATCTGTAAGATACCCACAGGTCAGTTTAGAGGATGGTACATATTAGTCCTTTCCGAATTGAATCAAATCTAATGACTGTTGGGATTAATAAATGGTAGGAGAGACTTCAAATCATTTACTATCTCTACTATAAGTGGTAATGGCGTGCTTGAAATAAAGGTGAAGGTCCGAAGTGAAGTCCGTATCTTGAGCCTCCGTGACAGATCAAGTGTCTGGAAATGTTCATCATCTTGGAAAGAGTATTTCAACTTTATCGTGTCAGGTTGACACCCAACGACACTAGATTAGTTAGTATTCCACCCCGATAGGTTAAACACGTACTTTGTTGTAAGTTTAAAAAGAAAAACATTATTACAATGTTTTGAGGATACAACTGGAATACTCTGATTGTGCATCTGTTAAAACTGCAATACTTAAAACCAGTTGTGTGCACCATTGCATGCCTCATAACGCGTGGATATTTTGTTGTGCCCACAAAGTGAAAAATTAAATGTTTGCACTACTGAGCAAAATTTAATGCCCACCACACATTGTGGCTAATTTGCGATGCCAACTGAACTGCCCAAGATTGTTAACCACAGAGTGTTGTGGAAAGTTAAGCCTACTCCTATTCAAGCATTCGACAAACTTGGTTATTGCAAGTAACATAAAGACAAATTTATAATGCACAAATCCTACCTGTAATCTGAGATGGTATCACTGGAGGGCTTTGCTTGCTGCAGTTACCATCCTCTTGAAATTCTGAAAATAAAACAGTTCATTCAACTCTTGAATTATAGCAGATTACTTTTATTCATAACAATATAGTATTTTCAACAATAACCTCTTTCACCCATTTCTATAACTCAATAAATGTTTCATGTTTAACACTGCTTGTGTATTAGTGACATAACCCCTAAAATTTTAAGTGGCTTCATGTTTTCAAATAAATTATCATACATGTGTTAGATTATTTTGCTAATTTTTTGTCATTTCAAGCATTCTCTTTCCTCTGGAACACATTTTAGAAGGTAGGCTTCAAAAGCAGATACTCACAGTCACTCCATGTTAACACAGTCCTATATAGAACTATAAACAGTCAGACATTGATGTGCAATTGTTATTATATCAATAGCCATCTGATGTTGCAATATAACAATTATTTTTTCTGCATCTTCATGCCCATATGCTTTATTCCAGTAAACATGTGAAAACCTTCACAAAAGAACAATATATGGTTTGTTTTCAGAAAATAATCATAATTTCCATGTTAGCCAATCTTACATGAACTTAGTAAAATCTCAAAACACTGTTAATGCCAGAAAGGCCAAAGTTAATATTGGTCAATGCTTAATTAGTGTTTAAAAATACCAATATCAACATTGGCCCTTGTAGCAGGCAACTGAAAATGAACTTTTGTTTCAACCTTGACTCCACCATACATTGTGTTGTTGAGAGTGGCCATTTCAGGACTAAACAAAACACAATGCAAACAGCACATAGGACTCAATAACTCATTTTTGTGACATATTTTCATTGGCCCTTTTTTATAGCCAAGCCACAGAAATACACACACATATATACATGTATATACATATATATGTATACACATATATACATGTATATATATGCATATATAGACACATATAGTCACATATACCTGGTGATTCACCCAAGCATGCAATCCCGCCATGCTACAGCCCATGGCCGAAGCACTGGACCCAGACAGCGCCGCTAGGTCTGGGTCTGATTCCCGGCGGTGGCAGCGGATTTCTTTACAATCATTACTAGTGCTTAAACATGTATCCAAATGACAATGGTGATGTGTAATAATGAATTTAATACAATATGAGTTATAATAATGAATAAATAATAATAGATATAACAATCAAATGAATACCTCATTGCATAGTGACACGTATAACTATACCATTAATTGCTATTGTGCACTTTATTTCAAACATGCGATAAGATGGATTGCTAAACGGAAATGTAGCAGGCAGTTACATGACCCATAATATTGGTCAGTTACCACCAAAAAGCATACTATTTACATGATGTGTGTGTGTGAGGTATTACTAACATATCATGTAAACCCCAACGTGCATAGGTTAAACATGTCTGAAAGACGTGTGCCACGTCAGAAATGTAAAATGTTAAGCTTGCTCAGTGATTGCAATGAGACTCTTGATGAAATTTATAAAATTGAGGAATACCTTTGCTAAATCATTACGTAAAAACTAAAAATTCTTTATTACCTGCTGGGATTGGTTTACAAGAGGAAAAACACCAAAACTGAAATAGGTCTGGTATACCGACACACCCCGGTTTCTCAGCTGGATAGTGCTGCACTCTATCAGTTTGACCGTAAACTCAGTTTTCCAGGTCCATAAACCAGTCTTAAGCACATTGTGACCATTTACCTTTTGTATTGGGATCGTAACACAACAGTGTGTGGTTTGTGGAGTATCAAATTTTTTTTCCATATAAGTGTTAAGTCCATATTGAACTAGCTCTGTAGCTGTGAGTAAATTTCTTAGCAATAATAGGTTATTTAATAGGTTTAAACTATTCTAAAACTATTTAGTTTTTATTTTCATCATTATTGTATCTCCTATATTCAAGTGAGGAATGTGGGAATAGAGAGTTCTGTAAAATGACATACCATACGAGGTAGGGGTTTGTAAACTGACATGCCCTGAAGTTTTGCTTTGAACAGGTCAAGTTGCGATGAACAAATAATTTATTGTTTGCCCAATTAAATTGTATTTATTTGTTTTAGATGCCTCATAAGAAAAATAAAAACGTGGGACCTCCTACATTTATTAAAGGAGCACAAATTTGGCAGTGGAACACAGGGACTGTAAAGCATCTGAATCGAAATATATTATATCATTTCCGTATAAGAGTGAATTAAGTGCCGCGAGTAAAAAAAAAAGTACACCATAGCACAAAGATGATAGTAGTGCTGCAAATTGTGGATCAGGTCATGGCTAAGGCCGTGGTTCAGTTAGTTCAGACCATGGTTCGGGTCGTCGTGACACGGATGAAGGCTCCACTGGAAAGACTACATGAAAGCCCATTTCCAAATGTTACAGAGAGGCCTTGGGTCGCGGGCCCTTGTGTTGGGCTAACAGAGTTTGTTTATATTACTATATATGTATTTTACTGTTACCTGCAACTATGTACATCATGCTCGCGGCACATTTGTATGTACCTAGATTTGTTTGCACATGGGTGGTTTTTGCATGTTATCTGTGCTAATGTTTATTTCTGTATACATTTTCCCATTTTATGTATACAGCCTGGATGTAGGTGGACAAAGAGAGGCCAGCAGTTGCTGAGGGGATCCAAGTTGGCAGACGCCCGTGGTAGTAGATAACGAGGGTGGCGGTGGTTGATTTTCGNGTATTTCAACTTTATCGTGTCAGGTTGACACCCAACGACACTAGATTAGTTAGTATTCCACCCCGATAGGTTAAACTCGTACTTTGTTGTAAGTTTAAAAAGAAAAACATTATTACAATGTTTTGAGGATACAACTGGAATACTCTGATTGTGCATCTGTTAAAACTGCAATACTTAAAACCAGTTGTGTGCACCATTGCATGTCTCATAACGCGTGGATATTTTGTTGTGCCCACAAAGTGAAAAATTAAATGTTTGCACTACTGAGCAAAATTTAATGCCCACCACACATTGTGGCTAATTTGCGATGCCAACTGAACTGCCCAAGATTGTTAACCACAGAGTGTTGTGGAAAGTTAAGCCTACTCCTATTCAAGCATTCGACAAACTTGGTTATTGCAAGTAACATAAAGACAAATTTATAATGCACAAATCCTACCTGTAATCTGAGATGGTATCACTGGAGGGCTTTGCTTGCTGCAGTTACCATCCTCTTGAAATTCTGAAAATAAATCAGTTCATTCAACTCTTGAATTATAGCAGATTACTTTTATTCATAACAATATAGTATTTTAAACAATAACCTCTTTCACCCATTTCTATAACTCAATAAATGTTTCATGTTTAACACTGCTTGTGTATTAGTGACATAACCCTTAAAATTTTAAGTGGCTTCATGTTTTCAAATAAATTATCATACATGTGTTAGATTATTTTGCTAATTTTTTGTCATTTCAAGCATTCTCTTTCCTCTGGAACACATTTTAGAAGATAGGCTTCAAAAGCAGATACTCACAGTCACTCCATGTTAACACAGTCCTATATAGAACTATAAACAGTCAGACATTGATGTGCAATTGTTATATCAATAGCCATCTGATGTTGCAATATAACAATTATTTTTTCTGCATCTTCATGCCAATATGCTTTATTCCAGTAAACATGTGAAAACCTTCACAAAAGAACAATATATGGTTTGTTTTCAGAAAATAATCATAATTTCCATGTTAGCCAATCTTACATGAACTTAGTCAAATCTGAAAACACTGTTAATGCCAGAAAGGCCAAAGTTAATATCGGTCAATGCTTAATTAGTGTTTAAAAATACCAATATCAACATTGGCCCTTGTAGCAGGCAACTGAAAATGAACTTTTGTTTCAACCTTGACTCCACCATACATTGTGTTGTTGAGAGTGGCCATTTCAGGACTAAACAAAACACAATGCAAACAGCACATAGGACTCAATAACTCATTTTTGTGACAAATTGTCATTGGCCCTTTTAGAGCCAAGCCACAGAAATACACACACATATATACATGTATATATACATATATATGTATACACATATATAGATGTATATATATGCATATATAGACACATATAGTCACATATACCTGGTGATTCACCCAAGCATGCAATCCCGCCATGCTACAGCCCATGGCCGAAACACTGGACCCAGACAGCGCCGCTAGGTCTGGGTCCGATTCCCGGCGGTGGCAGCGGATTTCTTTACAATCATTACTAGTGCTTAAACATGTATCCAACTGACAATGGTAATGTGTAATAATGAATTTAATACAATATGAGTTATAATAATGAATAAATAATAATAGATATAACAATCAAATGAATACCTCATTGCATAGTGACACATATAACTATACCATTAATTGCTATTGTGCACTTTATTTTAAACATGTGATAAGATGGACTGCTAAACGGAAATGTAGCAGGCAGTTTCATGACCCATAATATTGGTCAGTTACCGCCAAAAGCATACTATTTACATGATGTGTGTGTGTGAGGTATTACTAACATATCATGTACACCCCAACGTGCATAGGTTAAACATGATGTCTGAAATACGTGTGCCACGTCAGAAATGTAAAATGTTATAAGCTTGCTCAGTGATTGCAATGAGACTCTTGATGAAATTTATAAAATTGAGGAATACCTTTGCTAAATCATTACGTAAAAACTAAAAATTCTTTATTACCTGCTGGGATTGGTTTACAAGAGGAAAAACACCAAAACTGAAATAGGTCTTGTATACCGACACACCCCGGTTTCTCAGCTGGATAGTGCTGCACTCTATCAGTTTGACCGTAAACTCAGTTTTCCAGGTCCATAAAACAGTCTTAAGCACATTGTGACCATTTACCTTTTGTATTGGGATCATAACACAACAGTGTGTGGTTTGTGGAGTACCAAATTTTTTTCCATATAAGTGTTAAGTCCATATTGAACTAGCTCTGTAGCTGTGAGTAAATTTCTTAGCAATTATAGGTTATTTAATAGGTTTAAACTATTCTAAAACTATTTAGTTTTTATTTTCATCATTATTGTATCTCCTATATTCAAATGAGGAATGTGGGAATAGAGAGTTCTGTAAAATGACATACCATACGAGGTAGGGGTTTGTAAACTGACATGCCCTGAAGTTTTGCTTTGAACAGGTCAAGTTGCGATGAACAAATAATTTATTGTTTGCCCAATTAAATTGTATTTATTTGTTTTAGATGCCTCATAAGAAAAATAAAAACGTGGGACCTCCTACATTTATTAAAGGAGCACAAATTTGGCAGTGGAACACAGGGACTGTAAAGCATCTGAATCGAAATATATTATATCATTTCCGTATAAGAGTGAATTAAGTGCCGCGAGTAAAAAAAAAAAGTACACCATAGCACAAAGATGATAGTAGTGCTGCAAATTGTGGATCAGGTCATGGCTAAGGCCGTGGTTCAGTTAGTTCAGACCATGGTTCGGGTCGTCGTGACACGGATGAAGGCTCCACTGGAAAGACTACATGAAAGCCCATTTCCAAATGTTACAGAGAGGCCTTGGGTCGCCGGCCCTTGTGTTGGGCTAACAGAGTTTGTTTATATTACTATATATGTATTTTACTGTTACCTGCAACTATGTACATCATGCTCGCGGCACATTTGTATATACCTAGATTTGTTTGCACATGGGTGGTTTTTGCATGTTATCTGTGCTAATGTTTATTTCTGTATAAATTTTCCCATTTTATGTATACAGCCTGGATGTAGGTGGACAAAGAGAGGCTAGCAGTTGCTGAGGGGATCCAAGTTGGCAGACGCCCGTGGTAGTAGATAACGAGGGTGGCGGTGGTTGATTTTCGAGTGTGTGCGGACCAACGTATATGTGTGCTATTTCAGACCCTACGCTACTACATGCATCTGTAACTTTGCAATGCACTTTATGTATACCTACCTTTATTTTTTACATGTATAGCTGGTTGTTACGTGTTCTCGAACTTCAAAGGTTCGGGAATGGTGTCAAACAATGCTTATAACAAGGCTTAAGGCCTACTTGCCCTTATCACAGATTGATGGCAGTCAGGAGTGATTCCTGTGATATGAATTTTACAAAAGTTGCTTAGCAGATAGGAAATGGCCAAGATCTATGCTTATATTAGGGCTTAAGATGTAATTGCCCTATCACCCTGTTTGATGCCGGGAACGATGCCTGTGATATGAATTTTGTGACTATATCTTAAATAGTTTGGAAATTATAGCTAAGTATGCTTATAAGACAGGTTAAGGATTAATTGATTCTGCCACCATGCTTGTCATCGGGTGTGCTGCCATGAGTTTGGCGACTATAGCTTCAGCGCATGGGAAATGGATGCCAACTATGCTTATAGGAAGGAATATGACCTAATTGACCCTGTATCCATGATCAATCTCTGGAGCAATGCATATTTGTTTTACATTTGATGACTATGGCTTTAGCAGATGAGAAATGGTTGCCGACTATGCTCATTAGAGGGCTTAAGGCATACTTGACCCTACCACCCTGTTCGTTGTCAGGAGTGATGGCTATGTTAACATTTTGGTGACTATAGCTTTGGTGGATGGAAAATGGCATCCGACTATGCTTATAACAGGGCTTAAAGTATACTTGACCCCATCACCCTGTTTGTCATCTGGGGTGATGACTATGAGGCGGACCCAAAAAAACGGTAATTTCGTCATAACTTCTTTATTTCTTAATATTTTTACACCAAATTTTGATCACCTTCAAAGTATTCTCCCTTGACCCCAACGCACATCTGCAAACAATCCTTTCATTGTTCAAAACATTTTTTAAATTCACTTATCGGGATGTTCTTTAGGCCTTCCAGCGAATTTTGTTTTACCTCCTCCACAGTGGCAAAACGCTTTCCTTTCATGTCCCTTTTGAGTCTGGGGAACAAAACGAAATCACAGGGAGCTAGATCCGGCAAGTAGAGGGGGTGGACAATTGGTGTCATGCGTTTTTGGTCAAAAACTGCTTTACAGAGAAAACGATGTGGGCCGGCGCGTTGTCATGATGGAAGAATCAGTCGCTTGTGCGCCAAAGATCTGCCCTTTTCCTCCGGATACTCTCCCTCAATCTTTTCAAAACCTCCAAGTAGAACTTCTGGTTGACAGTTTGACCTGGGGGAACAAACTCCACATGCACAACACCTCTGCAATCGAAAAAACAAATGAGCATTGTCTTGATGTTTGACTTCACTTGACGAGATTTTTTGGGACGAGGAGTGCCAGGTGTCTTCCACTGGCTTGATTGCTGCTTTGTTTCGGGGTCGTATCCATAGCACCACGATTCATCACCAGTAATCACCTTGGAAAAAAGTTCAGGGTCCTCTTTGAGCTGATTTTGAAGCTCAAAACATGCCTGAAGTCGACGCTCCCTTTGCTTGCCTGTGAGAAGGCGAGGGACAAATTTGGCTGCAACTCTTCTCATGTGCAAATCTTCGGATAAAATCCTCTGAATTGAACTCCATGATATTCCAGACATCTCACAAAGTTGATCAATGGTTCAGCGACGGTCTTCACGAACGAGAGCACTGATTTTGTCAACGTTTTTGTCACTTCTTGACGTTGAGGGGCATCCTGAACAGAGTTGGTCTTGAATTGACATTTCTCCATTTTTAAAACGTGAAAACCACTCGTAGACTCTGGTTTTACTTAGGGCAGCATCCCCATAAGCAGTCTTAAGCATTACAATAGTTTCCGTGGCAGATTTCCCCAACAGGAAACAAAATTTCACAGCCGCGCGTTGCTCTCGAGAATCGGCCATCACGTTTTCGGCGAAATGGAAAAAGTTGTTTCACTAAAAAAATTCGCACGGGCGAACCGATGCACTCACAGAGACAGAACTTCGCACACTAACTCAGGAGACGTGTCCCTAACAGACACCTGGTCGAATAATGGATTCCCCCACTCTCCCTCCCCNTATTCCAGACATCTCACAAAGTTGATCAATGGTTCAGCGACGGTCTTCACGAACGAGAGCACTGATTTTGTCAACGGTTTTTGTCACTTCTTGACGTTGAGGGGCATCCTGAACAGGGTTGGTCTTGAATTGAGATTTCTCCATTTTTAAAACGTGAAAACCACTCGTAGACTCTGGTTTTACTTAGGGCAGCATCCCCATAAGCAGTCTTAAGCATTACAATAGTTTCCGTGGCAGATTTCCCCAACAGGACACAAAATTTCACAGCCGCGCGTTGCTCTCGAGAATCGGCCATCACGTTTTCGGCGAAATGGAAAAAGTTGTTTCACTAAAAAAATTCGCACGGGCGAACCGATGCACTCACAGAGACAGAACTTTGCACACTAACTCAGGAGACGTGTCCCTAACAGACACCTGGTCGAATAATGGATTCCCCCACTCTCCCTCCCCACCGCAGCCCAATTCCCGTTACTTTTGGGTCCCCCCTCGTATGATATGAATTTGGCGACTATAGCTTCAGTGGATGGGAAATGGTGGCCATCCATGCTAATATAAGGGCTTAAGGCATACTTGACCCTACTATCACGTTCGTCATCAGGGGTGATGCCTATGGTATAAATTTGGCACCTATATCTTAAACAGTTTGGAAATTATACCTAGCTATGCTTATAAGTGTGCTTAAAACATAATTGTCCCCTCTACCCAGTTCATCATCACGGGTGATACCTATGTTATAAATTTGGGGACTATAGCTTTGGTGGATGGGAAATGGCGGCCACCTATGCTTATATGTGAGCATACTTGACTTCATTGTTATGAAGGTGGTAATAGGGGAGGCCCTCCGCTGACGTCCCGGTGCATTATATTATTTTTCATGTACGATGCAGGATTTTAATTTTCTTCTTCTTTCGTTTTTTGTATAACTTTTATATGNATTGTGCTGCACTGCACTGCCCTCCACTTTCATGCACTACACTGCACTGGGCACTCGCTGTGCACTGGTTACACATTGGTGCTGGTTGGTGCGGTGGACGTGTGGCATGGCAAATGGTCTGAAAGGCAGGACGCTGTCCTGCGTCAGTCAGTAGGTTATTCTCTATTGATATTGTGAAGGCAAATTCAAAATGTAGCTTATCCCAAAGCACAGTAATTTTATACAATTTTATTTAATTTTAACACATTACTTTTCAAGTAAAATTAGAGACTTTGATCATCAGATTCTTTCATATTATTATTGACTTGAATTTGTAATATCTTTTCATGCAAAATAATTTACAAGTTAAATCATTTCAAATCAAGTTATATCCTATGCGTACTGTTCTGATCGAAACAAGTTATTAGATCCACATTTTTCTACAAAATAAGTTACATTTCAAATTTAGCATTAATAACTTGAATATTAAACATAACTACAGACTTTTATATTGTGAATACAAATGTGTATAGTAATGTATATTCAGACATAAGTTACAAAATCATTAATTTAGAAACATATTGTGCAGGCAGTTTTCTCCCATTCCCCAACATTTTATAATTTGGATATAACTTATTTTGCAATTATAATCTTCAATTGCCTGGATTTCTCCAGAAATATTGTCTTTTTAACACCTTGAAGAATTTGCAGTTCTGAATTATTTTTCCTCTTTCCTTACAATTCTTCTAGCACCATCTTTCTTGCAGTGGCTGTTACAATTTCTGAATGCTCTTTTCTTCTCAAAGAAAGCCCCCGTTACCCGTTAGTCTTCGATGCTTATGGTTTTGGAATTGGGGAAATTTCTGTGACAGGATTGTGCAACTGTTTATTTGTGATGACAATTACATTTTTACCTGCATCAGAAGGTAAATTTTCCTGAAACTTTGTGGCAAATGAAATTTCACCATCACTTGTGGCTTCTGTTCCCAGGATATTTGGAGATGTACCCAACACAAGTAGAGGAAGTCTTCTTCAAAGACGTCATTGTTAAAAGGATAAATTTCTGGTTTTGCAAAATCAGATACAGTTTTGCTGACTCCTGCTACTTTTTCATCGGTAATCTTTAACAATCCTTGTTTATTCTCCGGAACTCTGTGTGTTTTTAATAATGCATATCTTCTTTTATACACAGTTTTTAAAGGGCCAAAAAATGTTAGGTCCAGTGGCTGTATTCCATGACTTAGTGTGAGGTGGATGGGAAAAAACTACAGTGCCTTTGTCCCTACAAAAGCCATTAGAAGATAGTGAGGTGTAGCTTGAGTCATTCTCCATGGGAAGAAGTGTGCAATGTTTTATAGAAAAATCGGTGTTGGCTACAAAGTGATTCAACCATTCTGAGAACAGGTCTTCATTCACCTTTCTGATGTTGATATTTTGTGGATTCTTCCAACTGACTCCCAACGTTTCATCCCCTATGAAGGCCATATGCCAGAAAATATAAACATTGGTGGTACAAAAAGCACCAAAGTAGCAGTAGTAGTACTCAGTGCACAATTTACGGTTATGTTTTTACGATGTTCCAAGCTAGTAGCATTTCCCACCTGTTTCTCTCCAGACCTATGAAAGTAGACATTTTATAAATGGATGTAATGCCTGTTTTGGTGAATTTTAAATTTTAGTGCGGGTAAGAAGTGGTACTTTTAGATAATTCCAATATTAATTTATGGTTTCNTCAGTGCACAATTTACGGTTATGTTTTTACGATGTTCCAAGCTAGTAGCATTTCCCACCTGTTTCTCTCCAGACCTACGAAAGTAGACATTTTATAAATGGATGTAATGCCTGTTTTGGTGAATTTTAAATTTTAGTGTGGGTAAGAAGTGGTACTTTTAGATAATTCCAATATTAATTTATGGTTTTTGGTATTTCAAATTGTGGTTTATGGTAGTATCTAGGTTAATATGGTTAGGTTAGGGAAAGTTAGTAAAGTGAGATNCTGGTATTTCAAATTGTGGTTTATGGTAGTATCTAGGTTAATATGGTTAGGTTAGGGAAAGTTAGTAAAGTGAGATTGGCACTAGTGTTTTGGGTTAATAGTCTAAACTGCAACAATTAGTTGAGAAGCACGCCAACAAGTAAATGTGAGTTTAGTACCAAAATGTGGTAATGTAAATACAGATATAACATAACAACGAGGAAATTGGAAAATGTGGTTTCTGTTCAAGTAAAGAGTCAAGATTGTCCAAGCATTACAGTGCAGTATGGTGTTGATGTTGGCATTTGGCAAGTTTGTATCAGGTCAAGAAACGTGAAAGACCTATTTGAAATGTTTACAGTTTTATTTTTGTGCCAATAAAGTTACAAAGGAAGAGGAACAATATGCAATATTCTATATTGTTGCAGGATCTGAGTAGTACATGTTAGTTATGCTGGTGATCGCCCCAAAGTCTACGTTGGAAATAGAGTTAGCTGAGGTCCTAACCTTGCATGGTAATCATTTTGAACCCAAGCCCAGTGAAGTTGTAGAATCTTTCAAGTTTCACAAAAGCGACCAGTGCAAAGGGGAAACAGTAGCACAGCATGTTGCCAAACTGTGGATCATGTTAACCCATTATAATTTCTTGCACTTGGACAGAAAGTTACATGATAGGTTCATACGTAGTGTGCACAACAAAACACTACAGCATGAAGAGAAGTGACATTTAAAGATGCTGTGGATTTGGCTACGGCGATCGGGGCTACAGGGTGGAATATTGAGAACATTAGGGGAGGTATGGAGGTAATATGTGAGTCGGTGCATAAACTTAAAGGCAACATCAGAAGAACTCCTGAGGAATTATATGAATCTAGCCCAAATGTCACAGGGAATATCAGAAGAACAGAAGCACATGAGGAACATCAGCAGGATTGAAAGCACCACAGGAAGACAGACCATCTTCTCAGCATTCAGAAAACGGGTGTGTTATGGTTGGACGAAAGAGGTGAGAGGTGAAGAATTTCAGCCATATGAGAGACGTTGAGATGAGCTTTCGGTGTATAAAGAATGTGTGCTTTGGGGTGCCAGGGTAGTACCCCCTTCATCATTAAGGGCCTTGTTGTTGAAGGCATTGCATTGAGCTCATGATGGAGTGGTAAGATCAAAATCCCTTGCTTATAGCTACATGTGGTGGCCACAAATTGATAAAGACATTGAATGATTGGTGGGAGAGTGTATTGAATGTCAGCAGTTGCAGTTAAATCCTTCTAAACATGAATTTCCTTGGGGAAGCATTACAAAACCTTGGGTCCCGGTATGCATTGACTTCTTTGGTCCCTTCCAGGGACAAAATTTTTTGATNGGGGAAGCATTACAAAACCTTGGGTCCCGGTATGCATTGACTTCTTTGGTCCCTTCCAGGGACAAAATTTTTTGATTGTTGTAGACTCCTATTCAAAGTGGCAGGAAGTCAGAAAGATATCACCTGAAAGTTCAGCCAATGTGATATGGGAGTTCCAGGACATATTTAGTTGCCATGCCTACCTCAGTAAAATATGTCAGACAATGGAACGGCTTTTGTGTTGAGTGAGATGAGGGACTTCCTTACCAAGGNGGGGAAGCATTACAAAACCTTGGGTCCCGGTATGCATTGACTTCTTTGGTCCCTTCCAGGGACAAAATTTTTTGATCGTTGTAGACTCCTATTCAAAGTGGCAGGAAGTCAGAAAGATATCACCTGAAAGTACAGCCAATGTGATATGGGAGTTCCGGGACATATTTAGTTGCCACGCCTACCTCAGTAAAATATGTCAGACAATGGAACGGCTTTTGTGTTGAGTGAGATGAGGGACTTCCTTACCAAGGNCGCCTACCTCAGTAAAATATGTCAGACAATGGAACGGCTTTTGTGTTGAGTGAGATGAGGGACTTCCTTACCAAGGATGGCATCTGTCTGATTAGGACGACACCTTTTCACCCATCCAGTTGTGGTCAGGCAGAATGGATGGTGCAAAAAATGAAAGGAAAACTAAAGAAAATAATGTAGCGTGATTGGCAGACACAGTTGGCTCGAACATTGTTTGCTCTGCAATCTGTACCATGGCGGAGGGGGTCAGCTGTCACCAGCTGAATTTCTTATGAACCGTAAGATGAGAGCAGCTCTGAATCTTGTCGACCCATAGAAGAATCAGATGTGTCAGTTGTTACACAAAGAGGCAACAGCAGTAATGATAGAGGAAGACTACAGCAGTTTTGGATCACCTTGAGACAGCACATTGCTCCAAACTGGCTGTTCAGGATTGCTCCAAGATGGCAGTTTGGGATTCCCCAGCAGCTCAGGACCATCCAAACTGGGGGAAATTCTGATTGAGGCACCACCTCTGTTGATATTCAGCACCAGTCTACCCAATGGCAGCAAGGATGGGCCAGCAGTAACACCAGTTCAAGACAGCAGCAAGGACAGGCCAACAGTAACACCCATTGCAGTATATCATCCCTCATCACCAGCAGCCAGTGAAGACACTTCAGAGCCCTTCAATGGNCAACAGTAACACCCATTGCAGTATATCATCCCTCATCACCAGCAGCCAGTGAAGACACTTCAGAGCCCTTCAATGGGTTCATAGGGGCAGGGTTCACTCACGGGAGTGGACAGTTTCCAATCCATTGCTCCAGTAGGCAGAAATGCCCTCCAATAAGATTTAAAGACTTTGTGTTACAAATGTCTTAAAGGGGGTGATGAGGTATATGGTAGTATCTATGTCAATATCATTAGGTTATGTAAAGTTAGTAAAGTGAGGTTGGCACTAGTGTTTTAGGTCAATAGTCTNACTGATACTACTTTGAAACACAAAAGTTATTGGCCAACCAATGGTTTTGAGATGGGTGGGGGAAATGTTTTTTTTAAATATTGAGTGGTGGGGCTGAGAATTCTTTACCCTGATGTGGGTGACGCTAGCAGTAACTGACGACTGTGACAATGGACCAGGGGCGCTGCTGGAGAACGAGGATACTGCAAGGGCTCGTCACTTTTTGGCCAGTCACATGCTAAAAATCATAGAAAGTGGGGTGCACCCATGCTCTCACAACGATTTCCCCAGGATTTTACAATGCTGCAATAACTGAAACTTCAAATTTCACTGTTTAAAAGCATATTTTTTACAGTTTTGCATCACATATATGTATTGTTGTCAGGGTTAACTGGTGGGGCAGCAGATGGAAATGGTAACATAGTTGTAATGTTTCCAGGGCGCCAGGCCGTGATTTCGCGCAAGGCCACGTGGTGAGCACAGACTCTATTTCGGGTCGTGGCATATCCACATGACTGTTCCCCAACACAGACACAGTTTCGTTGTTGGCCACGGAGCACACCAAACACAAGTACAGGAACAATGACTACTTCAACTTGGCAAATAAGCATGACCAGGTGCAAGCAGATCCAGAGCCATTCAGTCTTTATTACAAGGTAAAGACAATAAACTGCGCAGGGCGCTACACAAACTCAAAAGCAAATTAACCAGTACATTATTTAACACAGTGGCAAAAAGAAAACATTTGCACAAGATCTCGCCTGAACCAGCATGTTGTTACACAGAGTTACATTAAAGACAAAATACAGTGTTTGCGAAAATAATATATTACAGGCCCTCTGAGTCGACGGAAGGGTCAAGGCCGGCTGGGGGGTAAAATAAAACGTTTTAGATACTAATAAGCAAACAGAATGACTTGATCGGTGAAAGCAAAGATGACGCCCTTGCAGGCCAAGCTGCAAGTGTCCATCCGGCTTAACCTCCAATGAGAGACTGCCGAATGGCCATCGGAAGAGGGGATACCACCCCGTGCCGGAAGTGCAGGCCCTGTCAGACCACATGCATGTGTATGAAGCATGAGGAGCAAACTATGATGAGTACAAGAACGTGTACAGAAGTGCAAAATTACTACAGCAATGCTTACTCGATAAATAACAAAATGTGCACAGGAGTACACAGCAAACCAACACACAAAGATCTTACACATTAAAAAAACCCTTTGCTAGTAGCCTGTGTCACTGTTACCACAAGACTAGCATGGGAGTGCATGCCAACAGATATGTCAAAAATCTTACAAGCTAATTACAGAACGTGCACAGGAGTACATGGCAAAACACTTGCAAAAACCCTTAATGAAAGACTTAACTTAAAAAGAGCCCTTATCCCCTTTTGCCGTAACCCACTTTCTGCTAACGTAACACACGCATCACATGACCCTGCGCCTCGTGCGTGCGCGACACATGACGGGCTTATGCCGGCCAAGGGATGAGGTCGAATGACAAAATTACCCATGCTTCCGCAGGTTGTTAAACATATTTTTTAATAATGCTTCTATTTATTTGCAAGAGTTTTAATTTGTAGTTAAATTGTAGATTCATGTTATGAGTCCAGGTAACGTATATGTAATAAATTAAAACGATATCCTTGAGCATCGTTCAGAGGCATAGTTAATTTGTGTTTAATGTCATTTTGTGTAAAGTTGAAAATAATAGATAATTCAATAAGTAACATTTCGAACTTCATTAAGACAAACAGCATAAATTATGAGAAGAAAAGTAGAGCTTATTAATTAAGTAACAGCCTGATCACAATTAAATTAAAACTTAATGACAAACCCAAGGTGGTAAAAGTAGCAGTTCTTACACACAGGAATTCAGTGGATGTACGTACAATTTTGCAGACAATGCAAAAATGAAATGGGCAAGTTTACTTGTGTTAATGATTAAATGTGAACTTAATTTTAGAGGTATCATTTTCTTGTCCTATGCAAAAAACATTNAAGTTTACTTGTGTTAATGATTAAATGTGAACTTAATTTTAGAGGTATCATTTTCTTGTCCTATGCAAAAAACATTTCAATCAGCAACAAAAGATGTTAATTACAAATTGAATAATTTAATTTTTCTTCCAACCACCACAATAATATTTTTATTTAATTACATATCATAAATAGTTTTTTGCATATGATTACATACGTGCCTCATGAGCCACAGATGTAAGCTAAAAGACCAAAATATTGAAAGTAATAAAGTTTATTAATGAAAAAAGTCTCTTATTTTTATACTTGAATTTGAACAAGCAGGCAAGTGCAAGCAGCAGCTCCAACAATTGCACTCTTTCCCATTCACATACGGTTCATAATAAGTATGTATGCTTTGGGAGCAAAAGAAAACACTTGCTTGTTGCTGCAAAACATTTTTTTTTCCTCTGCTCTGTTTATTACGAGAGTAACCTGGAAGGTAGTAAAACATTTACAAACCGTACAAAAATTTACAAAGTTATAATAAAAGTCAGAATTTTTGCATCCAGTTGTATTATTTCCAGTTGACAAAAGCAATAGTAAAGCTACACTTTTAGTAGCTTACCCTATATGATTTACTCATCACAGGGTCCATCAAATAAAAGCCATATGTAACGATTAAACTTCGGATAGTCTCAGACCTCCAAGTTAGTTTCAAAAGTCACCAGCCATNATGATTAAACTTAGGATGGTCTCAGACCTCCAAGTTAGTTTCAAAAGTCACCAGCCATCACTGGAAGAATGTTGCGCTAGTTGTCACTCAACAGTACTAGCTCACTCTTCTTTGCATGATCTTTTTCCAACAAATATTAAAGTGTGTACCATTACCAGCTGTATGCAGTTACCCTGTCTTCCCCTATGATATTCATTAGTATTATCCATAACTATTTTGAACATAGGCATGCACAGAGTAGGTGCAGGAAGCACAGTTGCACCCCACCCCGCATTGCATCACATCATTCAGAGAATAAAAAATAATATTGCCAATTTTGTATTTTCACTAGACAGTCTGNCCACCCCGCATTGCATCACATCATTCAGAGAATAAAAAATAATATTGCCAATTTTGTATTTTCACTAGACAGTCTGCGTTTTGAAATGGCCAATGAATTAAAAATAGGTTTAATGAAATATGGACTATTTGTAATGAATATGTTTAATTATATTCTTTCTTTGTATTTTTAATCTTGTAAAAGTGGATCTTCATTTCGCAATTTTGAACTCCCCATTAACTTTTCCTGCACATTCCTATGATTTTGAACAAGTACATTTTATTTGCAGTTATTCATAAAAAGCAATACTTCAATGAATGCATTTTTTCATTCCACAGCCTATTAGACATTTGACCTGAAAAGCAAAACATTCATTTGAGCTTCTGAGTATGCAATCTAATTACACTGTTTTTCCTTGATTATGATATGGTTACTAAAAACAATACAAAATTNTACACTTTTGCATGACAAATATTTGACAGCAAGCGACACACAGATTTATGTTATTTGTTTATCTGCTAGCGATGAGTACAAGTTATTACATTCCATCACATACCTCAAATACTGTGGCAACTGCAATCAAAACAGCAACTGCAATCGAAACAGGGGCATGGTTACCTCCTCCCCTCATCAACAGTCAAGTAAAACAAACTATGTAAAAATAAATTTACACTTGTCCTAAATTTCTTGTGTATTACCTAACTGTTTAAGTTTGGTTCCAAAAACAAATACAAACTAAGGTGTAAATTCCTACATTTTAGCTACAGTAGAACAAACTTTACAGCATTGCAACAAAATTGCATCATGAGAATTTTGGGTAGGTGCCCCCCGTAACAAGAAAGAAATTATTATATTACCATTTTTAATTCATACAGGGCTTGCTATCTTATAAAAAAAATATGATGTGATGCAAAAATAAAACAACTCCCCCTCACCATCAAAAGACAAAAAATCCAAAAATTAAATTTTGGGGCAAGATCATCATATCATTATAAATAACTATTCCCATTCCAAATATTAATCATTTTTAAATTTGTTTCTTAAATATTACACATCATATGTGGTTAAAAAATTAAATGCATATTTGCAAAAACCTTGCTCTTTGGTGTATTGCCACTGATGCTAAATGATGCACTCCAAATAGCTAAAGAAGGAGACTTGGAGACTTGCAACATTATTACATAGTCTTATGACTTTCTGTGCACAGGGACTGCTAACTCTGTGAAAATAAAGTAAAAATTCCAACCAGTTTACAGCCAACAATGCTGAACCTGCTTCACATGAGCCATGTTGGCATGGTGCATATGAAAGTGGGTGCCACTGGTTATATCTGGTGGTGGATGCAGTAATGAGTATGGTATGCATTACATTAATGTAGTGCCTGTCAAATTTGCCATAATGACCACCTTAAATTAAAAATTGTAACATTGCCAGCCAAAGAGTTGTCATGGTCTTGTTTGCACTTCGACTTTGCTAGATCATTCCATTGTATGATCATATTAGATATACCGGGTGGTCTACCTAATATGGACACCTCTAAAATTTCCGCAACAGATGCAGATGACAAAATACGGTATTTGCTAAATGATGGTCCATATCGAGGCAAGTAATTTGCCATATAGTGATTATTCGTAACACGTTTATTGACAGGGAAATTGATCACATATACTTTTTTAATGAGAAAAATTAATTTATTTTAATGGCAAATGAAAGTACGTAAATAGAGAAATTCAGTGATATTAATAGAATTTGCAATGGAAAGTATCAAATAAATACTAAGAAATAGTGTGCAAATATGATTAGGTTAGATGGGCTAGTAGCATGGGGCAGTGGATCTGTACTCACAGCTGTAAGTAAACTAAACATGCTGTGACTCATTCTGGCGGGACTTCCTATAGCAGCGTAGCACTTACCTTAATGGAGCAAGTGGTACAAATTGTGATACTGGACCAATGCTACCACCCTAGCAGAGAGAAGACGGGCAATGTGGGTGCAAGTCTGATATCAATAAGTACATTTTATTCATATACCTACCTAATTTAGGTGATTTGTTTCCTAATCATTACTTGCATTGAGTAACAAGTGCGTAGAGATGGGCAATACATGTAGAACAACCCAACCTAAGAAGAAATGCAATTGCATCCGCATATATAGTACAAAAGAGCACAGTTATGGTTGAAATGCTTCACATTAGGTCTTTTCACAGCATGTGCTCAATATGTTCACTATTGACCGCAATATACATTTGTAAACACACATGTAGAGAGCGATGAGTGGCCTGAAGTATTTCTGGTGTAATGCCACTGCCGTTAGTAAAAATTGACATATTTTATATTTTTTTCAAAATCCCACCCCCTGGCACTTTACCAAAAAAAATAACTGTTGTGCTCACACAATCATCTTGGAAAATGAAAGCCTAAATACGGTTTTTGGAATTTTTTTTAATTCACTCACTTTATAAAAAAAGCCAAATAAAAATTGTTTAATAAGTGATTAATTACACCGTCCTACAAAAAAATATTTTGTGGAAACTTTTTTAATAAATGCAGCTGAATCTTACATATTTTTGGGTCCTGAAACCGAATTTGGCATCAGATTTTTGTATCACCCCACAATTCTCTCGCAATATGCATTTGTATATAAAAAAGTGATGTATGCAATTGTATTTTAAAAAAATTTCATTAATACATTTTAAGTGTTTATTGTATGTTATTTCCTTCCTCGCTTCTCTTTGATGCTTCTTATGTAGATTTTTCTCCGATGTGATGGATTTTGTTGTTCTCTGTGAAGTGACTAGCAGTAATCACCCATCATGCTGACGTCCCTGGTATCGTTTCTCCATCACTTTGATGTCCTGGTGAACCTGCTCTCCCTGCTATCCACTCACATCACCCAAGTTGTCAGGGAAAAAGTCAAGATGGTTGTGTAAGAAGTGGACTTTAAGGCTCATCAGGCATCACAGATATTTTGAACTTGTCAATCATATTAGCTATGATAAACTCATAGTTTGAGTCTTTGACATTGCCCAAAAACTTAGTCGCAAAATGCTTAAATGGTATCCAAGCCTCATTTTCCTTTGTAGTCATTTTTGTTTCAAAGTTAGAATCAAACATTATTTTATGAATGTCAGGCCCAACGAAAATTCCTTCTTTCAGTTTGGCTCCTGATAAAAGATGAAACTTTTCACATAAATACTTAAAATATTCACCATCTTTAGGCAAGGCATTAACAAACTGTTTCATTAAACATAATTTAATGTGAAGAGTTCGTAGAAGAATTTTTTTGCATCTATTAAAGTTTTATGCAAAATGTTTTTCTTTCCAGGTGTTAAGGTTTTTCTTGCAGGCCAATGTTTTGCGGACCAATGTCGATCCCTTGCTCTGCTGTCACACTCACATATAAAACATGAAAATTTAGTAAATCCCTTTAGTTGGTCTAGGAGCATGCAAACAACTTTCAAATCTCCACACATCATCCAATTGTGACCAAAATAGTTAATTTCCATTAAAATAATGACTATATTTTCATAAGTTTCCTTCATATGAACTGAATGAGCCACATGCAGTGAAGCATAAGTATTACCATAGTGTGAAAGAACAGCTTTTAAGCTAGTTTTGATAAGTCTATAAAAAGCCTCCATTCTTCGTTGTACTCAATCCCAAATTCATTCGTTAGACCACCAATATCATGGCAGTACACAAATTCCTGTTTGTGCTTAAAAAACTTAGCGAACTATCAATCTCTTGTTCTATATTGATAAATAGATGCTCCAGGTGCCAACAAATGTTTTTCTTTTAGCCTAGATCCAAGTAATTCAGCTTTCTCTTTAGTAAAATCCAAATCTCTTAACGAATCGTTTATCTCAGCCTGTGTAAACAACTGAGGTTCTAAGTTTTCTGGAGAATATTGGAACTCATCATCATCATGCGGTTTAACTTCATCAGATTCAGTTCCACTGGACTGATCAAGTAAAACGTCATTAATAGCGTGTGGTGGCTCAGGGACAGGAAGTACCGGACCATGACCGAATGGCCGAATAGCTGAAGCAATATTTGGGTGGACAATTACTTTCTTATTTTTGGAGTTATATACAGTAACATCAATGCTAGAAAAATTACAATCATCTAAATGAATTTTTGGTTCTCTCCATATCATGGGTACTGCAAATCTAAAAGCTGTTTTTTCTTTTTTTTGCCATTTTCTAAGGTCTTTAAAACAAACATAGCATACCTTGTGTGGAGTCAAAGGTTTTTCTTGATCACAGAGTTTTATTCCAAAATATACCAAGTACACTTTTTTAAAAAACTCTGTAATGTCTCTTTGATGTTTTTTAGTTGCAAACTCACCACATATAAAACAAAAACTGTTGGGAAAATTTTTACAACCACGGTTACCCATTCTTCGAGAAAATGAGCAAAAAGCTGAAAAGTGAGGTTGTGTTGACTGACAGAAAACAAACAGTCGTACCACCACCGCCAACCTTATTTCATTTAGATTAACTGTATGTTTTAGTATATAAATGATGTATATCAAGTATATAACAATGTATATAAATGTATATAAAAAAATATATAAACAAAGTATATAAAAATTCACAGATATTAGATAATAAATGAATTTCTCACATTTTGTATATTCAAATGTGAAAAAATGGTGGGTGTTATGAGTTTTTATTATTATATTCGGACTTTGCACACCAAAAAACATAAGAATCCGGCAAAATCATTAAAATGTTTTTTTTATTGTTGGTCTGTGTTATCTACAAGTTGTGATATAATTTTCTTTGCTGAATCTATCCTGTAGTTACAAAATTGCTTCAGATGTTTTTCCTACATGGATAACATTATAATAGTCACCTTTGTGACTTCTTCATTACCAGAAAACATAACCAAAATAAAACTCAACATCAATGTCATCTTCAAAATCTTCTGTACTGTTTTCACAAAACAGTCCTTGACATTTGTTACTCATTGGTGAACAATTCTGTCCTACTTTCACGCATTCATAGTACTTGTTGGAGATTGATCTTTTGCAAGCACAGGTCACTATTTTTTAACCATTTGGGTGAGGCAGATTTTTTGGAAGAAATCATGGGAACTCTCACATAAATTTTTATTTGTCCACTCCCATAATGTTGGCTGTGACATATTTCAGTACCAGTGTTGCACTCTGAGGTATACATGGTTCAAGTGTTATTTGGCTGCATCATTGTTTGGAGGAAATGCTTCAAGGTAAATGCCTAATTCACTTACTGTTTAGATGTAACATTATTATACCTGTAGTATCTCAGTTCATCAAGGCTTTCACTCTTCTTGTAACCATACATATTTAGTAAAAATTTCTCTCCTACAGAAGTAATATCCTCTTTTGAGGCTGAAGGCTGATTAAAAACTTTTACATTTGACCACACCTCAGGTTCCTTTCATGATGAATCACATGGGCCTAAAAAACTCTTTTGTTAATGAAAACTACCCAGCCATACATTTATTTTAGAAAAAGAGGGCTGCCTGGTTCTGCTGACATCACAATTTCAGTGGCTTTTAAAAAGTGGCCAGTTGAAAGTAACATTACAGCCCTTGTACTTTTCTTTGCTTTCTGAATCTGCATAGATCAAGACCAAGTTTATCACACTAATTATACTTGTCTCTTAATTTATAAAAGGGACTGGCAATACTTTTGTAAGTTGACAAACTGCTGCGTCAAGTATCCACTCTAAAATGATATTCGGTTCTCTGAGAACAATACACCATCTACTCTCGGTGGTGGTTGATATTCACTCCTCAGTTGCTGGCACTAAGTTCTTCTTCACTGCTTTTGTAGGAATTCTTGCCATTCCTTCTTGAGGGCGCTCACCTCCTGGTCCACCTTACGTTCAACACTGTTGAGCCTTTTCTTAACATTGTCCATTCTCTGTCAACATTTTCATTCTGAATATCTACTTTTGTATCTATCAGGTGAACGACCTTGCTTCTTAAGTTTTTTTCCCTAAATTTGAGGCTTTATTGTTAAAACGTGAAAACATATTTATGATCAAAAGTACTGTCCATCACTAGCCACTATTTTGACTATTGTCTGAAAAAGCATTCAGCAAAATACTGCACTTGATTCAATGTCCATAACAAAAAAAAAATGATAGAATACTAAAACAAAAAAGAAATTAAAAACAAAAAATAAAAATTTAGACAATCAAATCCAATTCACATGAGGCACTTTGAGTGAGTGTTAGTGAGAAACCTGAGCTAGCTTGTTGTTACAAAGATTGTCATATCTTGGCACCAATTCAAAAACAGCTACTCTCATTTCATTTTCGACAAAGAAGCTTGACCTGTACTTGGTTCTTATGTCAGCCACTGCTGAAAATCCACTCTCCAAAAAATATGAGGTTGCAAAAAGGAATTAATATCTTCAGTGTTCTCTTGCTCAAGTTTGGGATCTCCTATCTTACTGAATACAAAAATTTGGCAATATCTTTTAATTTTCTGTTATGAAATACTGCAATCATGGGAAGTAGTCCATCTCTCATCCATCATTGATTTTTATCTTCCAAAATCAAAAGCTTCTTTTGAAGGCTGAAACTTTGTCAATAAGCTGAATTAAGTGAGTTTCATTTCCTTGCAGTTACTTATTCAGCGAGTTCAACTTTTTAAAATATATCACACCAGAATGCATTTTTTTAACAGAAAGTCAATGTCCAGAAAACACTTAGCACTGCCATGGTTTTTTCTTCTAGATAGGAATATAGTACCTGCCTCAGTTCAAAAATGCACCATAATATATTTCCTCTGAACAGCCATTGAGTGCTACTGTAATACAAGAGAGACGTATGCTCAGCCCCCATGTTGTGACATATTTCATTAAAAAATCTTGCTTTATAAGGCTGAGTATTAATAAAGTTCACCAAATGTATTATAGTTTGCAGGATTTCATTGAAATCAACACTCAAATGTTGTGATGCAAGTGCTTCCCTATGGATAATACAGTAAGTCCAAACATCATCGGGAGCTTTGGTGCGGATGAGTGCTTGTAGCCACTGTAACAGCCTGACACTGAACGACCTCCATCGGTGCACACACTAACACAATGAGCCCAGTCTATTTTATTTTCCAACATGAAGTTGTCCACAATGACAAACAAATCTTTGCCTGCTGCCTGCTGTACCTCAATTATTTCCTTCCAAAAAATAATCTTTATCTACAATGGAGGCAGAATATGCAGCAGGGGCCTCATCAGCACAAGATATTAAATTATCTGAAATATTTAGTGAAATGAACACTGTGTTATGCAGAAGTGCACTGTTAAAAATTGATAGTGTTTGTGCTTTAGCCTCTAAAAAAACCCAAAAACTTCTAAAAGGACAAAGCACATAGACATAAAATACCATTTCATTAAAGATATATACACAAAATGTACATTAGATGTAAAATATGTACTCACAGGTGAAAATATTTAAGATATTTTCACCAAGTCATTGTGTAAGGATATTTTTTAACATTTCAGACATATTATTCTAAATAGGTGTTTGTTCGATAAATAGTTTTTGTTCATCATGATATTGACTGGAATGCCACTTGAGGGGGAATGTCACAGATATTATTAATGGTTCATCTATGTATATATTTTAGTATTACATATTTAAATCTTGGTTAAAGTATCACATTATGTATTAAAGTACCAAAGTGTAACACTTTTGATTTGCTATATAGTCGGTCATGTGACTACAGCCATGTTGGATGTGTGTATAGTAAGGGTTGAGGTTAACAAGTGCAAACTGTTCTGTAAGACTATATACAAATAATGAAAATGACAATTATTATTTATTTATTTTATCTATCGAACAATCCCAAAAAGGACATGAGCACCGGAATATAGTGTTTGTCAATATAATAGTATATATAGCGATAGGAGACATACTTATTAATTATAATAATCTATATACATAAAAACCTTCTGTCCATTGGTTAGGACGTGTGTAACTTCCGAAAAAATCAAACAATTTAATTCAATTTTTTATAAACATTCCTTTCGTTCCTACGAGTGTCTGTACGCCTTTCTTTTTTATCTGTATTACCTACAAAGGTACTAAAATCTGAAAAAAGCTCATTTTTACCATACTTTCACATCAGGAAGCATCTTAGTCAACAATGCAACGTCAACAATGCAATGAAAACAATAAAAAAATCACATCCTAGCATTAGATCTATCTATCTATATAAAAATGATATATCGATACGATATATTGATATATCAATATTTATATATGTCAATATTATCTATATACAATCCTAAAAATTATGTTAAATGACTTTCTTTCGGTTTATGATTTATAAAAGTGATTCTCAGATCATAATCCTTTGTTTCTCTGTAAGAAATTTTACTAACACTGTTTTTACCAAGTTTAAATTAGATTATTAGGAACAAACCAATTATTTAACACATTGAAAATATCAAGTAGAGTATCTGTGAGAGCTAAAGGATCATTTTCTTTACATAACACAGTAGTATCATCTACAAATAAAATACTATTAGATGTACTATTCACAACAGCAGTCAGATCATTTACATACATAATGAAAATAATAACAAAGGCGCTAGAATGATAATTGGGATCTTTGTTAGACCTAATGTGACAGAATGTGTGTGAAATGTTTGGGGGTGGTCACAGGGTCCGACAGATGAAAATTAAATGTCCAGATGGTGCCAGCTAACCAGTAAAGGGAATCCACTTGGGATAGCACAAGACTCTTGAGGTGGGCTGCTGTCAAAAAGCCTAGGATAAAGAACACTTTGACCCGTGTCTTAGGTCGCGCGTGATGACTGACATAGTCAAGGTTAGTGAGCCGCCTCAACGTACACACACTTACTGGACTGNTGAGCCGCCTCAACGTACACACACTTACTGGACTGGGGTATTGTGGCTCCCCAGCGCACCGTTCCAATGCACTAACATATAACACTTCAAAAACAGAAAATACACTCATTTACGTAACGTAAATAATGTTGCAGGTATTGGACGGTTAAGAGGATACCTCGCCTTTTAACTCACCGTGAAGTACGAATAAAGAACACTCACGCAATTTGATTTGAGAACATGAGTTGTATTACAGAAAGGAAATGAGATGGTTCACTCAAATAAAGAAAGTGTGCGCCATGAGGCCTCACACTTGGCTATGCTGTAAGACAAAAGTATCACACGGGCACCGAACAAAGACGTTAACTAAAAATAATGCTGGAGGGGCTTCAGTTTACTCTGGAAGAGAGACAAACTTTGGGCGGGGGTGCACGAAGAAAGAGAAAATATTCCGGTATAATTAAGTATTTATATGTTAAATGATAGCCACGCAAAAGTTGATTCAACCGCGAGCCACATGATGTGACCTGCCCTGATGCCCGCTCTCGCTACACTTAAGAATGGTTGGCAAGGCACTGGTAACGTGCCTGTCACTGCCCACCAAAAATATAATTCATAATTGGAAGACGCTTTTGCCAGAAGGAAAAGGGAAAGACCGTTAAGTCCGAAATCTATAATAAAAATATCTTTATAAGAAAAATGAACCCCAACAGAAAAATTAAGATCTACGGAAGGAGTTTTCAATTTGAGCTGCCCTTGGTTTTCCAAGTAGTTTACATCCAGTAGCTGAATGTCGCAACAAGAATTCGGTCTCTAAAACACTATGATCAAATATGACAGAACATTCTACAAATCTAAATGATATGGAAATATTGAAAGTCGATTTTGATAGAAAGAAGTAAAACTGAGTAACCTGGCGAAATTAAATCCACTCCTAAAATAAATATTGTTATTAAAGACAATTTAAAACCAAAGTTATTTATGATAGCGGCTCAAATGTAACACTAATTAATCAATGAATTGCTGATTTGATTAAGTTGAAATTAATAGAACATATATCAGCGGACTTGATTTCACTTCAGCCAGGGCTACAATTATGCTTCGTATTGGAAAAATTACAAACTACATAACTACCTATGTTGTAAAGAATGACAATTTCTCCTATGATCTCTTGCTAGGTATCGATGCTATTCAGAAATTTAAGTTGATTCAAATTGGGATATCTAAGAATTTTTCAATGCATAAATAGCGAGAACGTAATAGATGTACAGGAAGACCAATCAAATAATGATCAGATGCAGACTCCAGATGATAATGAAGATTTGGATACAGATATTGAAGTCAATTTTAATGAAAATTTGAATACAGACAAATTTTAAGCTGACTTACAACATATTAAGTAAGAATGATGAGAAGAAACAAACCATTTTACAAATAATTGAAAAATATAGTCATTCTTATGCAAAAGATAAATTTGATATAGGCAAAGTGCGATCACAAGACGTTGAGATGAAACTTCTTAGGGACGAATACGTAACCTCTCGCTAATACAAATGTTCAATCCCTGACAATACAGAAATCAGAACTCAGATTAAGAAATTACTACAAGCCGGGATCATCGAAGAATCTGATTCTCCATTTGCGTCCCCTGCAAAGTTAGCATACAAAAGAGACAAAGGAAGAAAATCACGCCTATGCATCGAATTCCGAAAATTAAACAACAACCATCAAGGTCTTACAAAAGGAAAGGGATGTTAAGTTCTACACTAGAACAAAGTTGGAAATTGTGAATATTTTACAGTATTAGATATTAATTCTGCCTTTTGTTTCGTCACAACTAAAGTAAAAGATCGAAAAATTACTTATTTTATCACTATGTATGGAAAGATCATTTTTAAAAGTTCTTCCCTTTGGTTTAAAGAACGCTCCAGCAACATTCCAGAGGATATTGTCCGATATAATCTGAAGAAATAATTAGGATGAGTTCGCCATTAATTACATCGATGATATCTTGATTTTCTCCCGTACCTCGAAGGACCATCTCCATCATATTATTAAAATTTTGCACGTATCTACTCTGAAGGCTTCAAATTAAAACTAGTTAAATGTTTGTTCGCAGCCAAATCAGTCAAGTTCCTTGGACAAACTCTTTCCAACAACACAGATTCTTCTCCAGCGCAAGGAAATTTAGTGTCTATCCAAAATCTCCAAAGACCTTCTGATAAGAATGGTGTGCGGAGTATTCTGGGTTCTATATATTTCTACTTGAGATATATAGAAAATAGTACGCAGAAACTAGAATCACTACATCAACTACTGAAGAAAGATGTCAAATTTGAATGATCTGATGACTGAACAGATTTAAGGATTATTTATGCTCTAAACCGATCCTGGCTATCTACGATATTGAAAAACCCGTCTTCATAGAGACAGATGCCAGCTACAAAGGTAACGGCGCAACACTTAAACAACCCCAGGTAGACGGAATACTACTTCCATTTGCGTATTTCTCTCGCAAGCTCTCAAATAGAGAAAATTGTTTAGACATTATTCATTTAGAATGTAAGGCTATCAATATCAAGGATGCAATAAAGTTTTGGCAATACTACTTAATTGGACGTCACTTTGTGGTCTGCAGTGATCACAAACCATTAGATAATGTAAAGACAAAACCCAGAACTGACGAAATCCTTGGAGACCTAATTCTTTATTTATCACAATTTGACTTTAATATTATATATAAAAAGGGAAAAGAAAATATTCAGGCCCATCTCCTTTCAAGAAATTCAGTCCTCTATACAAACCTTTTATAAAAACTGTAAGATTTGTATTGAAAACAATGTTCGTCATAGTCGTGCTATCAGTCTACTCTCACAACTAGACCCTGCTACAGAGCCTTTTCAAAAAATGTCACTCGATAGTGTCAGAGGCCTTTTCCGGAAACCGATCCACCAAACGATACATGTATATCTTGGTGGATCATTTCACCAGATAGGCATGGATCTCCACTTCAAAGGGTCGGAACACCCAAGATTTTATGAATTTGATTAATCCCATAGCCCACAAAAAATTATCTCTATCGTAATAGCAGATCTATATACGATCATCAATTCTACTGACTTCAAGAACTAATGATAAAAAACAGGAATACAGATGATCTTTACATGCATTGATCATCCCGAATCAAACGGGCTTAAGGAGCGATTACACCAAACATTAGTAAATCGCCTCCGGTGTAAAATTAACAACGATAACCATAACGCCTGGCCAACCCTGGCACAGGAGTGTGTCAAAAAATACAATGATACCATTCATAGCTCCACACACTTTACACCATCATACTTACTACTGGGAAAGAAGTCCACTATATTGCCCCTTCAAGAAGACTACCAAGCATTTCTTGAACAAGACCGCAAAAATGTTCTCCGGAATTCTATGAAGAGTTTTCAAATCAAAAGAAACGAGTAGATAAGAATCAACGATAGCACACCTTCAATGTGTATGATTTAGTCTATATCAAAATGGGAAATAGGCTGAATCGTAATAAGTTAGATCCAGTTCAGATCGGACTATATCCAATAATCAAGCAGATTTCGCAGACATTCTATGAAGTTGCTTGTGGAAAGATAAAGAAGACTTCCAATTTCTTCCATTCCAGAAAACTGCTTCCTTATTTCCTGAGGCAACCAACTTCAAGGGGGAAGGTGTAAAGGTTGACTACACGCTCCATACATGCTCTGCAACCTTTCTGCAACCTTCCCTTCATTTGTCATTGTAGTTATCACATGTTTATCTTATGACTTCTTTGTTTCTTTACTATGTTGAATGTACGTTTAATTTAATTCTTTTATATAGAACAAAATCACGTTTATCAATCCTACATGCATAAAAACCGTTTACTTGATAAACAATTATGCTGCATTAATAAAAATGTTATTATAATAAAATATTTAAATTACATGAAATGTTACAAATATATATTGTGGCTCAGTTTTGTTTGGCATCCCACTGCTAGAGTCAAAACATATTCTTTTCATTAATTGTTCGTGGCACTTGCTAAAGACGTCACTCGCACCTGAAATGTCCGTTTAATGATAGAAAAACAATCCACTAGTTTGATTTGAAAAATGTTACATGGTTTTTGATATTCCATGAAAATATGGTCATTGCTTCACGCTTGCACTGTATCGGTGGACATGGAGGGAAAATGCTACATTCATTTGCTGGGGTTTTACAATGAATGTAGCTAATTATAGCATAGCGGTTAGGCCACTTAATTATAATTCTCAGAAGTTACTCCCTGTGGCACAGTTAGTCTCTACATTGACTTGAGACGTTTGTCTGGTGGCTTTCGGTCATGCTGTGCAGTGCACAGCCTGTGTTTGATGAGGATAGTTCCTACCTGAGCCAGTAGATGGTGCGCGAGGGTTGACAAGGTTTCTAGGAAAGCCGTCATGTGATTTCAGACTTTTCAGAGGCATTTGACTGAATTAAACTTAAAACTCTATTGCAAAACTGGATAGATATGATATGAGTGTTGTATCTAACAATGTCATTATACCCTATTTTTCAAATCATACTCAAGTGCTAGTATAAACCATTAGGCCAAGAATCTTTATCATATTACAAGTACATCAAAACCCCAAAAATTTGATATAGAAGAACCGCAATCTTCTCTGCTAGGGCCTATATTGTTTATAAATGATCATATTTATCAGCAAAGGCAGCACAACAATGTTTGCTGATAACAGACCTAGTATAATAACAGGGAACCATGGACAACAACTTGAATCTAACACTAGAAAAGACCTAACAATAATGCAATCTTGTTTTACAGGCAATAAACTAGAAATAAATATTAAAAAATTTTCCATTGTTTATTTTATTTTGATAAACATAAAAAAATATAAATTCAATGTATGCAAAGGAAAACAATTTCTAAATTGTGAGCATTATATCAAATTTACCAGGACTAACTATAGATAAGAATTTAAACTGGAATAAACACATAAGCATACTGAGTCAAAAATTAAGCTCTTTATGTTTTGCCACAAAACCTTTAAAACAGCCTCTGCCCACAATATTGTAATTAACATGTATTATGGAAACAAAAAATAAAGTATATAAAAATGCACAGATATTAGATAATAAATAAATTTCTCACATTTTGTATTTTCAAATGAGAAAAAATGGTGGGTGTTTTGACTTTTTTATTATTATTTTTGGACTATGCACACCAAAAAACATAAGAATCTGGCAAAATAATTAAAATTGTTTTTTATTGTTGGCCTGTGTTATCTACAAGTTGTGATATAATTTTTTGCTGAATCAATCCTGTAGGTACAAAATTGCATCAGATATTTTTTCTACATGGATAATATTATAAATGTCACCTTTGTGACTTTCATATCACCAGAAAACATACTCAATATAATACTCAACATCAATGTCATCTTCAAAATCTTCTGTACTGTTTTCACAAAACCGTCCGTGACATGTGGTACACATTGGTGAACAATTCTGTCCTACTTTCATGCATTTATAGTACTTGTTGGAGAATGATCTTTTGCAAGCACAGGTCACTATTTTTAATAATTTAGATGATGCATAAATTTTGGAAGAAATCACGGGAACTCTCACATAAATTTTTATTTGTCCACTGCCATAATGTTGGCAGTGACATATTTCAGTACCAGTGTTGCACTCTGAGGTATACATGGTTCAAGTGGTATTTGGCTGCATCATTGTTTGGAGGAAATGCTTCAAGGTAATAGCCTAATTCACTTACTGTTTAGATGTAACATTATTATACCTGTAGTATCTCAGTTCATCAAGGAATTCACTATTCTTGTAACCATACATATTTAGTAAAAATTTCTCTCCTACAGAAGTAATATCCTCTTTTGAGGCTGAAGGCTGATTAAAAACTTTTACATTTGACCACACCTCAGGTTCCTTTAATGATGATTCACATGGGTCTAATAAACTAATTAGAAAATGAAAACCACCCAGCCATATATTTATTTTAGAAAAAGAGGGCTGCCTGGTTCTGCTGACATCACAATTTCATTGGCTTTTTAAAAAGTGGCCAGTTGAAAGTAACATTACAGGCCTTGTACTTTTCTTTACTTTTTGAATCTGCATAGATCAAGGCCAAGTTTATCACACTCATTATACTTATCTTTTAATTTATAAAAGGGACTGGCAATACTTTTGTAAGTTGACAAACTGCTGCCTCATGTATCCAATCTAAAATGATATTCGGTTCTCTGAGAACAATACACCATCTACTTTCGGTGGTGGTTGATATACACTCCTGCTCAGTTGCTGGCACTAAGTATCTTCTTCACTTCTACTGTAGGAATTCTTGCCATTCCTTCCTGAGGGCACTCACCTCCTGGTCCACCTTACGTTCAACACTATTGAGCCTTATCTGGACATTATCTAATCTCTGTCAACATTTTCATTCACACTATCTACTCTCGTATCTACCAGATGTACAACCTTACTTCTGACGTTTTTTTCCCAACATTTGAGGCTTTATTGTTAAAACGTGAAAACATATTTATGATTAAAAGTACTGTCCGTCGCTAGCCTCTACTGTGTCCCATCTTACAGGCAATTTTCGGATACCATCTCGAAAAAACGATGCATCTTTTGAGGCGACCCACGAATCAATCCATTTTTTGACTTCTCCAAACGAGCGGAAATGCTGATCGGCCAGGCCGTGTGCCATCAATCAAAACAAATGGTAGTCGGAAGGTGCAACGTCTGGAGAGTTCAGAGGGTGGGGACCTCCCATTTCCGCGTTTCCACATATGTCTTGATTGGTCTTGCGAAATGTGGCCGAGCATTGTCATGCTGGAGGACAATTTTGTCGTGTCTCTTTTGTACTGTGACCATTTCTCCTTCAAATCTCGGCTCAAAAGCATCAATTGCGTTCGATACCAATCACCTGTGATGGTTTCACTTGATTTCAACAGCTCATAAGATACCACACTGAGGGACCTTGGCGCCGTGCATATTCGGTCTGGCCGTCGACGTGGAGGCATGTCCGGGCAATCCCCATGGTTTTCTGCGTTTCGGATTATCGTAGTGGACGCATTCTTCGTCGCTGGTCACAATGCGATGTTGAAAGCCCTTCCGAATCTGTCTTTGAACCAGCTGTACACAAAAAAAGAAACACAGTTCAACATTTCTCGGTTGCAACTCGTACGGAAACCAATTTCCTTGCTTCTGAATCATTCCCGCAGCTTTGAGGCGTTTTGAAATGGCTTGTTGCGTCACTCCCAATGATTCTGCCAATTATTCTTGCGTTTGGCATGAGTCTTCATCAAGTAATGCCGCCATTTTGGAATCATTTCTCTTTTCCACCGCCATGCTGGTCCTAGACGTCCAAATCAACACTCTTAAAGCGTTGAAACCACTCATCACACATTCATGCACTAAGAGCAACTGCACAGTACGTTTTCTTAAAATGGAAGCAGAAAATCAACAATTCCAGCACATGCCAAGCATTTGGCACGAAAACTGAGAATAAATTTATGATGCAAACACAAATTCACTAATGTGGTGATGTCGTTATGTTAACAGATGTCCAAGCTTACTGTGTGACATTATTGATCTACATATTTCCACCAGCACTTACCGCTCCAGCCATCGATCAAAAAACGGCAGAAGTAAATTTGTACACCTGATACCAGTTCTCTAACACTACTAACTGGGCTTTTTATAGATTCACTTACACTATTATTTTAACTATTTACATTATTATTTATACTATTTACAGATTCCCTAACACTACCTATTAGAGTATTTAAAGTTTCTCAGACACTTTGACCACTTAGTTCTTCAATTAAAGCACTCAGTGCTTCTATATCTGCCAACATTCTCCTAGTTATCATTCACTATGATTACTGCAGTGGTTTTCAACTTCTTTAAATCTATGTCTCCTCTGTCCAACAAAATCTATTTCATGGCTCCCCTACGGAATATCTGATAAAAATGAGCACATTTTGGCATTTAGCTTAACATTTTTTTTAGAATACATAAGTTTAAAAGTTGAATAAGATTTATTGGAAAAGGTTTTAAAATATAATATGTAATGCATTTGTAATGCAATCAGACTAACTATGGAAAAATTATACATCAGAACAAGAAAAACTATATTCAAAGGGCATTTGAAAAAGCATTACCAACAATAAAACAATACATCCAATGTAAAAGTTTTGACTATTGTCTGAAAAAGCATTCAGCAAAATACTGCACTTGATTCAATTGTCCATAACAAAAAAAAAAAAAGATAGAATACTAAAACAAAAAAGATATGAAAAACAGGAAATAAAAATTATGACAATAAAATCCAATTCACATGAGACACTTTGAGTGAGTGTTAGTGAGAAACCTGAGCTTGCTTGTTGTTACAAAGCTTGTCATATCTTGGCACAAATTCAGAAACAGCTTCTCTCATTTCCTTCTCCACAAAGAGGCTTCATCTGTACTTGGTTCTTATGTCAGCCACTGCTGAAAATCCACTCTCACAGAGATATGAGGTTGCAAAAGGAATTAATATCTTCAGTGCTCTCTTGCTCAAGTTTGGGAACTCCTATCTTACTGAATACCAAAATTTGGCAATATCTATTTCATTTTCTGTTATGAAATACTGCAAACATGGGAAGTAGTCCATCTCTCATCCATCATTGATTTTTATCTTCCAAAACAATAGCTTCTTTTGAAGGCTGAAACTTTGTCAATAAGCTGAATTAAGTGAGTTTCATTTCCTTGCAGTGACTTATCCAGCAAGTTCAACTTTTTCAAATATATCACTCAAGTATGCATTTTTTTAACAGAAAGTCAGTGTCCAGAAAACACTTAGCACTGCCATGGTTTTTTCTTCTAGATAGGAATATAGTACCTGCCTCAGTTCAAAAATGCACAATAATATATTTCCTCTGGACAGCCATCGAGTGCTACTATAATACAAGATGGATGTATGCTCAGCCCCCATGTTGTGACATATTTCATTAAAAAATCTTGCTTTATAAGGCTGAGTATTAATAAAGTTCACCAAATGAATTATAGTTTGCAGGATTTCATTGAAATCAACACTCAAATGTTGTGATGCAAGTGCTTCCCTATGGATAATACAGTAAGTCCAAACATCATCGGGAGCTTTGGTGCGGATGAGTGCTTGTAGCCACTGTAACAGCCTGACACTGAACGACCTCCATCGGTGCACACACTAACACAATGAGCCCAGTCTATTTTATTTTCCAACATGAAGTTGTCCACAATGACAAACAAATCTTTGCCTGCTGCCTGCTGTACCTCAATTATTTCCTTCCAAAAAATAATCTTTATCTACAATGGAGGCAGAATATGCAGCAGGGGCCTCATCAGCACAAGATATTAAATTATCTGAAATATTTAGTGAAATGAACACTGTGTTATGCAGAAGTGCAGTGTAAAAACTTGTTAGTGTTGGTGCTTTAGCCTTTACAATAAACCCAAAAACCTCTAAAAGGGCAAAGCACATAGACATCAGATACCATTTCATTAAAGATATATACACAAAATGTACATTAGATGTAAAATATGTTCTCACAGGTGAAAATATTTCAGACATTTTCACCAAGTCATTATGTAAGGATTTTTNAAAAGGGCAAAGCACATAGACATCAGATACCATTTCGTTAAAGATATATACACAAAATGTACATTAGATGTAAAATATGTTCTCACAGGTGAAAATATTTCAGATATTTTCACCAAGTCATTATCTAAGGATATTTTTCAACATTTCAGACATATTATTCTAAATAGATTTTTGTGTGATAAATAGTTTTTGTTCATCATGATATTGATTGGAATGTCATTCGAGGGGGAATGTCACAGATATTATTAATGGTTCATCTATGTATATATTTTAGTATTACCTATTTAAATCTTGGTTAAAGTATCACATTGTGTATTCATGTACCAAAGTGTAACACTTTTGATTAGCTATTTAGTTAGTCATGTGACTGCAGCCATGTTGGATGTGTGTATAGTAAGCGTTGAGGTTAACAAGTGCAAACTGTTCTGTAAGCCTAGATACAAATAATGAAAATGACAGTTAATATTTATTTATTTTATCTATCAATCAATCCCAAAAAGGGGCATGAGCACCGGAATATAGTGTTTGTCAATATAATAGTATATATAGCGATAGGAGACATACTTATTAATAATAATAATCTATATACATAAAAACCTTGTGGCCGTTTGTTAGGACGTGTGTAACTTCCGAAAAAATCAAACAATTTAATTCATTTTTTTATAAACCTTCCTTTCATTCCTACGAGTGTCTGTACGCCTTTCCTTTTTATCTGTATTACCTACAAAGGTACTAAAATCTGAAAAAAGCTCATTTTTACCATACTTTCACATCAGAAAGCATCTTAGTCAACAATGCAATGAAAACAATAAAAAAATCACATCCTAGCATTAGATCTATCTATCTATATAAAAATGATATATCGATACAATATATTGATATATCAATATTTATATATATGTCGATACTATCTATATACAATCCTAAAAATTATGTTAAATGACTTTCTTTCGGTTTATGATTTATAAAAGTGATTCTCAGATCATAATCCTTTGTTTCTCAGTAAGAAATTTTACTAACACTGTTTTTATCAAGTTTAAATTAAATTATTAGGAACAAACCAATGATTTAACACATTGAAAATATCAAGTGGAGTAGCTGTGAGAGCTAAAGGATCATTTTCTTTACATAACACAGTAGTATCATCTGCAAATAAAATACTATTAGATTTACTATTCACAACAGCAGTCAGATTATTTACATACATAATGAAAATAATAACAAAGGCGCTAGAATGATAATTGGGATCTTTGTTAGACCTAATGTGACAGTATGTGTGTGAAATGTTTCGGGGTGGTCACAGGGTCCGACAGATGAAAATTTAATATCCGGATGGTGCCAGCTAACCAGTAAAGGTAATCCACTTATGATAGCACGAGACTCTTGAGGTGGGCTGTATTCAAAAACCTGGGTAAGGAAAACTTTGATCCGTGTCTTAGGTCTCGCATGATGACTGACATAATCATGGTTAGTTAGACGACTAAAAGTTCACACACTTACTGGACGGGGGTATTGTGGCTGCCCAGCACAAGGTTCCAATGCACTAACATATAACACTTCAAAAACAGAAAATACACTCATTTAAATAATGTAAATAATGTTGCAGATATTGAACGGTTAAGAGGGTAGGTCGCCTTTAAACTCACCGTGAAGTAGGAATAAAGTACACTCACGCAATTTGATTTGAGAACATGAGTTTTATTACAGAAAGGAAATGAGATGGTTCACTCAAATAAAGAAAGTGTGCGCCATGAGGCCTCACACTTGGCTATGCTGTAAGACAAAAGTATCACACGGGCACCGAACAAAGACGTTAACTAAAAATAATGCTAGAGGGGCTTCAGTTTACTGTGGCAGTGAGGCAAACTTAGGGCGGGGGTGCACGAAGAAAGAGAAAATATTCCGGCACAATTAAGTGTATATAAGTTAAATGATAGGCACGCAAACGTTGATTCAACCCCGTGTCACATCATGCGACCTGCCCTGATGCCCGCTCTTGCTACACTGAAGTAGAGTGTGCAAGGCGCTGGTAACGCGCNTGTCACATCATGCGACCTGCCCTGATGCCCGCTCTTGCTACACTGAAGTAGAGTGTGCAAGGCGCTGGTAACGCGCCTTCCATTGCCAACCGAAAATATAATTCAAAATTGGAAGACGCTTTTGCCAGAAGGAAAAGGGAAAGACCGTTAAGTCCGAAATATATAAAAAAATCTTTCTATAAGAAAAATTAACCCCAACAGAAATTTGAAGCTCTACGGAAGGAGTTTTCAATTTGTGCTGCCCTTGGTTTTCCAAGTAGTTTACATCCAGTAGCTGAATGTCGCAACAAGAATTCAGTCTCTTAAACACTAGGATTAAAATTGACAGAACATTCTACAAATCTAAATTATATGGAAATATTGAAAGTTGATTTTGATAGAAAGAATTTAAACTGAGTACCCGGGCGAAATTAGATCCGCTGCTAAAATTAAACATCGTTATTAATGACAATTTAAAACCAAAGTTGTTTATGATAGCTTCTCAAATGTAACACTAATTAATCAACGAATTGCTGATTTGATTAATTTGAAATTAATATAACAAAAAAATAAAAAGGTGTGATAAAACCATCAGTGGAATTGATTTCTCTTCAGCCCGGGATACTATTATGCTTCGTATTGGAAATATTACTGACTACATAACTACCTATGTTGTAAAGAATGATCATTTCTGCTATGATCATGTGCTAGGTATTGATGCTATTCAGAAATTTAAGTTGATTCAAAATGAGAATCTAAGAATTTTTCAACGCTTAAATAGCAAGAACGTAATAGACCTACAGGAAGACCGATCAAATAATGATCAGATGCAGANAGAATTTTTCAACGCTTAAATAGCAAGAACGTAATAGACCTACAGGAAGACCGATCAAATAATGATCAGATGCAGACTCCAGAAGATAATGAAGATTTGGATAGGGATAGAGATNCGATCAAATAATGATCAGATGCAGACTCCAGAAGATAATGAAGATTTGGATAGGGATAGAGATATTGAAGTAAATTTTAATGAAAATTTGAATACAGACGAATTTGAAGCTGACCTACAATGTATTAAGAATGATGAGAAGAAACAAAACATTTTACAAATCATTAAAAAATATAGGAATTTGTTTGCAAAACATAAATTTGATATAGGCAAAGTGCGATCACAAGACGCTGAGATAAATCTTTTTAGGGACGAATACGTCACCTCTCGCTAATACAAATGTTCAATCCCTGACAGTACAGAAATCAGAACTCAGATTAAGAAATTACTACAAGCCGGGATCATCGAAGAATCTGATTCTCCATTTGCGTCTCCTACAATGTTAGCGTACAAAAGAGACAAAGGAAGAAAATCACGCCTATGCATCGAATTCCGAAAATTAAACAACTTGGTAGTTCCAGAATGTTTTCCTTTCCCTACAATTCAAGATGTGATCGACTAAGTTATAAATTGTCAATATTTTACGGAATTAGATATTAATTCTGCCTTTTGTTGCATCACATTCAAAGTGCAAGATCGAAAAAAAATTCNTTCCGAAAATTAAACAACTTGGTAGTTCCAGAATGTTTTCCTTTCCCTACAATTCAAGATGTGATCAACAAAGTTGTAAATGGTGAATATTTTACGGAATTAGATATTAATTCTGCCTTTTGTTGCATCACATTCAAAGTGCAAGATCGAAAAAAAATTCTTTTATCACTATGTATAGCAAGTTCATGTTTAAAAGTTCTTCCCTTTGGTTTAAAGAACGCTCCAGCCACATTCCAGAGGATATTGTCAAATATAATCCGAAGAAATAATTTGGATGATTTCGCTATTAATTACATCGATGATATCTTGATTTTCTCTCGAACCTGGGAGGACCATCTCCATCATATTATAAAATTTTTACACGTTATCTACTCTGAAGGCTTCAAATTAAAACTAGTTAAATGTTTGTTCGCAGTCAAATCAGTCAAGTACCTTGGTCAAACTATTTCCAAGAACACAGATTCTTCTCCAGCGCAAGGAAATTTAGTGTCTATCCAAAATCTCCAAAGACCTTCTGATAAGAATGGTGTGCGGAGTATTCTGGGTTCTATATATTTCTACTTGAAATATATAGAAAAACGTATGCAGAAACTAGAACCACTACATAAACTACTGAGGAAAATGTCAAATTTGAATGGTCTGATGACTGTGAACAGAACTTCAGGATGATTACGGATTATTTTTGCTCTAAACCGATCCTAGCTATCTACGATATTGAAAAACCCGTCTTCATAGAGACAGATGGCAGCTACAAAAGTAACGGCGTGAGACTCAAACTACCCCAAGAAGACAGAATACTACATCCTGTTGCGTATTTCTCTCACAAGCTCTCAAATAGAGAAAATTGTTTAGACATTATTCATATAGAATTCTAGGCTATCAAGGATTCAATAAAGTTTTGGCAGTACTACATAATTGGACGTCACTTTACAGTCTGCAGTGATCACAAACCGTTAGATAATTTAAAGACAAAAGCCAGAACTGATGAAATCCTTGGAGACCTAATTCTTTATTTATCACAATTTGACTTTAGTATTATATATAATAAGGGAAAAGGAAATATTCTGGCTCATCTCCTTTCAAGAAATTCAGTCCTCGAATACTTCGAGAATAAAGATGCGATCCAATTTGTAAATTTTATAGATATGTCCACTATAATAAAAGACCAAACAGATCATCATTCTGAGTTGAAAGCAGCTTAACGGATCATACTCAAGAAGTTAAGAGAAAAATTAAGAATATTTGTTTTTCCCACATTAGGAAATAAAATAATTGAACTTGTTCATAAACATTATGGTCACCTCGGTCCAGCACAGATGATTGCAACCATCAGACCACATTAGTACTTCAAGGATCTGGACAAAGCTATACATTCCCTTGTATATGGTCCATACCATATAAGAAGGCCACTTTCTGACAGTCAGTGAGTGGCAATTGACTAATACGAAACAAACAAAGTGCCATTTAGAAAATCCTGTATCAGCTGATGCACGAACGAACAAAAGTTAATATTATGTTGGCTATTCTGAGTGCACTGCCAACGCACATCAGACAAGCAGAAAATACGCGATAAGAAAGAGTTCCAAGTTTAATTAATACATTTTATTTTATGTGATCACAAAACAGTGGTTGTTAGTGTTAAAAACTAAACTTCGTGATAATGTAGTTATGATTAGGTGATCAAAATGAAATGTACAATAGAACGATACGACGTGGAAAAGTTTTCTGAAGTTGTGCTAACTTCAGAAAGCTTTTTCACGTCTTATAATCCACCTCAAACCTTGCTTTCAACACGTCCATGATATTAATTCCAAAAGCATACAGAAATATTATATAATATTGTTGAATTATTGTTTCTAATAATTTGACGACACGACACGAATTTTAAATGTATTTTCAGCCCGAAACATAAGAATTATCAATTTTAAAATATACGCCATCTTTTGACCATAAAGAGAGTTACTCAAAACTTCGTCGTGACGTGCTGCGCGCTATCTATCGGATATTCTGCGAGCTATTACCTGCCAGAAATGAATCTCTTTCCTGCGTGATATATAACGAATTTACAAACATTTGCCAATAGTTATATTTTTCCACGAGCTCTGCATAATTTTTAAAGTAACATTTATTTCATATACAACGATTTGGAGTACAAGTCACTTATATTCGGCCGGTAATCGTTCGTCTACGTAAATTATACGCCATGTTGTTCTCTCGAAACCCATCTCCTTGATTCCGTAGACACGCGTGAATAGTTTTTAAGCAATTCTAACGTTATTCCACGTCACATATTTCCAACTCGAATATATTAGCTATAACGTCCAAAGTGTAATAATAGATACAACAGACCGTCTCGCCAATTTTAACCCAAATTCACTATCTCGGACAAATTAAAAAAGAGTTATCAAATATCTAACATTTTATATTTTTACTTTTATAACCTACTTATATTTTTAGACAGATGTCAGTCTTAAAATATCTTAAAATTTGTTTAGCATTACAGTACAATGAGAATTGGATTAGCTGACAGCGTGTTGATAAAAAATACAGCCCCGGCGTGACGGACCAGCTGATGGCGGAAGGATACATAGTCAGATGTAAACAGTGGCGCTACTTTCGCCGAGCTGTCAAAAAGTGGCCTTCTTATATGGTACAGAATATACCATTGAATACAATGTTCATCATAGTCGTGCTATCAGTCTACTTTCACAACTAGGCCCTGCTACTGGGTCTTTTCAAAAAAAAGTCACTCAATAGTGTCAGAGGCTTTTCTGGAAACCAATCCACCAAATGATTCATGCATATCCTGGTGGATCATTTCACCAGATATGCGTGGATCTCCACTTCAAAGGGTCAGAACGCCCAAGATTTTATAAATTTGATTAATCCCATCGCCCAACAAAATATTATCTCTATCCTAACAGCAGATCAATACACTGTCATAAATTCTACTGACTTCAAGAACTAGTTAGAAACAACAGGAATACAAATAGTTTTTACATGCATTGATCATCCCAAATAAAACGGGGTTAATGAGCGCTTACACCAAACATTAGTAAATCGCCTCCTGTGTAAATATAACAACGATACCCATAAAGGCTGGCCAACCCTGGCACAGGAATGTGTCAACAAATACAATGATACCATTCGTAGCTCGCACACTTTGCACCATCATACTTTCTACTGGGAAAGAAGTCCACGATATCGCACCTTCAAGAAGACTACCAAGCATCTCTTGAATAAGAACGCAAAACTGCTCTCCGGAATTCTATGAAGAGTTTTCAAATAAATATGAAACGTGTAGATAAGAATCGACGACATCACACCTTCAATGTGTATGATTTAGTCTATATATAAAATGGATATAGGATGAATCGTAATAAGTTAGATCCAGTTCGGATCAGACCATATACAATAATCAAGCAGATCTCGCCGACATTTTATGAAGTTGCTTGTGGAAAGAAAAAGAAGACTTCCAATTTCTTCCATTCCAGAAAACTGCTTCCTTATTCCCTGCAGCAACCGACTTCAAGGGGGGAGGTGTAAAGGTTGACTACACGCTCCATACATGCTCTGAAACCTTTCTGCAACCTTCCCTTTGTTTGTCAATGATGTTATCACATGTTTATCTTATGACTCCTTTGTTTCTTTACTATGTTGAATGTACGTGTAATTTAATTATTTTATATAGAGTAAAATCACGTTCAATAATCCTACATGCACAAAACCCATGAACTTGATAAACAATTATGCTACATTATTAAAAATGTTATTTTAATTAATATTTAAATTACATGAAATGTTACAAAAATTATATTGTGGCTCAGTTTTTGTTTGGCATCCCACTGCTAGAGTCAAAACATATTCATTGCTAAAGACGTCACTCGCACCTTGAATGTCTGTTTAATGATAGATAAACAATCCACTAGTTTAATTTGAAAAATGTTACATGGTTTTTGATATTCCATGAAAACATGGTCATTGCTTCAAGCTTGCACTGTATCGGTGGACATGGAGGGAAAATGTTACATTCATTTGCTGGGGTTTTACAATGAATGTAGCTAATTATAGCATAGCGGTTAGGCCACTTAATTATAATTCTCAGAAGTTACTCCCTGTGGCACAGTTAGTCTCTACATTGACTTGAGACGTTTGTCTGGTGGCTTTCGGTCATGCTGTGCACAGCCTTTGTTTGATCAGGATAGTTCCTACCTGAGCCAGCAGATGGTGCGCGAGGGTTGACAAGGTCTCTAGGAAAGCCATCATGTGTTTTCCGACATTTCAGAGGCATTTGACTGTGTTAAACTTAAAACTCTATTGCAAAACTCGATAGATATGGTATGAGGGGTGTATCTTACAATGTCATTATACCCTATTTTTCAAATCATACTCGATTGCTAGGATAAACCATTAGGCCAAGAATCGTTATCATATTACAAGTACATCAAAATCCCAAAAATTTGTTATAGAAGAACCGCAATCTTCTATACTAGGGCCTATATTGTTTATAAATGATCATATTTATCAGCAAAGGCAGCACAACAATGTTTGCTGATAACAGACCTAGTATAATAAAAGGGAACCACGGACAACAACTTGAATCTAACACTAGGAAAGTCCATGCAAAAATGCAATCTTGTTTTAATGGCAATAAACTAGAAATAAATATTAAAAAATCTTCCATTGTTTATTATACTTATGATAAACATAAAAAAAATATAAATTCAATGTATGCACACGAAAGCAATTTCTAATTTGTGAACAATATATCAAATTTCCCAGGACTAACTCTAGATGAGAATTTAAACTGGAATANTAACTCTAGATGAGAATTTGAACTGGAATAAACACATAAGCTTATTGAGTCAAAAATTAAGCTCTTTATGTTTTGCCACAAAACCATAAAATCAGCCTGTTCCCCCGATAGTGTAATTAACATGTATTATGGAAACATTTAGGCTCTTATTAACCCCTTTCATTCCCAATGTAGACAATTGTCTGCATGTCGCAGCTCAGTGCCAAATGATCTACTCTGTAACTAGTTCGTAAACTGTGAGACTGCTCTATGTTATGACTGGTTCACAAAACTGATCATTGAACACAAAGCATACAGAATTATTGGTTATGATGACAAAAGAAGTTCTTTGCCAGCTTAAGTACAGCACACATCACAAAATGTCTTATTTGCAAAATCTGAAACAATAAATGACTGTGGGAATGATTTGGTAAAGCAGTAGCCTGGCTGGTTTTTATTCTGAGGTAGTTTTATGGAACAAAGTTTTTTTGTTTCTTCCACAACAAGTTTTTCACAGCCTTATTTTTATTATGGGAGATATGGGTCAAAATGAACTAGGCGTGCACTATTATGCTACCTTATGCACATAATAAATACATATTAAGATACGCAGAAAATGCATTTACATAGGTCCTACACATGACATGCGCTAATAAACAATATTTAAAGACTAATAGAAAACTAGTATTCGTACACTATTGGAATAAAACCAGTGTGACAGTTCTGTTGGGACGTTTTTCATATAAATGTAATTCCATTTATCTTTTTCTTATATATTTGGTATTCTGCCAAATAATTTTTTTCACTTTTGGAATGTGCTCCAGTTATGCTTAATTATTTCCTTTATTCAATTTGATGATGTAAAACAAACTCTTCTGAAGAATGTGTAATTTTAAAAAATGTACCTATTATTTTTTTTTTATATTAATTATTTAAAAAAAATTATTTTCTTAATGTTTATTAATTATTTACATACACAGTATTGTTGAAATTCTTAATTTCAGTTAGAAAAATGAAAAACGTAATTCGTGTATTATTATGTCGTTATCGACTTTCGAGTTGTATATAGATTATTCGTGCGAGACATCGAAGTCTGGAACATACATTATTATATATATGTTTCCACTCAGGTTACTTCCTTCTTCCTTGCTTTCTCGCCATGCAGCATATAGTCAGCTCAATATATTATCTTGTCAAATATTTCTTCATCTTTGTGATGAGATGGTATTTTTATCTGCTGTTTTGGATAAGTTTGTTTGCAGACATTTTCTTTTTTCAGACATGATAGTATTTTGTGTTTACAATCCTTTTGCAAGGTTTTTATTATACTTTTTAGCGGTTTTCCATTTCGAATGACGGCTTAACCACGTGGCTAGTTTTTCATTCTTATTGGGATGTGAGCCGCACACCAATTCGTGGTGTGGTCATTTACATCAATGTTTCCACTTCTTTGGCCTGCGCCACAGTAACGTCTGTAATTTTTTCACTGTTCAAGTAACCTATAAATTAATTTTTTGCCTGCTGAATGTGCTTGGGAGTGCTCCGAGCTTTCTGTTTTCTGAAGCAACCAGCAGTAATCACCCATCATGTTGACATTCCACCGTCCCTGGTAACGTTTCTCCATAACTTTGATGTCCAGGTGAAACCGTTATCCCTGCTCTTCACTCACATCACCCAAGTTGTAAGGGAAAAAGTCAAGATGGTTGTGTAAGAAGTGAACTTTAAGGATCATCAGGCATCCCAGATTTTTGAACTTGTCTATCATATTTGCTACGAGAAGCTCATAGTTTGGGTCTTTGACATTGCCCAAAAACTTAGTCACAACTTGCTTAAATTATATGCAAGCCTCCTTTTACTTTCTAGTCATTTTTGTTTCAAAGTTGGAATCAAACATCATTTTACGAATGTCAGGCCCAATGAAAATCGCTTCTTTCAGTTTGGCTCCTGATAAATGAGGAAAATTTTCTCATTAATACTTAAAAGATTCACCATCTTTAGGCAAGGCTTTTACAAACTGTTTATTAAACCTTATTTAATATGAAGAGGTGGTAGAAGAATTTTTTTTTGGATCTATTTAACTTATATGCAAAATCATCTTCTTTCCAGGTGTTAAGGTTTTTCTTCCAGGCAAATATTTTGTAAAGCACTGTCGATCCCCTGCTCTGCTGTCACACTCTCATATAAAACATGGAAATTTAGTAAATCCCTTTAGTTGGCCTAGGGGCATGCAAACAACTTTCAAATCTCCACACATCATCCAATTGTGAGCAGGTTAGTTAATTTCCTTTAAAATAATGTCTATATTTTCGTAAGTTTCCTTCATATGAACTGAATGAGCCACATGCAGTGAAGCATAAGTATTACCATAGTGTGAAAGAACAGCTTTTAAGCTAGTTTTGATGAGTCTATAAAAAGCCTCCATTCTTCATTGTTGTACTCAATCCCAAATTCATTCGTTAGACCACCAATATCATGGCAGTACACAAATTCCTGTTTGTGCTTAAAAAACTTAGCGAACTGTCAATCTCTTGTTCTATATTGATAAATAGATGCTCCAGGTACCAACAAATGGTTTTATTTTAGCCTAGAGGCAAGCAATTCACTTTCTCTTTAGTCAAACCCAAATCTCTTACCAAATCATTTAACTCAGCCTGTGTTAGCAACTGAGATTCTAAATTTTCTGGAGAACATTGGAACTCGATCATCATCAACCCATTTACCTTCATCAGATTGAGTTCCACTGGACTGATCAAGTAAAACATCATTAATAACCTGTGGTGGCTCAGGAACAGGAAGTCCCGGACCATGACCGAATATCCGAATAGCTAAAGTAATATTTGGGTAGACAATTACTTTCTTATTTTTGGAGTTATATCCAGTAACATCAATACTACAAACATAACAATTGTCTCAATGATTTTATGGTTCTCTCCATATCATGGGTAGAGCAAATCTAAAAGCTGTCTTTTCTTTTTCTGACCTTTTCTAAGGTCTTGTGTGGAACCAAAGTTTTTTCTTGATCACATGGTTTTATTCCAAAATATACCAAGTACACTTTTTTAAAATACCTTGTAATGTTTCTTTTATTATTTTTAATAACAAACTCACCACATATATAACAAACACTGTTGGGAAAGTTTTTACAACCAGGGTTAGCCATTCTTAGAGCACATGAGCAAAAAGCTGAAAAGTGACGTATTGACTGACAGAAAACAAAGAGTCGTACCACCACTGCCACCTTATTTAATTTAGATTAACTGTATGCTTTAGTATATTAATGATGTATATCAACTATATTAGTATGTATATAAATGTATATAAAAAATATATAAATAAAGAGTATAAAAATGCACAAATATTAGAAAATAAATGAATTCCTCACATTTTGTATATTCAAATGTGAAAAAATGGTGGGTGTTATGAGTTTTTATTATTAATTTCGGACTATGCACACCAAAAAACCTAAGAATCTGGCAAAATCATTAAAAAAAAGTTTTTTGTTGTTGGCCTGTGTTATCTACAAGTTATGATATAATTTTTTGCTGAATCAATCCTGTAGGTACAAAATTGCATCAGATATTTTTTCTACATNATCTACAAGTTATGATATAATTTTTTGCTGAATCAATCCTGTAGGTACAAAATTGCATCAGATATTTTTTCTACATAGATAACATTATAAATGTCACCTTTGTGACTTTCATATCACCAGAAAACATACTCAATATAATACTCAACATCAATGTCATCTTCAAAATCTTCTGTACTGTTTTCACAAAACATTCTTGACATTTGTTACTCATTGGTGAACAATTCTGTCCTACTTTCACGCATTCATAGTACTTGTTGGAGATTGATATTTTGCAACCACAGGTCACTATTTTTAACCATTTGGGTGATGCAGATTTTTTGGAAGAAATCACGGGAACTCTGACATAAATTTTTATTTGTCCACTCTCATAATGTTGGCAGGGACATATTTCAGTACCAGTGTTGCACTCTGAGGTATACAGTGGTATTTGGCTGCATCATTGTTTGGAGGAAATGCTTCAAGGAAAATTCCTAATTCACTCACTGTTTAGATGTAACATTATTATACCTGTAGTATCTCAGTTCATCAAGGCTTTCACTCTTCTTGTAACCATACATGTTTAGTAAAAATTTCTCTCCTACAGAAGTAATATCCTCTTTTGAGGCTGAAGGCTGATTTAAAACTTTTACATTTAACAACACCTCAGGTTCCTTCCATGATGAATCACATGGGCCTAAAAAACTCTTTTGTTAATGAAAACTACCCAGCCATACATTTATTTTAGAAAAAGAGGGCTGCCTGGTTCTGCTGACATCACAATTTCTGTGGGTTTTTAAAAAGTGGCCAGTTGAAAGTAACATTACAGGCCTTGTTCTTTTCTATGCTTTCTGAATCTGCATACATCAAGGCCAAATTTATCACACTCATTATACTTATCTCTTAATTTATAAAAGGGACTGGCAATACTTTTGTAAGTAGACAAACTGCTGCCTCATGTATCCACTCTAAAATGGTATTCGGTTCTCTGATAACGATACACCATTTACTCTCGGTGGGGGTTGATATACACTCCTCAGTTGCTGGCACTAAGTATCTTCTTCACTGCTACTGTAGGACTTCTTGCCATTCCTTCCTGAGGGCGCTCACCTCCTGGTCCACCTTACGTTCAACACTGTTGAGCCTTTTCTTAACGTTGTCCATTCTTTGTCAACATTTTCATTCTGACTATCTACTGTTGAATCTATCAGGTGTACGACCTAGCTTCTGACATATTTTTCCCTAAATTTGAGGCTTTATTGTTAAAACATGATTACATATTTATGATTAAAGGTAATGTCCGTCGCTAGCCACTACTTTGTCCCATCTTACTGGCAATTTTCGGATACCATCTCGAAAAAACGATGCGTCTTTTGAGGCGACCCTCAAATCAATCCATTTTTTGACTTCCTCCATACGAGCGGAAATGCTGATCGGCCAGGCCAAGTGCCATTGATCAAATCAAATGGTTGTCGGAAGGAGCAACGTCTGGAGACTACAGAGTGTGGGTTGAGACCTCCCATTTCCGCGTTGCCACATATGTCTTGACCGATCTTGCGAAATGTGGCCGAGCTTTGTCTTGCTGAAGGGCAATTTTGACGTGTCTCTCTTTGTACTGTGGCCGTTTCTCCTTCCAAGCTCGGCTCAAAAGCATCAATTGCGTTCGATACCGGTCCTTTATGATGGTTTTACTCTATTATAACAGCTCATAAGATACCACACAGAGGTAACCTTGGCGCCGTGCATATTTGGTCTGGCCATCGACGTGGAGGCATGACCGGGCATTCCCCATGGTTTTCAGCGCTTGGGATTATCGTAGTGGACCTATTATTCGTTGCCGGTCACAATTCTATGTTGAAAGCCCTTCCGAATCTGTCTTTGAACCAGCTGTACACAAACAAAGAAACACAGTTCAACATTTCTCTGTTGCAACTCGTACGGAAACCAATTTCCTTGCTTCTGAATCATTCCCACAGCTTTGAGGCGTTTTGAAATGGCTTGTTATGTCACTCCCAATGATTCTGCCAATTATTCTTGCATTTGACATGAGTCATCATCAAATAATGCCTCCATTTAGGAATCTTCTAAACATTTCTCTTTTCCACCGTGATGCCGGTCCATGACGTCCTAATCACCACTCTTAAAGCATTGAAAACAACTCCCGACACGTTCATTCACAAAGAGCAGCCTATAAGTTTTCTTAAAATGGAAGCAGAAAATCGACAATTCCAGCACATGTCAAGAATTTGGCACAAAAACTGAGAATAAATTTATGATGCAAACACAAATTCACTAATGTGGTGATGTCGTTATGTTAACAGATGTCCAAGATTACTGTGTGACATTATTGATCTACATATTTCCACCAGCACTTACCGCTCCAGCCATCGATCAAAAAATGGCAGAAGTAAATTTGTACACCTGATACCAGTTCTCTAACACTACTAACTGGGCTTTTTACAGATTAACTTATGCTATTATTTTAATTATTTACATTATTATTTATACTATTTACAGATTCCCTAATACTACCTATTAGAGTATTTATATTTTCTCAGACACTTTGACCACTTAGTTCTTAAATTAAAGCACACAGTGCTTCTATATCTGCCAACATTCTCCTAGTTATCATTTACTATGATTACTGCAGTGGATTTCAACTTCTTTAAATCCATGTCTCCCCTGTCCAACAAAATCTATTTCATGGCACCCCTACGGAATATCTGATAAAAATGAGCATATTTTGGCATTTAGCTTAACTTTTTTTTTGGAATATATAAGTCAAAAAGTCGAATAAGATCTTTGAAAAAGGTTTTAAAATGTAATATGTAATGCATTTGTAATGCAATCAGACTAACTATGGAAAAATTATACATCAGTACAAGAAAAACTATATTCAAAGTGCATTTGAAAAAGCATTACCAACAATAAAACAATACATCCAATGTAAAAGCTTTGACTATTGTCTGAAAAAGCATTCAGCAAAATACTGCACTTGATTCAATTGTCCATAACAAAAAAAAAAAAGATAGAATACTAAAACAAAAAAGATATGAAAAACAAGAAATAAAAATTATGACAATAAAATCCAATTCACATGAGACATTTTGAGTGAGTGTTAGTGAGAAACCAGAGCTTGCTTGTTGTTACAAAGCTTGTCATATCTTGGCACAAATTCAGAAACAGCTTCTCTCATTTCCTTCTCCACAAAGAGGCTTCATCTGTACTTGGTTCTTATGTCAGCCACTGCTGAAAATCCACTCTCACAGAGATATGAGGTTGCAAAAGGAATTAATATCTTCAGTGCTCTCTTGCTCAAGTTTGGGAACTCCTATCTTACTGAATACCAAAATTTGGCAATATCTATTTCATTTTCTGTTATGAAATACTGCAAACATGGGAAGTAGCCCATCTCTCTTCCATCATTGATTTTTATCTTCCAAAACAATAGCTTCTTTTGAAGGCTGAAACTTTGTCAGTAAGCTGAATTAAGTGAGTTTCATTTCCTTGTAGTGACTTATTCAGCGAGTTCTACTTTTTCAAATATATCACACAAGTATGCATTTTTTCAACAGAAAGTCAGTGTCCAGAAAACACTTAGCACTGCCATGGTTTTTTTTCTTCTAGATAGGAATATAGTACCTGCCTCAGTTCAAAAATGCACAATAATATATTTCCTCTGGACAGCCATCGAGTGCTACTATAATACAAGATGGATGTATGCTCAGCCCCCATGTTGTGACATATTTCATTAAAAAATCTTGCTTTATAAGGCTGAGTATTAATAAAGTTCACCAAATGAATTATAGTTTGCAGGATTTCATTGAAATCAACACTCAAATGTTGTGATGCAAGTGCTTCCCTATGGATAATACAGTAAGTCCAAACATCATCGGGAGCTTTGGTGCGGATGAGTGCTTGTAGCCACTGTAACAGCCTGACACTGAACGACCTCCATCGGTGCACACACTAACACAATGAGCCCAGTCTATTTTATTTTCCAACATGAAGTTGTCCACAATGACAAACAAATCTTTGCCTGCTGCCTGCTGTACCTCAATTATTTCCTTCCAAAAAATAATCTTTATCTACAATGGAGGCAGAATATGCAGCAGGGGCCTCATCAGCACAAGATATTAAATTATCTGAAATATTTAGTGAAATGAACACTGTGTTATGCAGAAGTGCAGTGTAAAAACTTGTTAGTGTTGGTGCTTTAGCCTTTACAATAAACCCAAAAACCTCTAAAAGGGCAAAGCACATAGACATCAGATACCATTTCATTAAAGATATATACACAAAATGTACATTAGATGTAAAATATGTTCTCACAGGTGAAAATATTTCAGACATTTTCACCAAGTCATTATGTAAGGATTTTTGTCAACATTTCAAACATATTATTCTAAATAGGTGTTTGTGCGATAAATAGTTTTTGTTCATCATGATATTGAATGGAATGCCACTGGAGGGGGAATGTCAAAGATATTAGTGGTTCATCTATGTATATATTATAGTATTACATATTTAAATCTTGGTTAAAATATCACGTTGTGTATTTAAGTATCAAAGAGTAACACTTTTGATTAGCTATATAGTCGGTCATGTGACTACAGCCATGTTGGATGTGTGTATAGTAAGGATTGAGGTTAACAAGTGCAAACTGTTCTGTAAGCCTAGATACAAATAATTAAAATGACAGTTATTATTTATTTATTTTATGTAACAATCAATCCCAAAAAGGGCATGAGCACCGGAATGTAGTGTTTGTCAATATAATAGTATATATAGCTGTAGGAGACATACTTATTAATAATAATCTATATATATATGTATATATATATATTAAAAATTATAACAAAGGCCCTAAAATGATAATAGGGATCTTTGTTTGACCTAATGTGACAGTATGTGTGTGAAATGTTTGGGGGCGGTCACAGGGTCCGACAGATGAAAATTAAATGTCTGGATGGTGCCAGCTAACCAGTAAAGGGAATCCACTTGGGATAGCACGAGAATCTTAAGGTGCGCTGCTGGCAAAAAGTCTGGGTTAAAGAACACTTTGCCCCGTGTCTTAGGTCGCACGTGATGACTGACATAGTCAAGGTTAGTTAGACTCCTGAACGTACACACACTTACTGGACTGGGGTACTGTGTCTGCCCAGCGCACGGTTCCAATGCACTAACATATACACTTCAAAAACAGAAAATACACTCATTTACGTAACGTAAATAATGATGCAGGTATTGGACTGTTAAGAGGATACGTCGCCATTAAACTCACCGTGAAGTAGGAATAAAGAACACTCACGCAATTTGATTTTGGAACATGAGTTGTATTACAGAAAGGAAATGAGATGTTTCAGTCAAATAAAGTAGGTGTGCGGCATGAGGCCTTGCACTTGTCTATGCTGTAAGACGAAAGTATCATACGGGCACCGAACAAACGCATTAACTAAAAATAATGCTGGAGGGGCTTCAGTTTACTCTGGAAGAGAGGCAAACTTGGGGCGGGGGTGCACGAAGTTACAGAAAATATTCTGGTATAATTAAGTAAATATAAGTTACATGATAGGCACGCAAAAGTTGAATCAATCCAGAGCCACATGATGTGACCTGCCCTGATGCCTGCTCTCGATACACTGAAGAAGGGTTGGCAAGGCGCTGGTAACGTGCGTGCCACTGCCCACCAAAAATATAATTCAAAATTGGAAGACGCTTTTGCCAGAAGGAAAAGGGAAAACCCTTTAAGTGCGTAATGTATAAAAAAAATCTCTCTATGAGAAAAATGAACACCAACAGAAATTTGAAGGTCTACGGAAGGAGTTTTTAATTTGTGCTGCCCTTGGTTTTCCAAGTAGTTTCCATCCAGTAGCTCAATGTCGCAACTAGAATTCGGTCTCTAAAACACTACGATCAAATATGACAGAACATTCTACAAATCTAAATGATATGGAAATATTGAAAGTCGATTTTTATAGAAAGAATTTAAGCTGAGTAACCGGGTTAAATTAGAACTGCTGCTAAAATTAAACATAGTTATTAACGACAATTTAAAACCAAAGTTGTTTATGATAGCGGCTCAAATGTAACAGTAATTAATCAACGAATTGCTGATTTGATTAAGTTGAAATTAATAGAACAAAAAGATGTGATAAAACCATCAGCGGACTTATTTCAGTTCAGCCTGGGCTACAATTATGCTTTGTATTGGAAATATTTCAGACTACATAACTACCTATTTTGTAAAGAATGATAATTTCTCCTATGACCTCTTGCTTGGTATAGATGCTATTCAGAAATTTAAGTTGATTCAAAATGAGAATCTAAGAATTTTTCAACGCTTAAATAGCAAGAACGTAATAGACCTACAGGAAGACCGATCAAATAATGATCAGATGCAGACTCCAGAAGATAATGAAGATTTGGATAGGGATAGAGATATTGAAGTAAATTTTAATGAAAATTTGAATACAGACGAATTTGAAGCTGACCTACAATGTATTAAGAATGATGAGAAGAAACAAAACATTTTACAAATCATTAAAAAATATAGGAATTTGTTTGCAAAACATAAATTTGATATAGGCAAAGGACGATCACAAGACGCTGAGATAAATCTTTTTAGGGACGAATACGTCACCTCTCGCTAATACAAATGTTCAATCCCTGACAGTACAGAAATCAGAACTCAGATTAAGAAATTACTACAAGCCGGGATCATCGAAGAATCTGATTCTCCATTTGCGTCTCCTACAATGTTAGCGTACAAAAGAGACAAAGGAAGAAAATCACGCCTATGCATCGAATTCCGAAAATTAAACAACTTGGTAGTTCCAGAATGTTTTCCTTTCCCTACAATTCAAGATGTGATCGACTAAGTTATAAATTGTCAATATTTTACGGAATTAGATATTAATTCTGCCTTTTGTTGCATCACATTCAAAGTGCAAGATCGAAAAAAAATTCTTTTATCACTATGTATAGCAAGTTCATGTTTAAAAGTTCTTCCCTTTGGTTTAAAGAACGCTCCAGCCACATTCCAGAGGATATTGTCAAATATATTCCAAAGAAATAATTTGGAATAGTTTGCCATCAATTACATCGATGATATCTTGATTTTCTCCTGAACCTGGGAGGACCATATCCTTATCTTCTCTGAAGGCTTCAAATTAAAACTAGTTAAATGTTTGTTCGCAGCCAAAAAAGTAAAGTTCCTTGGACAAACTATTTACAAGAACACAGTTTCTTCTTCAGCCCATGGAAATTTAATGTCTATCCAAAATATTCAAAGACCTTGTGATAAGAATGATGTGCGGCGTATTCTGGGTTCTATATATTTCTACTTGAGATATATAGAAAATAGTACGCAGAAAACTAGAACCACTACATCAACCACTGAGGAAAGATGTCAAATTTGAATGGTCTGATGACTGTGAACAGACCTTCAGTATGATTAAGGATTACTTATGTTCTAAACTGAACCTGGCTATCTACCATATTGAAAAACCTGTCTTAATAGAGACAGATGCCAGCTACAAAGGTAACGGCACAACACTCAAACTACCCCAAGAAGACGGAATACTACATCCATTTGCGTATTTCTCTCGCAAGCTCTCAAATAGAGAAAATTGTTTAGACATTATTCATCTAGAATGCAAGGCTATCAATGATGCTATACAATTTTGGCAGTACTACTTAATTGAACGTCACTTTACGGTCTGCAGTGATCATTAACCGTTAGATAATTTAAAGATATCATCAAGATATCATTGATGTAATTAATGGCGAACTAATCCAAATTATATCTTCTGATTCTATTTGACAACATCCTCTAGAATGTGGCTGGAACGTTCTTTAAAGAAAGGGAAAAACTTTTAAAAAAGAACTTTCCATACATAGTGATAAAATAAGTTTTTTTTCGATTTTGTACTTAAGTGTGATGCAACAAAAGGCAATATTAATATCTAATACTGTAAAATATTCACCATTTACAACTTTGTCGATCACATCTCGAATTTTAGGGAACGGAAAATATTCTGGAACTACAGACTTGTTTAATTTTCAAAATTTGATGCATAAGCCTGATTTTCTTCCTTTGTGCTCTTCTGTATGCTTACGTTACAGGAGACGCAAATGGAGAATCAGATTCTTCGATGATCCCGGCTTGTAGTAATTTCCTAATCTGAGTTCTGATTTCTATATTGTCAGGGATTGAACATTTGTATTAGCGAGAGGTGGCGTATTCGTCCCTAAGAAGTTTTATCTCAGCGTCTTGTGATCGCACTTTGCCTATAAAAAATTTATCTTTTGCAAACAAATACCTATATTTTTCAAAGATTTGTAAAATGGTTTGTTTCTTCTCATCATTCTTAATACGTTGTGAGTCAGCTTCAAATTCGTCTGTATTCAAATTTTTATTATAATTTACTTCAATATCTCTATCCCTATCCAAATCTTCATTATCTTCTGGAGTCTGCATCTGATCATTATTTGATCGGTCTTCCTGTAGATCTATTACGTTCTCGCTATTTATGCGTTGAAAAATTCTTAGATTCTCATTTTGAATCAACTTAAACTTCTGAATAGAATTGATACCTAGCAAGAGATCATAGGAGAAATTATCATTCTTTACAACATAGGTAGTTATGTAGTCTGTAATATTTCCAATACGAAGCATAATTGTAGCCAGGGCTGAAGTGAAATCAAGTTCGCCGATGGTTTTATCACGCCTTTTTGTTCTATTTATTTCAATTTGACCAAATCAGCAAATTGTTGATTAATTAATGTTACATTTGAACAGCTATCATAAACAACTTTGGTTTTAAATTGTCATTAATAACAATGGTTAATTTTAGCAGTGGATCTAATTTTGCCCGGTTACTCAGTTTAAATTCTTTCTTTCAAAATGACTTTCAATATTTCTATATCATTTAGATTTGTAGAATGTTCTGTCATATTTGATCGTAGTGTTTTAGAGACAGAATTCTAGTTGCGACATTGAGCTACTGGATGGAAACTACTTGGAAAACCAAGGGCAGCACAAATTGAAAACTCCTTCCGTAGACCTTCATTTTTCTGTTTGGGTTCATTTTTCTTATAAAGAGATTTCTTTATAGATTTCGGACTTAACGGTCTTTCCCTTTTCCTTCTGGCAAAAGCGTCTTCCAATTTTGAATTATATTTTTGGTGGGCAGTGGCAGGCACGTTACCAGGGCCTTGCCAACCCCTCTTCAGTGTAGCGAGAGCGGGCATCAGGGCAGATCACATCATGTAGCTCGAGTTTGAATCAACTTTTGCGTGCCTTTCATTTAACATATATACACTTAATTATATCGGAATATTTTCTGTTTCTTCGTGCACCCCTGCCCCAAGTTTGCCTCCCTTCCACAGTAAACTGAAGCCCCTCTAGCATTATTTTTAGTTTACGCGTTTTTTCGGTGCCCGTGTGATAGTTTTGTCTTACAGCATAGGCAAGTGCGAGGCCTCATGCCGCACACCTTCTTTATTTGAGTGAAACATCTATAATTCAACTAATGTTCTGAAATCAAATTGCGTGAGTGTACTTTAATCCTACTTCACGGTGAGTTTAAGAGCGACGTATCCTCTTAACCGTCCAATATCTGCAACATTATTTACGTTACGTAAATGAGTGTAATTTCTTTTTTTGAAGTGTTATATGTTAGTGCATTGGAACCATGCTTTGGCGAGCCACAGTACCCCAGTCCAGTAAGTCTGTGTACGTTGAGGCGGCTAACTAACCTTTACTATGTCAGCCATCACGAATGACCTAAGACACGGGTAAAAGTGTTCTTTAACCCAGACTTTTTGACTGCAGCCCACCTCAAGATTCCCGTGCTATCCCAAGTGGATTCCCTTTACTGGTTAGCTGGCACCATCCAGACATTTAATTTTCATCTGTCGGACCCTGTGACAACCCCCAAACATTTCACACACATACTGTCACATTAGGTCAAACAAAGATCATAATTATAATTTTAGGGCCTTTGTTATTATTTTTATTATATATGCAAATGATCTGACTGCTGTTGTGAATAGTAAATCTAATGGTATTTTATTTGCTGATGACACTACTGTGTTACGTAAAGAAAATGATTCTTTGGCTCTCACAGCTACTCTACTTGATATTTCCAATGTGTTAAATAATTGGTTTGTTCCTAATAATGTTATTTAAACTTGGTAAAAAGAGTGTTAGTAAAATTTCTCACAGAGAAACAACAGGATTACGATCTGACAATCACTTTTATAAATCATAAACCAAAAGAAAGTCATTTCACATAATTTTTAGGATTGTATTTAGATAGTGTCGACATATATATAAATTTTGATATATCATTATATTGTTTTATCAATATATCGTACCGATATATAATTTTTATATACATAGATAGATCTAATGCTAGGTTGCAGCTTTACATTATTGTCATTGCATTGTTGACGTTGCATTGTATACTAAGATGCTTCCTGATGTGAAATTATGGTAAAAATGAGCTTTTTGCAGATTTTAGTACCTTTGCAGGTAATACAGATAAAAAAGAAAGGCGTACAGACACTCGTAGGAACAAAAGGAAGGTTTATAAAAAAATTAATTAAATTGTTTCAATTTTTTGGAAGTTACATGCATCCTAACAACGGACACAAAGTTTTTATATATATATATATTATTATTATTAATAAGTATGTCTCCTATAGCTATATATACTATTATTTTGAAAAACACTATATTCCGGTGTTCATGCCCTTTTTGGGATTGATAGATAGGTAAAATAAATAAATAATAAATGTCATTTTCNTAACTGTCATTTTAATTATTTGTATCTAGGCTTACAGAACAGTTTGCACTTGTTAACCTCAATCCTTACTATACACACATCCAACATGGCTGTAGTCACATGACCGACTATATAGCTAATCAAAAGTGTTACTCTTTGATACTTAAATACACAACGTGATATTTTAACCAAGATTTAAATATGTAATACTATAATATATACATAGATGAACCACTAATATCTTTGACATTCCCCCTCCAGTGGCATTCCATTCAATATCATGATGAACAAAAACTATTTATCGCACAAACACCTATTTAGAATAATATGTTTGAAATGTTGAANATTTAGAATAATATGTCTGAAATGTTGAAAAATATCCTTACATAATGACTTGGTGAAAATGTCTGAAATATTTTCACCTGTGAGAACATATTTTACATCTAATGTACATTTTGTGTATATATCTTTAATGATATGGTATCTGATGTCTATGTACTGTGCCTNCTTTAATGAAATGGTATCTGATGTCTATGTGCTTTGCCCTTTTAGAGGTTTTTGGGTTTATTGTAAAGGCTAAAGCACCAACACTAACAAGTTTTTACACTGCACTTCTGCATAACACAGTGTTCATTTCACTAAATATTTCAGATAATTTAATATCTTGTGCTGATGAGGCCCCTGCTGCATATTCTGCCTCCATTGTAGATAAAGATTATTTTTTGCAAGGAAATATTTCAGGTAGAGCAGANTTTGGAAGGAAATAATTGAGGTACAGCAGGCAGCAGGCAAAGATTTGTTTGTCATTGTGGACAACTTCATGTTGGAAAATAAAATAGACTGGGCTCATTGTGTTAGTGTGTGCACCGATGGAGGTCATTCAGTGTCAGGCTGTTACAGTGGCTACAAGCACTCATCTGCACCAAAGCTCCCGATGATGTTTTTACTTACTGTATTATCCATAGGGAAGCACTTACATACAACATTTGAGTGTTGATTTCATTGAAATCCTGTAAACTATAATACATTTGGTGAACTTTATTAATACTCAGCCTTATAAAGCAAGATTTTTTAATGAAATATGTCACAACATGGGGGCTGAGCATACATCCATCTTGTATTATAGTAGCACTCGATGGCTGTCCAGAGGAAATATATTATTGTGCATTTTTGAACTGAGGCAGGTACTATATTCCTATCTAGAAGAAAAAAAACCATGGCAGTGCTAAGTGTTTTCTGGACACTGACTTTCTGTTGAAAAAATGCATACTTGTGTGATATATTTGAAAAAGTAGAACTCGCTGAATAAGTCACTACAAGGAAATGAAACTCACTTAATTCAGCTTACTGACAAAGTTTCAGCCTTCAAAAGAAGCTATTGTTTTGGAAGATAAAAATCAATGATGGAAGAGAGATGGGCTACTTCCCATGTTTGCAGTATTTCATAACAGAAAATGAAATAGATATTGCCAAATTTTGGTATTCAGTAAGATAGGAGTTCCCAAACTTGAGCAAGAGAGCACTGAAGATATTAATTCCTTTTGCAACCTCATATCTCTGTGAGAGTGGATTATCAGCAGTGGCTGACATAAGAACCAAGTACAGATGAAGCAGCCACTTTGTGGAGAAGGAAATGAGAGAAGCTGTTTCTGAATTTGTGCCAAGATATGACAAGCTTTGTAACAACAAGCAAGCTCAGGTTTCTCACTAACACTCACTCAAAGTGTCTCATGTGAATTGGATTTTATTGTCATAATTTTTATTTCTTGTTTTTCATATCTTTTTTGTTTTAGTATTCTATCTTTTTTTTTTTTTTGTTATGGACATTGAATCAAGTGCAGTATTTTGCTGAATGATTTTTCAGACAATGTTCAAAGCTTTTACATTGGATGTTTTGTTTTCTTGTTGGTAATGCTTTTTNTTTTGTTTTCTTGTTAGTAATGCTTTTTCAAATGCACTTTGAATATAGTTTTTCTTGTACTGATGTATAATTTTTCCACAGTTAGTCTGATTGCATTACAAATGCATTACATATTATATTTTAAAACCTTTTTCAAAGATCTTATTCGACTTTTTCACCTATGTATTGACGTGAACCGCACGTTCACGAGTCCTTTTTGCCTACTGACTGCCGCAGTATGCCCACACCAGACGCACCACACCGACAGGCTTGTGGGCACGAGTGCATTAGTGTTTATTATTTATTCAGTTTATTTCGTCAGTGTATTTGTAAATAATGTCAGTGTGTAATTAATTTATAATTTGTTTTGTCATCAGGAGACAATTTGTCCAGCCACAGCCAGAGACATGTGACATTCTACATTTGGCAATGCTGTGGCTGGTGCAATGAAAACATTTAGAATAAGTATTATCATTTTTATTATGTATTTGTGTAATTGTAATTATGTTTTGTTGTGTTAATTTAGTTCATATCATTTTTCATCCCATAATCATCTTTTAGTGTATATTATGTTTCACTGTACCACCGCATGGCATCGGCGGCGTCTGGGCGGCGGAAGCCGGCCAACATTTCCGGCCAGTATTAGCCAGGACTTGGACGAGCTCGGATGTTACGCTCTCCCCACTCCGCAGAAGCCCTAGCAAGGACATCATCTGTCGAACAGTATCGAGTCGCATCCGGAACATTAATCATTATCATCATCTCTTTCCTGACTTAACTTGCATAGCGCCGAGGGGAGAGCGACGTTATTATTTTTCGGGAATCAAAAGTGCATTTCGAGCTTCACATGATAAGACCACGTGGTCGCTTGTAGTTCCGGGCCATTCAGGCCACGTGTCTTCTGTATAGTTGAGTGTACATAACGGGGTAATAAATACCTTAACAACCAGCACCACTGTTTTTATTGATAATCAAGTAAGGCGTGCAAGGTGGCCCACAACCTCGGCAACGTGTGTATGACGGAGTGTTACCAGAGTCCCTAGGCTGTCGGCCGAACGACCCTACATCTCATCAGCTCACCGCAGAGCTATGGCGCCTGGCACACACATATTACTTCACAACTCTGGAAACACCGCAGATCAAGTTGGCTTTATCGTCGTAGCCANACACATATTACTTCACAACTCTGGAAACACCGCAGATCAAGTTGGCTTTATCGTCGTAGCCAAGCTTGGTCACGTCTGTATTCTAAAAAAAAGTTAAGCTAAATGCCAAAATATGCTCATTTTTATCAGATATTCCATAGGGGAGCCATGAAATAGATTTTGTTGGACAGGGGAGACATGGATTTAAAGAAGTTGAAATCCACTGCAGTAATCATAGTGAATGATAACTAGGAGAATGTTGGCAGATAGAGAAGCACTGTGTGATTTAATTGAAGAACTAAGTGGTTAAATCTGTAAAAAGGCCAGTTAGTAGTATTAGTGAACTGGTATCAGGGGTACAACTTTACTTCTGCCGTTTTTTGGTCGATGGCTGGAGCGGTAAGTGCTGGTGGAAATATGTAGATCAATAATGTCACACAGTAAGCTTGGACATCTGTTAACATAACGACATCACCACATTAGTGAATTTGTGTTTGCATCATAAATTTATTCTCAGTTTTCATGCCAAATGCTTGGCATGTTCTAGAATTGTTGATTTTCTGCTTCCATTTTAAGAAAACATATGGTGAGGCTGCTGTTAGTGAATGAACGTGTCGTGAGTGGTATCAAAGCTTTAAGAGTGTTGATTTGGAGGTCTAGGACCAGCATGGCGGTGGAAAAGAGAAATATTTCCATGATTCCAAAATGGATGCATTACTTGATGAAGTCTCGTGCCAAATGCAAGAATAATTGGCAGAATTGTTGAGGTTTAATGAATAAAGGCCTTTTAATAAACAAAATGTTTTATTATACTTTAACAGCAAAACTGATACAACAATGTTGACCGTTATATATTTATCAACTAGAAAAAACAAAACACTACACAGTGTTGCCAACAACTTAAAACTGAAGTTACCAAATAATAATTATTACATTGCCATATTTTAACACCCCCTCTCAATGTAATACAGTTCTATCTTATATCTTATCTGATACAATTATATCTTATTTCTAAGTTTGAATACAACACTTATTTAAACATCTTACAAATAATTCTTGACTTAAAGCCTTAGTGAGTATGTCAGCTGGTTGTTCACTAGTTTTCACATAATGAAGGCAGATCTTATTATCTTTAATCAAATCCTTTATGAAGTTATATCGTATATCAATATGTTTGAGGCGCTTAGCAGTGTCTGTGCCTGCAATAAAAATGGCTGACTCGTTGTCACAATACATACTTACTGGACATACATTTGAGTAACCAAAATCACTTAACAAGTTTATCAGCCAACAGGCNGTCACAATACATACTTACTGGACATACATTTGAGTAACCAAAATCACTTAACAAGTTTATCAGCCAACAGGCTTCGTTTCCTGCCATACTCACTGCAACATACTCAGCCTCAGTTGACGACAGACTGACTGATACTTGTTTCTTCGAGCACCNCTCACTGCAACATACTCAGCCTCAGTTGACGACAGACTGACTGATACTTGTTTCTTCGAGCACCAAGAAATCAAACCATTGGAAAACTTAAATAAATAGCCTGTGGTAGACTTTCTGTCTTTGAGAAGTGGAGGGGTTAGTCGTAGTGTTATTCCCTCTAGGACATTATCTTCACACTTGAAAACTAACATATAATTTAGTATATTCTTGACATACCGCAGGACTCTTTTTAATGCAGTTACTAACATATCATTTGAATATGTTTGAAATCTGCTCAACATTGAGACAGTAAAACATAAATCAGGCCTAGTACTTGACACTGCATACATAAGGCATCCTATAACTTCTCTACAATATTTTTCAATATTCTCATCATTACTTTTATTACAATTTTCAAGTATTTTAACATTAAAGTTTGGGTCAATAGGAGTTGACATAGGTTTACAGTTTTCCATATTAAACCTTTTAAGTACATTTTCTAGGTAATTTCTTTGGCTTAATTCAGTAATCCCCGTTTCTAGATTTTGGTTAACATTTATACCCAAAAAATTGGTTACTAAACCTAGATCCTTCATCTTAAATTCTTTGTTTAGGACACTTTAAACTGAACAATTTTCTCCTCATTTGTACCAAATATTAACAAGTCATCAACATATAGCAAAACAAACATTTNAATAAATGTATGGCTGGGTAGTTGTCATTTACTAATGAGTTTTTTAGGCCCATATGATTCGGAAGGAACCTGAGGTATGGTTAAATGTAAAAGTTTTTAATCAGCCTTCAGCCTCAAAAGAGGATATTACTTCTGTAGGAGAGAAATTTTTACTAAATATGTATGGTTACAAGAAGAGTGAAAGCCTTGATGAACTGAGATACTACAGGTATAATAATGTTACATCTAAACAGTAAGTGAATTAGGCATTTACCTTGAAGCATTTCCTCCAAACAATGATGCAGCCAAATACCACTTGAACCATGTATACCTCAGAGTGCAACACTGGTACTGAAATATGTCACAGCCAACATTATGAGAGTGGACAAATAAAAATTTATGTGAGAGTTCCCGTGATATCTTCCAAACAATCTGCATCACCCAAATGGTTAAAAATAGTGACCTGTGGTTGCAAAATATCAATCTCCAACAAGTACTATGAATGCGTGAAAGTAGGGCAGAATTATTCACCAATGTGTACCACATGTCAAGAATGTTTCGTGAAAACAGTACAGAAGATTTTGAAGATGACATTGATGATGAGTTTTATTTTGAGTATGTTTTGTGGTAATGAAGAAGTCACAAAGGTGACATTTATAATGTTATCCATGTAGAAAAATATCTGATGCAATTTTGCACATACAGGATTGATTCAGCAAAAAATTATATCACAACTTGTAGATAACACAGACCAACAATAAAAAACATTTTTATGATTTTGCCAGATTCTTATGTTTTTTGGTGTGCAAAGTCCGAATATAATAATAAAAACTCATAACAACCTCCATTTTTTCACATTTGAATATACAAAATGTGAGAAATTCATTTATTATCTAATATTAGTGCATTTTTATATGCTTTATTTATATATATTTTTATATACATTTATATACATTGTTATAAACTTGATATACATTATTAATATGCTAAAACATACAGTTAATCTAAATGAAATAAGATTGGCAGTGGTGGTACGACTGTTTGTTTTCTGTCAGTCAACACAACCTCCCTTTTCTGCTTTTTGCTCATGTTCTCCAAGTATGGGTAACCGTGGTTGTAAAAACTTTCCCAACAGTTTTTGTTATATATGTGGTAAGTTTGTAATTTAAAATAATCAAAGAAAAATTACAGAGTTTTTTTAACAAAGTGTACTTGGTATATTTTGGAATAAAACTCTGTGATCAAGAAAAACCTTTGGCTCCACACAAGGTATGCTATGTTTGTGTTGAAGACCTTAGAAAATGGTCAAAAAAATAAAAGAGAGCTTTTAGATATGCAGTGCCCATGATATGGAGAGAACCAAAAAATCATTCAGACAATTTTAATTTTTGTAGCATTGATGTTCCTGGATATAACTCCAAATATAAGAAAGTAATTGTCTACCCAAATATTGCTTCAACTATTCGGTTAGTCGGTCATGGTCCGGTACTTCCTGTCCCTGAGCCACCACAGGCTATTAATGATGTTTTACTTGATCAGTCTAGTGGAACTGAATCTGATGAAGTTAAACCGGATGATGATGATGAGTTCCAATATTCTCCAGAAAACTTAGAACCTCTGTTGTTTACACAGGCTGAATTAAAGGATTTGGTAAGAGATTTCGGTTTGACTAAAGAGAAAGCTGAATTGCTTGGCTCTAGGCTAAATGAAAAACATTTGTTGGCACCAGGAGCATCTATTTATCAATATAGAACAAGAGATTGACAGTTCGCCAAGTGTTTTAAGCAAAAACAGGATTTGGTGTACTGCCATGATATTGTTGGTCTAACAAATGAATTTGGAATTGAGTGCAACAATGAAGAAAGGAAGCATTTTATAGACTCATCCAAAACTAGCTTAAGAGCTGTTCTTTGACACAATGGTAATATTTATGATTCATTGTCTGTGGCCCATTCAGTCCATATGAAGGAAACTTACGAAAATATAGACATTAATTTAAAGGAAATTAACTATTCTTGTCATGATTGGATGATGTGTGGAGATTTGAAAGTTGTTTTCATGGTCCTAGGCCAACAAAAGGGATTTACTAAATTTCCATGTTTTATATGTGAGTGTGACAGCAGAGCAGGGGTTTGACATTGGTCCACAAAACATTGGCCAGCAAGAAAAACCTTAAAACCTGGAAAGAACATTTTGCATATAAATTTAATAGATCCAAAAAAAATTCTTCTACCACCTCTTCATATTCAATTAGGTTTAATGAAACAGTTTGTAAAAGCCTTGCCTAAAGATGGTGAGTGTTTTAAGTGTTTATGTGAAAAGTTTCTCATTTATCAGGAGACAAACTCAAAGAAGGGATTTTCGTTGCGCATGACATTTGTAAAATGATGTTCGATTCCAACTGTGAAACAACATGACTACAAAGTAAAAAGAGGCTTGGATATAATTTAAGCAAATTGTGACAAAACCTTTGGGCAATGTCAAAGACCCAAACTATGAGCTTATCAAGGCTACCATGATAGACAAGTTCAAAAATCTGGGATGCCTGATGAGCCTTAAAGTTCACTTCTTACACAACCATCTTGACTTTTTCCCTGACAACTTAAAAAGTATGTTAATGCTGATTCTTTAGAATTTATATTTTTTTGTTCTATAATTATAGGTAGAAATGATATTATATTAATTTCTATTCGAGTGATGTGAGTGAAGAGCAGGGGGAGCGGTTTCACCAGGACATCAAAGTTATGGAGAAACGTTACCAGGGACGGTGGAATGCCAACATGATGAGTGATTACTGCTGGTTGCTTCAGAAAACAGAAAGTTCGGAGCACTCCCAAGCACATTCAGCAGGCAAAAAATTAATTTATAGGTTACTTGGACAGTGAAAACATTACACACGTTACTGCAGCGCAGGCCAAAGAATTGGAATCATTGTCCTAAATGACCACACCACGAATTCGTGTGCGGCTCACATCCCAAGAAGGATGAAAAACTGGCACTTGTGGTTAAGCCGTAAGGCAAAACGGAGAACCTCTATAAAGTATAACAAAACACTTGCAAAAGAATTGTAAACACAAAATTCTATAATGTCTGAATTAAAGAAAATGTCTGGAAACAAACTTATCCAAAACAACAGATAAAATAATACCATTTCATCACAAAGATGAAGAAATATTCGACAAGATAATATTGAGCTGACTACATGCTGTATGGTGAGATAGCAAAGAAGGAGGAAGTAACCTAAGTGGAAACTTGCTTGTGGGAATGAAAGAAAGGTTTACAAAAAAAAAAAAGAATGGAAATGTATGTCCCAGACTTTGTGGTCTCACACAAATAATCAATACATAACTCGAAAGTCGATAACGACATAATAATACACGAATTACATTTTTTTGTTTTTCTAACTGAAATTAAGAAATTACACAATACTGTGTATGTAAATAATTAACGAACATTAAGAAAATAATTTTTTAAACAAATAGTATAAAAGAAAATAACAGGTACATTTTTTAACATTAAACCATATTCAGAAGAGTTTGTTTTACATCATCAAATTGAATAAAGAACACAATTAAGCATAACTGGAGCACGTTCCAATAGGATAAAAATTATTTGGTAGAATACCAAATATATAAGAAAAAATTAATGGAATTACATTTATATGAAACAAGTCCCAAANAAAAAATTATTTGGTAGAATACCAAATATATAAGAAAAAATTAATGGAATTACATTTATATGAAACAAGTCCCAAAACAACTGTCCCACTGGTTTCATTCAAATAGTGTACAAATACTAATTTTCTATTAGTCTGTAAATATTGTTTATGAGCGCATGACTTGTAAAGGATGTACGTATACGCATTTTCTGCATATCTTAATATGTATTCATTATGTGCATAGGATAGCATTATAGAGCATACATAGTTCATTTTGACCCATATCTCCCATAATAAAAATAAGGCTGTGGAACACTCTTTGTGGAAGAATCAAAAGAAACTTTGTTCCATAAAACTACCTCAGAATAAAA
>NQII01000390.1:1102432-1115929 GCA_002778355.1 Clitarchus hookeri | reverse complement strand
TATATATATAATAAGTGGCACACACGACAAGGCTTGCACACTTCAACTCACGGAAAGTAATTTTTTTGGAATCATTTGCGTGTAAAATTAACATAATGATATAATCCGCTTATAAGTACTTAAGAATATCCCTTATTAATTAGTTCGTAACCTGATGCAAAGAACCGGACACAGACAAATATGGCGTCGTGGGCCGACGTGGCCACTTCGAATACGCCAGAGCGCATGCGCATAATATAACGGTTGTAGTTTTGCAGTCGCAGCCAAAAGTTTTACTGTGGATAACATGAATGCTGTTGCTGCCATCAAAATATTTTTTTGTGGCAACCAGTAAATGTTTTTTTTTTCAATAAACCAATATATTAGTGAGCAATAAATAGCTTCTGTACTAATCAATCTGCGTGTTATTGGGTACCACAATTTGTTTTTTTTACCAACAACAAAATTCCGCCCTGGAAAGCATCAACCAAGCTGTTTTTGTAGCCACCAACCATTTTTTATTTCAGTGTAAACACCTTGTTAGAGATGCAACGTTTCAGTTGTTTGCCAGCGGGTTTTGTTTTTGTTCGTTTTCTATGCTTTATGCATGTTAGAGCAATAATAGAGTAATAATAGCAATTTATGTCACTAAAAATTTTAAGTGTCTTTTGACGGAAGTATTCATTCCATACAATGGATGTCCGTGGCTCTAAGAAATTATTTGCAAATTTACCACATCAGTGTATGTGTATAGTGGGAAAGCGTATATGGTACAGTTATTTTCCCTACACACATGGTAGCGTTTCTAAATTCACTCAGGAAACATTCAAATGCATAGGGAAGTTCCCAACTTTGTATAGTAGTGATACTAAACGTTCCTGCATTTGCAGCTTGATATGTGGTAATATTTCCATACAATTTATAGGTTTAAAACTTTCAATGAAGTTTAGGAAGTTTACAAGAAATTTTTTTTTGCAATGTACGTAAGAATAGAAGGACGAAACTAAGCAAAGGTGAGCCAGACAGCAGACGTTAAATCGGTAGAAGCTGCAATTATTTTCAGTCTTCCACTGTACGAGCATGTAATATCGCACAAAGTTGTAAACAATGTCTATATGAATGCACCATCACTTTCGATATTCTTTGTCGGCGTTTATTTCTTGAATGCTTATTATGCGACCCTCTATGGCGTCGAGTGCGATAAGTGTTGTCCACCTGCCTGTATTATACTGCTTCGTTAATAAATTCATGTGCGAATCCCTTTTTTTTTTAATTGGCATTTAGAGTAACAGCACAATGTGGTCTTTTTCAATTATTCTGAATTATTGATTTATAATTCGTCTTTGGAAGATCCGTTAGGTTCTATATTTCAGCGTCATTAAATTGAATGGAAAATAAGATGGGCAGTGCTCCAGTTAGTTACATGTAATGATCTTATGACAGCTACATGCGTTGCATTGGCCGCATATATTCGCCCAGTTTCACACTATCCAGACATTCTGTGTCCCATCTTGAATACTTTCTGTAATATTTCCAATAAGCTGGTGGCCTACATCCAACTTGAAATGCGTGTATCGTCCTCAGGAATCACTCTGCGCCATAAAGTATGTTCTGTGAACTAGCGTGGTTAGTAAGGGAGAAACGCTTCTTAGAAAACTGGGAACAAAAATAGATATTTGTAAAATTCCATAAACTACACTAGACGAAACAAACAAATTCGTGATTTGATATTTGCTACCTGCGAACATTCGTCGGGCGATAACAATCGATAAACACCTTTTTGGTCGTGAACCCGTTAAATTGCACATTCGTTTTTCGTGCCAATTATTGAAAAAGAGGAGATTTTCGATCTGGCAGGTACTTACGAATTCCTCGTTATAACTACACAATAAAACCTATTTATATTGGCTAATGACACAGGCCACACCTAATCATAAATGTCCAGTGTTCTAGCAGTTGTCAATCGAAATAACCAAGGGGAAAAAACGTGTTGTCTGTATTGTGCTAGCTTCTGATTTTGTACAACACCGACCATGATTTTACCTAGTTCGCACCACGTCATAACGTGAACGAGCATACTCCGGATAACGTGTTAAGGGAGTAATAACATAGCAATCTTTAAATTACGGGTGATGTAATCACTTACCAAATGTTCACAGATGACAGATACCTAATCGGGCTGATACTATTCACGAATTTCATCTGACGTATGTAGTTTCTGACATTTTGGAAATAGCTGGTTTCAATCCTTCATTTTTCAAGCGCGTGTCTTTACCTTAAACCCATGCCACACTGCCGAATTTTTTTCCGTCAAACTGCTTCCAATAAGTTTGGTCTAATAAAGTTGGGAGGTTGTGACGTCACCGAAACGTCATTACCGCCGACATGTTTGTCTGAAAAAGTTGGATGGCTCCAGTCACCGTCAAACATTTTTGAAAATTGGACAGGTTCTAAAATTGGATTGTTGACGGGCTTAACCAATTAGAATCGCGTATGACAAGAGTTTCCGATAACTCGAAACGTTAAATGTCTAACATTTGATGAAAACGAAATAAGGTTATGAGAATAATTAATGTATATAGAAGCTCTAACATGGATGCTATTTGAAGTGATTAGTTCACAATTAAAATAAGAACTCAAAGGCGTTAAATTTCACTGTGCAGGAAATATATCTGATAAATAAAATTGAAATCGAATAAAGAAGTGAAAATAAATCACAATATTAGTTGCATTTCTTCTTGTAATGGATTGCCGGGAACACTGCAGCATCATCTCACTTTGAAAAACATTATTTAAATAAAAATTCAGGTCAGATCCTCCCGGTTAAAAAAATTTTACAGTGTCGCACATTTTCAAATACGTTCGATATTATTTAATCCTATTTGTTGAAAGGAAAAATGTAATGGTCGTATTTGAGAGTATGACATGGGTTTTATTAGTCGCACTAGGTCATAGGCGGCCACATGATGTTTTCTACTTCATTTTCCATAACGACTTATCACACAAAGTTTGTACCTGAAATTCAGGGTCGTTCTGTATATGTTCTCGACTTGTTTTGTCGGGACTAACCTGCTGCCGCAGTAAGCAAGTGTTTTTGTCACAGCGTTTGTATTTTATCAGTTCAAAAAAAAACTCAACAACGATTTATCAATAACGGAGTAGACTTAGTATAATGTAAAATACAGTAGATCTGAAGTAATTATTCGGAAATAATAAAAACTATAATGTAGTTGCTATCACAAACACGCAAGACTAATTTATAAAAACCCAAAACTTATTTTTGAATACGGGTTTGAGCACTGTGCACGGACTAAAACCTACAGCGGAGCGAAGGACTACTTTTATAAGTATGCTGGCCACCAGTGAACAAGCTGCGAAGTATCCTTTTTACACGTTATGTAATGTCACCTTCAGAGTAACAATTTTGTCCTAAACTGGTTGACAAGTGAGTGCCAGTCGTGACAGAAAACTGTGCAATTGCCCTCCTAACCGAAAGAACCAGAAGAGAAATCCCAATTGGTATTCTGGCATTACACTGAATTAAATGAAACGAAGCTGGCTGTAGGACTAATCTAAAATTTTTCAATCTGCGAGCAGTAACCTTGACAGTTCAGATAGAACCGGAAAACGGTTTTATCAACATTTTATTTGGAAGATGTATCATTTAAAAAACTTATCGCAATAGAAGAAGTGTCTTTCGGTAACTCTCGCTCCTCTCCTGCGAAATGATAATCTGGTCATGCTGCACACTGTGATATACGTAATACCAGGTCAGCAACATCAATGATCTCAAACATTAACATCTCTATTCAAAGTTCTGCACGAGTGCGCCACTATCGTTTTGAGATGAGTGTGCTTTGTCTGATAAGAGTGAGGGTCGAGGCGCTGAACTGAATGCTCAAGAAAACAATACCGAGAGTCTAATGGAGAAAGTTCATAATCACGTATCAGTAAGGCCAGTGACTTTTCGCGTAAAAATCGGAGCACACAGTAGACTTCAATACTATATGCACACCTCAGCTGTTGTTATACCTCCATTGGCTGCTAGTGCCGTGTCCGTCTTTGACCAATCCACTCAGGACTAAGTAACTCCAACACTGAACCTTCGTGATTCGTGCGCAAACGGTTAACACGGGCCAGAACATTTTTTAGCCAATCAAAGAAGTTGGATGACCCTACAGTGCTTTGGTCTGTACTATGTCTCGAAATCTTTTCGCCAAATATCACTGCCCCTACGTATCAGAGATGATTGCTACCGCACTAGGCCAGTGTTTGAAAGGCACAAAAGTAAATGAGGTCATGGGATGCTTATACTGGTAAATTTTTAGAGTAATTTCTATGAGTCAGTGACGCAATAGTGTCTGAGGAGAAAGACAAAATCGGGGTTGTAACAGACCAGAGAGACCACCTGTAACATTTACCCGCAAAATGTGTAAGCTGAGCCGGCAAACCCGAACACAGATGCAAGGAGGAATGTTAACGCCAATAAATAGTATTGAAGTTCATTACTGCCTTCTGGGTCGGTTTCCATGCCAGGATAGCATGCGTAACTCCTGCGCTCCACCAGTCATACCGCTTTGCGAACTGGCTCTCGCGAACTGGAACCAACACTACGGCTGTGGAACTTCGACTATCCGGAATCCTGCACACACGTCTTGAAGTATTTATTACCTACGTGAAAGAGGTCGCTATTCAAAAATGTGCAATCCAAGCGACTATCCCTTTGGGATAAAGCATACGCGGTTCCCTTTCGAACTATGCTTTACCGCAATTTCCATGAAAGTACATGAAAGTATTGCTGGCCATTCGGAACAGCGGGCGTAAACTTTAAGGAAACCACGATTTTCCTAGGACCTGTTCTGCATTCCCTGTACAAGAGATAGCAATAAGAGGCTTTTATATCACGTGTAATGCATGACATAATGGCATCTTTCAGGCAAGGAGACTTGTCTGTCAACGTTGAAGGTTCTCTAATTAATTATCGAGTGTTAAGAGCTTTCCAAAGCTCTGTTAGTATTTATTGTACTCGGGTTAGGAAAAAAATCGAGATAACTCATGGAGAGTTGGGCATAACGAAAATTTCTGTCACATAGAGCGCTGGTTCTCCAAAAAAAAAAAATAGTCACTATTACGCTGGGAGTAAATCAAGAAATTATGTTTATATGTATGTAAAAGTTTAAATNCGCTGGGAGTAAATCAAGAAATTATGTTTACATGTATGTAAAAGTTTAAATTTGGTGCAAACTGTGATGTATGAAATTTATTTTTTTTAACTTTTATTTTTGTAAATCAGCTTTCATAAACACACATACGTAAGTAAAAATAAGTTATGAGTTTAAGCGTGAAATAAAGATAGCTGTCTTAAGCAGGAATTGTTAGATTCTGTTGTTACAATTAAATAAAGTAATTGTGTATTCCGGCGTTTTTCAAAATCCAATTTTTACGACAGAATTCTAAACAACATTTGGATACGTTTCTTTAAATTTTCACTCTAGTGCAAAGAACGAAGTTCGTTCTTTACGCAGCTTATAACAAAATACAAATAAGAAGCTTTTAGAAATTTGTATTTATTATATGAAAATTTCAATTACTGAATTTGTTTACATTCAAGACGGAGAAAATCTTGGACCTACACATGCAACACCACTGCTATATGGCGGTGAAATTTTTCATTTGCCAAATTATTAGTTGGCGTCACAAATTGAGTAGAATAAATCTTAGCCCTGTTCTGAATCTTTTATATCTTGTGTATCCTACCGTCACACGTAAAAATCAACGTTTTTGCGTGCCTGAGAAAATTTAGTAGCCGCGCGCTGATTAAGTAATACCATACCAATGTTAAAGACTGTTCGCGGTAAAGTGAGCACTTTTGAAATCAACCTTTAAAAAATGTCACTGCCCCTACATGCATATATTTTAATGGACACAACGGCCAGCGTGCACCCAGTAGAGTTGGTAATGATTGAGGGAAAGTAGTTCCATGCTTAAAAGTTGAATTAAAAGTGTTAAACAAGCAATTTTGAATACCGAAATTATTACTTTTGCCTTCTGTTTTTTTTTTTTTATACATTCAAGNATTACTTTTGCCTTCTGTTTTTTTTTTTTTATGCATTCAAGTGTAAGAATTATCAAATTGTAAATTATTTACTTTTCCAATAATTTCACAGTTTCGCTTGACCGCTCATGAATAAATTGATGAGGCCTATGGCAATGTTACTTCTACATATGGCATGTTTTTAAAATGAGAACCATACACAACTAAATCTCCGCTCTCTGGTTGGGCATTGCAGACGGCGCCTTTATGGCCCTGTCATACTGTCAAATGTTGGCCTTCGTCATAGTTTAGCAGTAAAGTTGGAAAATATTTGTTTGCCACAAAATGGAACTCTAATTATTTTACCAAACTATGTTATTCACATAATCTTGAAAGCCTTTGAAGAGCATTCACAGTGACAAAGGTATTTTGCTGGTTATTCTTTAGAATAATTCTGTCATTTCGTTTACCTTTAAAGCCTCAGCCTTATGTTGTGTTATTGTGACAACTCGCGCTTCTCACAGTGCATACAAACAAGTTTTATCAACCATACAAAAAATTTCGTTCTCACGTGTTATTCGCATTTCCATGTACCTACTGTGCTAGAATCGAAAGCAAACACAAATTCCAATGAACGATTCTGATTTAGTTTCCAATCCGTTCGAAGTTTAAAAGTAATCAACAAACAAAAAACATAAATCTCGCAATTCCACTACGGGTTTTCAAACGGCAAAAAACTCGTACGTCCACTACTTATTTTTAATGTAAATTTATCTTCACGTCTATGTTAAACAACGTAGGCCTGCTTGTCTAAATTACTAATAACGATTTAGTTAAAAAAAAAAAAACCTAAAATAAAAATCAAACTTATTGTGTTTTTGTCTCTCCTATAAAATATCTGTTTTTGGTGCTACGATATTTTCTCCTGAGAGTAGTGATATCTTGGAAGGAAACTGGACACTGTGATTGTCGCCTACGTAACTGTTAGTAGCGGGACACTTGGATTCTGCGTCTCCATCGCCGATAAGCAAAGTCGCCGCAGTTTTTGAAATAAGAAGAAGAAAAAACTTTTTTTGGGTGAAGATCTTCGGAACACTCCTGACCAGTGTCCGTTGAATTTCTTGCCGTAAGTTATAAACAATATTTGAGTTCGGACCACACTAATGCAAAATACAGGAGTCCCGAAATAAAACTACGCACTTCACGGTTACTACATACTTTTCTTTAGCCCTTCTAAAGTTCTACTTCCACGATATTCCTCTGCCTCGTACAAACAAAACTTAAACTGAGTCTAAAAAATTACACCAAAGGGACAACGCACCGGCATTCGTGCCAACTCAGAATAATAAAATTTTCTATAAGAACAATTTATTACTAGGCATTACCAACACACCCATTTTCTCCCTGTTTTTATTCATATTAGTTTTAAATGAAATACTACAAATTATAGATAAAATATAAGTAAAATTTCAATTTATCCAAAAATAAGGTACTTTTGTGCTAACACACAAGTATAAAACGCTTGTGATACACGATATATATATATATANCCGGACTGTCCAAAGAAATTAGGCTCTGAAAGTTGTCTCCTGTGATACCTTGGCGGATCTGGCACAGGAGGGGAGGAGGTGCGGAGAGCCGGACATGTTACGGAAAACATGTCTTGTGTATCCTACCGCCACACGTAAAAATCAACGTTTTTGCGTGCCTGAGAAAATTTAGTAGCCGCGCACTGATTAAGTAACACCATACCAATGTTAAAGACTGTTCGCGGTAAAGTGAGCACTTTTGAAATCAACCTTTAAAAAATGTCACTGCCCCTACATGCATATATTTTAATGGACACAACGGCCAGCGTGCACCCAGTAGAGTTGGTAATGATTGAGGGAAAGTAGTTCCATGCTTAAAAGTTGAATTAAAAGTGTTAAACAAGCAATTTTGAATACCGAAATTATTACTTTTGCCTTCTGTTTTTTTTTTTTTATACATTCAAGTGTAAGAATTATCAAATTGTAAATTATTTACTTTTCCAATAATTTCACAGTTTCGCTTGACCGCTCATGAATAAAGTGATGAGGCCTATGGCAATGTTACTTCTACATATGGCATGTTCTTAAAATGACAACCATACACAACTAAACCTCCGCTCTCTGTTTGGGCATTGCAGACGGCGCCTTTATGGCCCTGTCATACTGTCAAATGTTGGCCTTCATCATAGTTTAGCAATAAAGTTGGAAAATGTTTGTTAGCCACAAAATTGAACTCTAATTATTTTGCCAAACTATGTTATCCACAGAATCTTGAAAGCCTTTGAAGAGCATTCACAGTGACAAAGGTATTTTACTGGTTATTCTTTATAATCATTCTGTAATTTAATTTACCTTTAAAGCCTCAGCCTTATGTTGTGTTATTGTGACAACTCGCACTTCTCACAGCGTACACAGACAAGTTTTATTAACCCTACAAAAAATTTTGTTCCAACGTGTTATTCGCATTTTCATATACCTACTGTGCTAGAATCGAAAACAAACACAAATTCCAATAAACGATACTGATTGGCTGAATGAACTCCCTGAAACATCCAAGGAATCTCAGAACTTATCCTGTGCATAAAACATTTGATGAAAACTGAAGTCATCCAACTGTTTCAAACAAATATGGCTGTACTAATGACGTTTTAGTGACGTCTCAACCCCATAACACTGTTAAAAATGTTTTCCGTTATTTTAGGAAAAGTGCTGCTAAAAATTCTCTAGAACTTTTCCTAAAATTAAGGACATATTTTTCAATAATGGACTTCCCGAAAATTCCAAGAACTTTCCGCGAATTCACATAACCTCTACTTAAATTTGCTAGTTTCCCATAACTTCCTGTTAAAAAAAAATATTACGGAAATATGTTTAATTTTCGCTATGCCGGTGTTCCAGTTGTGAAAAAAAAAAAAGGAATTTTAAAAAAATAAAACACTCAATTCTTGAGTGAGATTTGTGTACGAATAAAAAAATCTCGATGTCAATGACTTTCACCACTCACCTACGACCTTCTCGCGGCTATATATATATGCTATTGCAAGAAATGTGACGCGTGTGATAAAAGTAATCCGGTATATTCCGGAAAAGAGGGGCGTATATTGTGGCACACGACGATTGGCCAGTTCTAACTTTGGGTATTGAGGGTAATTATTTTTCGTGCAGAATTTCGCTTGTGGTTTTGCGAAAGACGGCAGGCACATCGTCGAGTGCGGTCGAGTCGAGTCGGCAAACGAGTTCAGGGAGAACTTTCCCCTATGCACCAGTTTTGTTAGATAAACACGTGGCTGGTCGGCTCCCAGTGTGGGTGACGGCATATCGTTACCCTCACAAGAAAACCTCGTAACTCCATTTTTTTTAAGGTTTCCAAGCCGTTCTAATAACAAAAATTCAACCGATCGACCACTAAAAGATTGTGTATATCCTTGAAAGTTAAAAGTAATCAACAAACAAAAAAACATAAATCTCGCAACCCCACTACGAGTTTTCAAACAGCGAAAAACTCGTACGTCTACTACTTATTTTCAATGCAAATTTATCTTCACGTCTAGGTTAAACAACGTAGGCCTACTCGTCTAAATTACTAATAACAATTTGGTTTTTAAAAAAAACATAAAATCAAAGTTATTATGTTTTTGTCTTTCCTATAAAATATAGGTTTTTGGAGCTACGATATTTTCTCCTGAGAGTAGTGATATCTTGGAAGGAAAATGAACACTGTGATTGTCGCCTACGTAACTGTTAGTAGCGGGACACTTGGATTCTGCGTCTCCTCTCCATCGCCGATGAGCAAAGTCGCCGCAGTTTTTGAAATAAGAAGAAGGAAAACCTTTTTTGCGGTGAAGATCTTCGGAACACTCCTGACCAGTGTCCGTTGAATTTCTCGCCGTAAGTTATAAACAATATTTGAGTTCGGACTACGCTAATTAAAAATACAGGAGTCCCGAAATAAAACTACGCACTTCAGAACCCCCGGGTAACATCCTGCTTGATATAAACCGTTCACGGTTACTACATACTTTTCTTTAGCCCTTCTAAAGTTCTACTTCCACGATATTCCTCTGCCTCGTACAAACAAAACTTAAACCGAGTCTAAAAAAATTACACCAAAGGGACAACGCACCGCATTCGTGCCAACTCAGAATAATAAAATTTTCCATAAGAACAATTTATTACTAGGCGTTACCAACACACCTATTTTCTCCCTGTTTTTATTCATATTAGTTTTAAATGAAATACTATAGTTTATAGATAAAATATAAGTGAAAGTTCAATTTATCCAAAAATAAGGTACTTTTGTGTTAACACACAAGTATAAAACGCTTGTGATACACGATATATATGTATATAGAAAACAACCAAACACGTCATGCCTGGGGTGATTTTTCAAAGGTTTGATTCAAAATGTGTGAATAAACCTCGAATATACTATAGTAACATTGCCAAGGTGCGAAAACTTAAGGTTGTGTTAATTGCAATAGTCAACCTCCTCAGAATTTTTTTTAACTATCGAGTATTTATTCTATCGACGGTATGATTATCATAGTATAATGTGACACTTGACATTTGTCACAGACATACTCGGCGTTATATAATAAAGTAAGACGTTAATTGTATTGTTTCGTTTTCTTTTCGGCCATTTATGCCTGAAAAGTTAACATTGTTTTGTCAATAAAAAAAATTGTTGGTAATTGTACAATGTGAAGATGATAAAGCAGACGTGTGTCTGAAATTTCCTACTTTCATTATAGTATCTGAATTATTGTAATACTGGAATTTATTGAAAAAAAATTATAACTGTTATGGCCAGAATAACATTCATTAAAATTACTTTGCGTACTTTATTACCATTTTTATAGTCTATTCATGGTTTCTTCGTTTTTTTTAAATCAAACCTTTGAAAAATCACCCCATGTAAGACGTATTTGGTTTTTTTTCCTAAATATCACATGTATCACAGGCGTTTTATACTTGTGATAACATAAAAATATCTTATTTTTGGTTACGTTCAACTTTTATTTATATTTAATCTGTATATTGTAATATTTCTTTTATAAATAATATGATTAAAAACAGGGAGTAAAAAGGTGTGTTAGTGTTGCCTAGTTAAGAAATAGTTCTTAAGAAAAATATTATGAAAGTTCATGAGCGCGCACGAATGCGGTGCGTTATCCCTTTGGTGTAATTTTCCAGACTCGGTTGAGCTTTGTTTGCACGAGGTGAAGGAATATACTGGAAGTAGAACTTTAGCATGGCTTCAGGAAAGTTGGTGCTAAACCTGAATGGACTGTACGCCTAATAAGTATGTGTTGCTTCAGGCTGTTCACAGTAAAATGAGCACTAAGCCTTGCTTAAAAACGACTTGTATGCCCATTGTGCATTCTATCACTATATGTATAATTAACAATGACATAGGCCTTATCGCTTTATTCGTACGTCAGTCAAATGAAACTGTGAAATTATTATAAAAGTAAATATTTTTACAAATGTTCTCATTCTTACCCGTATATACATTAAAAAGAAAATAAAGCAAAAGAAATCACTTTTCATTATTCACGAGTGTTTGTCTAACACTTTCAATTCAACGTTACGGCATGGAACTACTTTCTCCCCATCATTACCAATTTGCCAGTCAGTGTGCTTAAAAAAAAAAGCAGGGAGGGCGAGTAAACAATGTTGATTTCGAAAGTGCTCAATTAACCGTTAACGGCCGAGCGTGTGAATCAATTGAATGAGGGGGCGGATATGCCAGGGAATTCCCCCTCTTATAAATGTTTTCCCTGGTTCGCGTAAGAAAATTAATTTCCCCACCATGGATAGTGATTTATCTCCCCGAAGAGTCCAACAACGCATGATAATAAAATTAAATAATGGGTTTTCTTTAAATTTCTCTCTGTCATGGATAAATTTGTGCGGTCATCATTATTGTTATTACCTTGCATTGCCTTTAGTCTATTCGCGTTTTCGTCACACTTTTCGAATAGAACCTTTGGAAAAATCACCCCTTGTATGACGGTGTTGGGTTTCTTTCTAAATATGTCATGTATCACAAGCGATTTACCCTTTTGTTAATATAAAAGTACCTTATTTTTGGTTAAATTAACTTTTTACTCATACCTATTATCTATAAATTGTAATGTTTCATTAATGATTAATACAAGTAAAACAGAGAGAAGGTATGTGTGTGGGTAATGCCTAGTAAGAAATAGTTCTTATGCAGTGCGCACGAATGCGGTGCGTTGTCCCTTTAGTATAATTTTCTAGAAGAAAAGTTTAAAGTAACCGTGAATGGACTATACTATAATTTGTACTGTAAAAATGTATTGTTAAAAATAATTTGTACCCATTGGATTTGCATTGTTTTCGAATATTTTGAACTGATATATCCCCATTATTTATACTTTAGGTATTACACCACAAATTATGACATTGTTATTTATTTAAGATTTCTATCTTATTTCATATCATAGTGTTTATACCAAATGTCCANATAAAAGTTTAAAGTAACCGTGAATGGACTATATTATAATTTGTATTGTAAAAATGTATTGTTAAAAATAATTTGTACCCATTGGATTTGCATTGTTTTCGAATATTTTAACCTAATATATCCCCATTATTTACACTTGAGGTACCACACCACAAATTATGGCCTTGTTATTTCTTTTAGCTTTCTATCGTATGTCATATCATAGTGTTTACACCAAATGTCCAACAAAAGTCTGGAGTTCACCCAAAATAATCCCCCCTCCCCTCCCCCAACATACACACACACACAGAAAAAAGCTTAATTCGCACCCTGGACCAGTCTATATAATCCATTCACGGTAACTTCACACTTTTCTGAAGCCCTGCTAAAGTTCTACTTCCAGGATATTCCTCCGCCTCGTGCAAGCTAAGCTTAACTATTGTCTAGAAAATTACACCAACGGACAACGCGCAGAATTCGTGCGCACTCATTTGTAATGAGAACTATTTGTTACTATGCGCTACCAACACACACATGTTTTCTCGCAGTTTTTATTCGCGTTTATTATAAATGAAATGTAATAACTTATAAATGAAATATAGGTAAAACTACAAATTTAACGAAAAAATTAAGATACTTTTATGTTGACAGAGGTGTAAAACGCGTGCGATACGTGGCGTACTTGGGTAGTAACTGAAAACGTCATTGCGTAGGGTGATCTTTCAAAGGTTGGACTGATAGCCACGACGCCGGCCGCCTGGTTACTGCGGCGCTGGGAGAAACGCGAACGTCTTCGCTTGGCGCCGAAGGCCGTGCCGGACGTCGCAGCACTGGGTGTCCACGTGTTGCCGCCAAGCAACCGGCAGATTTTTTGGTGAGTTTCTGCGATAATTTTGTGATCTGCGAATCTGGCTGCAGACTTGCAGAGCACGCATATAAGCCGCGTCTCCACGCCCGTGCATTGTCTCTTATCCCCCCCCCCCCCC
>NQII01000390.1:1052924-1102423 GCA_002778355.1 Clitarchus hookeri | reverse complement strand
ATTGTCTGCGAACGACTGGAATTCATGTCCCAGGACGTATTGGTATTCCGATATGGAAATTTTTTTTCCAGCTTGTAAATTGTTAAATGAAAACAGAGTTTTTTTTTTTTTTTTTTCTAATTCGTGCGTGTCAACTTTGGAGACTTTCGTGTAAATAGGGAATTTAATTTTCCCATTATTGTAAAAGGTACTCTCTCAAACTGAATATTAATAAGGCGAAGGGAGTCTACGGTAGCTACGCCCCATCATTATTGACACAATTTACATAAAATTAATCGTCGCTTACGCTAAACTATTACGTGTATGTGCCTGGGTCCTAGGGTAGTTTTAACTGTATTCTAGCAAGGCTCCACGTACAATACTAACATTTCTTTGACAACATTGTACCTGCATGGACAGCTGAAAATTGACGAAATGTTATGCATAGAAAACTGTAAGCGTAATAAGTATTCGAGTTTAAGTTTATCTCCAACTAGACTAAACCTGGCATGTATACGACCCATAGGCAGCAAACCAAGTAACACGGCGATGCCTACAGCGTGTAACTTTTTCGTGCATACTTATGTTTTTTTTTTTTTCACCAAAATAAAAAGTGTTCTGTCACGTGATAAGTATCCCTGGCTCTCACATCGGAAGTAGTTNTAAAATTAATCGTCGCTTACGCTAAACTATTACGTGTATGTGCCTGGGTCCTAGGGTAGTTTTAACTGTATTCTAGTAAGGCTCCACGTACAATACTGACATTTCTTTGACAACATTGTACCTGCATGGACAGCTGAAAATTGACGAAATGTTTTGCATAGAAAACTGTAAGCGTAATAAGTATTCGAGTTTAAGTTTATGTCCAACTAGACTAAACCTGGCATGCATACGACCCATAGGCAGCAAACCAAGTAACACGGCGATGCCTACAGCGTGTAACTTTTTCGTGCATACTTATGTTTTTTTTTTTTCACCAAAATAAAAAGTGTTCTGTCACGTGATAAGTATCCCTGGCTCTCACATCGGAAGTAGTTNATATTTGTGACAAAGAATTATTAGCAAGGCTCCACACAATGCGTTTTTACTTTTATGGGTAACGAAGGTATATTATCTTTACAAACGCTATATAGTTTGGCCTAATAAAACATATTTAATACGGTTAAGAATAACTAAATGTTTAAGGGACGTTCACGTAATTTTGACAACCTGGTTCAGACTAAATCACGTGTATTACTCAGGATATATATTTTTTTAAATAGTTTTTGTCACGTTATTTTTCTTTGGATCTCGTAGTAACCTATTCTATTTAAACATCTCGAGAACTTAACATTGGCACAAAACACAAGACCTAGAGTCTTAGACTCTTCTGGATGGGGAAAAAAGTTGTTATCCGTATATGCTTCAACAGCTCCCCTTATCTGCTTAGCTGCCTGTTCAATCCAGCAGCATATTTTCCATTCTGTAAAGTAGAGCCAGTTAAAGTATGAAGACGTAAAAATAACTCAAAGATGCACTAATAAATTCGGTTACGAACCACGCCCCTATTACCTACACTCAAGTTATCGAAAATATCAAACCACATGGTAGCAAGTATTGTCCATTCGTGGTTACTTCCAACTTTTCTGAAGCCCTGCTAAAGTTCTATTTCCAGGCTATTCTTCCGCCTCGTGCGAGCAAACCTTACCTACGTGTAGAAAATTACACCGAAGGGACAACACACCGCATTTTTGCGCACTCAGTTTAAAAATATTTTGCATGAGAACTATTTCTTACTATCCGTCACCAACACACCTAATTTCTCTCTATTTTTATTCGCGTTAATTGTAAATTAACGATTATAACTTACAGAAAAAATATATATGCGAAATTTCAATTCGACCGAAAATATTATATTTTAATGTTAAAAGAAGTATAACACGTTGCAATATGTGACATACTCAGGGAACAACTAGACACGCTATAGCTGGGGTGAATTTTCGAACGTTTGATCCAAAAAGTGTGAGGATACTACGAATGGACCATAACTGTGAATTGAAAAATGTACTATAATTGTTAACTTGTATTACTCCAAGCTTACCCACCGTAAGTTAGGATTGGGTCTTGGGATTTAAAGATCAACGCCTGTCTTCATAAATAGATTCGCTGAATGCTTTTTTACCACGTGCTGAGTACATAAGCTTTTCTTGCAGCAGTAATACCAGGAAAGTATTTTTCAGTGTTATGACTACGCCTCACTTATATAACAGATACGTATACGGCATGACTGTTGCTTTGATGTGGGCGTGCCCGCCCGTTCTCTGACAGGCTGCGCGAGGCTCTGAAAAGGTGCCTTGTGTCTGATTGGCTACAGCATACCGCGGAAGGTTCCCCATTGGCCGTCGGCTGGCGAGTAAGTTAGCAGGCGCCGCTTGGCGAACGGCGTTCCGACATTTTGCTGGCGTGTGCTGCGGCTGGGATTCGCGGAAGAAGCGGCNGCAGGCGCCGCTTGGCGAACGGCGTTCCGACATTTTGCTGGCGTGTGCTGCGGCTGGGATTCGCGGAAGAAGCGGCCGTTCCGCCTCTGTATTTTTAAGTACTCTGTGGTTAGGCCGTTAGAAAGGGTGACGTATTGTGTGAAGAAAAAATATAGCACGTGTAGAAACTGCGAGTCTTGAACAGGCAGCCTGAGGTGGATACTCAAGCAACCCCATCCTGAGATATACCTGGAAACGATACTCACTATGACGCACACTTGTACTTTTTCCGCTAATGCGGTTGGTATGCCTGCTTTGCGTTTGGGATGTCGCGGTTTAGATCCCAGACGGGAGTAGTTTTTTTTTTCCCCCTCATGAAGTTTTCCCAACGCCATTCCATTGTCGATGCAATTCCTCATTACCATCCGCCGGTTAGAATAGACTTCCGATTAGGTAGGTTGTGATGAAAGAAAATTAGTGACTGTTGTATAAATTTGCCTGAGAAATTAACGATACTTAAAGTGACTTTACACATCGATAAGGTTTAAAATATTTGCTTATCAAAATAATTACACAGCAAAGTCGACGAGAGACTGGCTTTGGAACAAACTACCGAAGTTCAAAACCGAACAAGATACAGCCGCTTTCAAAACTACTTTTAATTAGTTTCCCGAGATCAACCGTACTGTAGGTTGCATGAAACACCTAATAACTTTGTCAGTAGAAGTGCGTAACGTTTTGAATGGCGTCCGGAGGATTTATCACCAGCGCTTTAAGTAGAAAACGCGATATATAATACACACGTAAAATTTTCCTGTCTACACCAGAATATAGTAAGGAGTTAGCCGCGTCTAAAAGCATTCTTCCCCGAGACTTTCGTACTGTAACCTGGTGTACCGACATCACAGCGATTCAACTACCATTCATTATGTTAGTTAGGCAAAGAGGTATCTTCAACATTGTGTGTGTGTGTGTGTGTGTGTGTGTGTGTGTGTGTGTGTGTGTGTGTGTGTTGAGTGCGCGCGCACTTGTCTTTCGTGCTACCCCTTCCTCTGTAAGTTAATTTTTACAGAATGTGTGATCACTGGATTGTCGTCATTTCTAAACTCTGCTAGAAGTAGTTGCTAGTGGCTCCAGTTGTGTTGCCACTCCAGTATATCCTCAAACGCCATTGAACTGACTAAGCCTCAGAATTGTGATCATACAGTAATTGCTTCCGATTCAAGGCCACATTTTCTATCATTTAATCTGCACTTTAACTCCCGATATAGGAATCTTCGCTTACCGTGGTAGTATACGCGTGGACAGGATAATATTTTTNTAATCTGCACTTTAACTCCCGATATAGGAATCTTCGCTTACCGTGGTAGTATACGCGTGGACAGGATAATATTTTTTTATTTCGGGCAGTCATCAGTTTCCTGTAGGTTTTCGTGCAACGATATTCGTCTTAGCCGTAATTATCTCCCGAACTCCCACGTCTTAACCACTATCCGCAGGGAAGGTCGCTAAGACGTAATCCGATACGCGAGGTTCCGCGTTCGAACTCCGGTAGATGTTGCCATTACTTTACTTTACCGTTCCTGGGTACGGAATAATGCGAAATAAATAAATTCTTGGCGCAATTATTTTGGTGATTAATAGAACTGACCTTGATAGACTTTGGCTNGAATAATGCGAAATAAATAAATTCTTGGCGCAATTATTTTGGTGATTAATAGAACTGACCTTGATAGACTTTGGCTGGCGTTGGAAGACAGGACCAGTGGAAAAAAACAAAACAATAATTTCAATAGAAAATCGAGAACTTGTATCTTATTTTTGGTATAATCTGGGGTGGTGTCTGAATCAATTAGGTGAGATAACAAGTAGGGTAGAAGTTCCTTTAGTCCACGTAATCAACAAAATTAATTGGCAATGGTTGAATGAACAGTGGTTGTACGAAAAAGATAAACTGTTACTGTTCACTAACGCCCATTTTCCAGCTAACTAAAGATGAATTTAATGCTCAACTGTAGGCTGTTATGGTTAATTAATAAATTTATAAATGCACCTTTAAAAATATTACTGTTCTTCCCTGCATGTATTTTAAGGCATGCGCCCAGTAAAGTTGGTAACGACAAAGGGAAAGTAGTTCTATGTCAGAACATCGAATTGAAAAGTGTTGTGTAAACATATGTGAATACTGAAATGATTTGTTTTACTTTCTGTTTTTTAATAAATACAAGTGTAGGAATTGTGAAATTATTAAAATATTGACTTTTCTAACAAATGTATAGCTTTACTTGATCGGCGCATAACTAGAGTGATCAAGTCCACGGCATTGTTAATTTTACATATGGCGGAAGACTACACAATGTGCAGCATACAAGTATATCTTAAAATTAGCTCTCAAAAGTGCTCACTTTACCGTGAACAACGTATACCCAAAATTTATACTTATAAAACACATTATCCATGCCTTGTCCAATATTTCAAACCGGGAACGATCGAACCGTAAGCCGACATGAAGATAAAATTTTCCCAAGAATCGTCCTTTTTGAAGTTCACGTGAAGTCATACTCATGCAAATTCAATAGAGTGGTCACAATCACATTACTGACGAATATCGTAAGACATCTCTTCAATAACATGGTAAATGTTGATGACCTTGGCATCTAAGACAACTGTACTTTTAAAAATCTGACAAATGATAGTAGGCCACAGAGACAACACTAAAAGTGTCAGAGATATCCTCATGTGTTTGATCTGATAAGAATATTTTGCTTTTGTATTTCACATATCAATGAAATCTTATCTTATCTGCTGTTTCGTCTGTGATACTAAATTTAATTTTTACGTCCGTCACTTGAGTCTAATTATCGCGTTAGTTGTAATTTTTCGAAAGCCTGTGCCATTTTATAAGATTTAATTTCCGTCGCGTTCAAAGGCAGTGGAGAAAATGTGGTTAACGTAGCATGTTCGCGAAGTTAGAGTTTTTTTTTTACTGACGTCCGGGCTTAATTCTTTCGGCGTACTTTTTTCTGGGATTCCAGCCCAGAAGCCTAGGGGTCATGCGATAGCTCTAAAAAAAAATTCAGTGCAGGCACGGGCAAAGGCTTTCTACTGTAAAGCAAACGTTTTTTTAAATCAACCTTTAAAAATATCACTGTCCATAACTACATATATGTTACAGAAGACCTTGGCATACACACTTGCATGTTTAAGTTGGCCGATGAGGGGGAAATGAGGTGAGAACGGAGCAACGCCGGAACGCAATTGCGAGAACGGGAGATCCCCGAGAAGACTCGCCGACCAACGGCATCGTCCGGCACGACTCCCACTTACGGAAAGCCCGGGAGTGGGCCCGGCCGGGGATTGAACCCTGTTCGCCTCGGTGGGAGGCGAACAGGCTAACCGCTCAGCCACCGTGGCCCCAAGTTAGCAGATATTTAATACAATCAAAGTAGTTGTATGGCCGTGTCTCAATTTAAAGAGTTTTTTTTTCTAGAGAGCACTCTTCCGCACAACCTGGCGAGATGACTGAGAGCAATGCTTTGCGCTCTCTCACGCTCTCGCTCTCTCACGCTCTCGCTCTGTGTAACTCAGACAACCACTCTCTTGTTTCTCTCTGACGTCACGCTGCAGACAGCTGATGCCAAAAGGCGCGAAATCATGTTAAGCTAAAACCTTGGTCGTAGCTATTGGAAATAATTTATACATCTTCAAAAAAAAATCACAAATAATTATAGCAAAACCGGAAAAAACTGTTAGCGCATAAAATACCATTGTTTTTGTTGTGTATATTACCGTCATGTTGCAGCAAAGTGACTTGACATAAGTTATTTCGTTGACTAAAACGGTTGAAATGATTCAGCTACGGGGAAAATGCGACGTGGTTGTGGCCCAGAGAGCTACCGTAACCTTATTCAAACTCTCAAACAATGTAAACAAATACGGCACGTGGTCGGAGAGTGCGAGAGAGCGCCGGCGAGTATGCGGCTTCGTGCTCTCTCTCTCTCTCTCTCTCTCTTTCTCTTTGCTCTCGCTCTTTCGCGCTCCCTCCGGCGAATCGAGACGACCAGAGTGTGTTCTCTCTGACGTCATAATGGGATAGTCCTCGGCCCCATCAAGGTGGCACGTATGGATTCAACTCCGTACTCTACTGTTGACAGGCGAGGTGGAACCACCCTCGGGTGGAGAACATCAACCCACTGCGATTGGAAAGGGCGTGATCTCTTTCTATTGGGAGCATTCAACTGCTTCCAACTAAGAGCTCAGTTAAAGCTCACAAACGACATGTTCTGGAACTAAGGCCTGGCAAGAGTGTCCCCACACCATGCCTGGTGTGAATAAGTACAGCCTGAAGTGGCAAATAACAGCCTGAAGTCCCTCCTGGGGGTGCGCTCTTATAAGAGCTCAGAATGATTTCTCCTGTAATACCATTGTGGTGGGCACAGGATGAGCTCTGGCGAACAATCTCGCTGCACTAGATTGCAGATAACATGACGTCATAATGACGTGGTTGCGAGAGCGAGAGCACGAGAGAGCGCTCTCCGGGCCAGTTGAGACACGGTTTAAAACTTTGCATTTCGGTTGTAATGTGTGGATTTGTGGTAGCTACAGTTCTGTCTCTTGTTTCGTACACGTCAGACTACGAATCTGCATTTAACTGACGTATTTACATTCCTGACGGTTCCGCTAATTTACTAACATGAAGCATGAGTGAAGCGATCAGGCCCACAGCTATGGTTGTGGCAGAAGGTTACGAAATGAGTAGAAAAGTATATTCTAAGCCAGCAGTTCAAAAGAGCTCAGTTAACTTTGAAAAGCGTATATAAACTATTCGCATATTCTCGCACTTTTTTTTAAATCGAACCTTTAAAAAAATCACCTCATGAATCACGTATCTGGTTGTATCCAAAAAAAATTTCCTATATCACAAGAGTTTTATAATTTTGTTAACATGAAAGGTGTCTTATTTTTGGTTAAACTGAAATTTTTACTTGAATTTAATTTATAAATTATATTTTACTTGTAAAGTTATAATTGGTATGAATGAAACAAAGAGTAAACAGGAGTGTTGGTAATGCCCAGTAAGAAGTAGTTCTGATGCAAAATATTATTGAACCGAGTGACCACAATTGCAGTGCGTTATCCCTTTGGTGTAATTATCTAGACTCAGTTAATCTTCGTTTGCACGAGGCTGAGAAATAACCTGTAAGTAGTTGGCGCTTTGTAAGGGGTGANCCCCCCCCCCCAAACTATTTTTTCACGAAGCTTAGAAAATTACACCAAGGGGACAACACACCGCATTCGTGTGCACTCAGTGTAACAACATTTTGCGTAAGAACTATTTTTTACTAGATATTACCAACACACCCATTTTCTCCGTGTCTTTACAATAATAGCTATAAATGAAATATTGTAATTTATAGGAAAATCTAAATAAAAATTCAATTTAACAGAAAATAAGGTACTTTTGTTTTAACACGAGTATAAAACGCTTGTGATACATGACATATTTAGGAAGCAATCAAACACGTCATACATGGGGTGTTTTTTCTAAGGTTTGTTTCAAAAAGTGTGAAGAAACAGCGAATAGACTATACCTCAGATTATGGTAACAATTTTTATAAATCACATAACCCTTGAAAGCAAACTTTCAACATTGCGTTGCCTTAACTCACGTTGTTTTAAACTTTGGCCTCCATGGAAATAAGAGTTGCATGCGTGCATAACAGCACGCACAAACACACAACACACACAAGTATAAGATTACAATGTACGTGGGTACGCTCACAGAAAGTTTGAGACTCCCCTCTCCCCTTATCACCCCTCATCAACCCGTAAACAAAAAAAGTTGGCGCTTATGATACTAACTACTGCTTAGAAACCACGCCTGGTTCAGCAGAAATCGAATACAACAGTAGACAGTTTGTTCTCTCTGCCAGCATTATGGTTCACGAAAGTTAAACATGGACCAATATTTCATTTCTATAGTATATAGCTTCTCTCCTGCTCTGTAGGAGTTTGCACTATCTCAACCTTCCCCCTCCCTATCCCCCCTTTTCCCTTCTTCCATATTTACCGAAGGCATGCATAGAACTTGAGCTTCGTTCGCAGGTGGAACACTACATATTTCCCTGTAAATGCAAACTCTTGTTGTGCAATATTTTTTTTCTTTCCTTTGATATCCATAAAATTGAAATATTTTTACTCCATTTTTTTTTTTTTTTACTCTCCCCTTGCATTTTAAAAGTGTTGTTGTTTTGTGACGCTGTATGCACAGTATGTTTTGAACTGTGTAACACTGAACTGGGATATAAACGTACCCACGTATGGCAGCGCGGTGTTGCAAACTGGGAGTTACAGTATCCGCTCACTCCTTACTCGGTTACAAGTTCCGCCCACATGTTCCATCCGAGAATGCCAAGTCGTGAAAAGTGCGAGACGTCTTGTCTGTCCTATATTTCCTGTCATTCTAGTATTTGTATAACGTCAGCAACTACAAACACGCATACGTACACATACATGATGACCCAGCATTTTCAAAAAGAGAATGCGTAATTTTAATTTAAAATCAGAAACCACGAGCACATGCCCATAATATAAAATAAAAACCAGTTGTGAAAAAAATAAACATTTTCCACTGCATACAGTAATTTTCACAAATCCGTCATACCGTACTGAAGAATGAATAATGCCTGTAGAAAACAGCCTGAGAATTATTATTCACCTAGAGTGCTCAATATATTTTTTTTAGAAAACTTAGTTTTTTTATACACATGATACCAACAGCAATTCAATAAAATGCCAAAACAACCGAAAAACTACTTATTCCACATATTTTACGAAATTATAAATATCTTGACTAGTTTCAAACAAATTTCGTAAGATTAATGGAACACAATCGTTTGACGGTTGGAACACCGCCACACAATTTATTTTAAATGCAACACTTGGTTCTCCACGATTAGTGGTTAATTTCAAGTTATTTAGATTTGAAGTTGATCGTAAAACTTGGAAAGGATTCATAAACGAACCACATTTTCTGCTCCCGAGAAATTTCTTTATGCTATGTCGGTAACGTCGAAAATTATTTTGAGCTGCAGCCAGCTTTTTACCCGAGTGTCATTTCGAAATTTGTTTGAGACGAGGCATGACTTAAATAATTCCGTTAATTTTTGTCTCGAAAATTAGTTTCCCGCTTTTAAAGTTTTTTGAGCCCATATTAGATACCACATCACAAACATATTAGATATGTTGTAAATTTAGAAAATATTGGTTTGGACATTTGAAGAGAGAGGTAAGCACGAAGCGGTTAGGTAGACGTGAGTGCGACGTTCTGGTGCTCCTGACGTACAAGTTATTACTGTACGCCTCCTCCTATTGGCTGTCGAGACTGCCATCCTGCCCTCGTACACAACGGCGGCAGCCGACTCATCCTGTGCGCCGTGCATCTTTATACGCTAATACGAAATCATTTGTCTTGCTTTATAGTGCTTACTTCAGTTAATGACCTCATATTCATTTTCCTTTGATCAGATGATATACGTTTTTTCGCCACCGAAATTAGTTTAAACGACGTTGTGAATACACGTATAAATTATACATCAAGATCGGCAATTTCATAAACGCGACCAATTTTATTAAAAAAAAAAACAATTAAACTGAGAGGACGGATTTAAAATTTGGAAAATGAAGAGAGTTCTTTGAAATCAAGCAAAATAGTCTGAGTACAGGCTTCCGTGTAAAATATTTAGATTAGTAAATACGACTTCGCATATTCACCAATGGAATTTGCTGTGATAGATTGCATATTTAGGAAACAACCAAACACGTAACACACGGGGTGATTTTTCGAAGATTTGATTCAAAAAGTGTGCGGAAACAGTGAATAGGCTGTATAAAGCACACGCGTAGTGTGCGGATTGAAAAAAAAAAAAAAAAAAAAACACAGTAGCGTCAACAGACACGGCAAAGCTTGTTTCACACCTGCATTCTGACGTTTACATTGGAGAGGAAAAATTGCAAAGGAAGTTCCGTTCGAAAGCGAAAATATGCACGGCATTGTTTGATACTCTATAAGAAGCGACAAAACACGTTAGCGATAACCACTGCGCGACAATCATTTTGCGTAGCGGATAAAAAAAACACTGNATGTACGAAAATGAAATCTTTTGACTACTGAATTGCTGTTTGTACATATTTTACTTAAAAAAAAAAAAAAAAAAACACAAATCAGAAAATTTTAAGCGTAACTCTTTTTCTATCCCGAAATTTTAATTTGAAGACGTTGCGTTTCCTGAAGTGCTAGTACGTCTTATTCGTATTGAACTGCCGCCAAAATTCCTACGAAAATTATTTGCATGGAAATTTAGCCGAAAATTTAATTATGGTATTTCAGAGCATGAATGTTTCGTCACCGATGCAAAATTCTAGTAAAACTGTTATAAGTACACGATTCCTTACGCAGAGATGGAATGTGAGAGAGAAATCACTCACCTCGTGTTGTACGTCTGTGTTGCCGTCACTTACTCTCGCTACACGGACACCGTCATGTTAGGCCATCATCGCGACTCGAAACTCGAAAAGTGAATGGCAGAGGATCGGCGTAATCTCCCAGGTACTACTTTCGGTGCAGTTTTTAGCTGACGTCCGATGGAAAACATTTTTTTTTTACCGGACAAAACGCGTTGTTTCGAAACGTTCCCTTCCCCTGGTTGGTCAGCTCAATCCTACGGCAGTGCTCATGTGGGAAGGGTACCTCCCCCCTTCCCTTTCCCCCACCTACTGAAAGGACAGCGAACTAACACAGGCCGCTGTACAATGTAAAGGAATAGCTTTAAAAAAAAAAATGTCGAATATTTTTGAGTGGCGTATGCTTAAAGGGTATTATTGATCACTTCATATTGGCTTTGTCAGGTTTTTGCCACACGCATTAAAGAGCGTAAATAACAGCTACATTCGTTGCACTTTCGGACCACAAAGCGTAAAACGAGATGTGCTCTGACAGATATTCTAGAAAAATAAATCCTAGGAGGGAATCAGTTCCCCCCTAAAAATAACATTTAAAAAATTGTGCTCATACGTATCCAAATTATATAGTTTCTTAAGAATCTCGCCTACCTGTTGCTTAGAGTGCGTTGCAGAGTGTTTGAAATAAACGTTTTTTTCACGAAAATATTAGACGTGCGTCCAATGTGCTGATCTACGAAAAGAACACACACTTCAGACGAGGGCTGTTGAGTGCTTTCAAGACGCCACGCACATCCGGAACACCATTTCAGAGCACACCAAAATGCTATAAAGGGCTTTTTCTTTTAAGCGCTGCAGCTCAAAATATACAGATACAAAACTATCCCACGGGTCGTACACTAAACCTTCCTACAGACTTTCCACCAATAAAATAATAGGGTCACCGTTGAAAGCCCAATAGGAACACGCAGTGCGACGAGAACACTGCGCGCCAGTTCAGAGCCTTGCGCTTAGCGGCGATGGCGTACTTGATGCGCGTGGCAGTGTCGCCCTTATCGCTCCAGCGCTTCTCGGCCTCAAACGCGGATAAAAGCTCCAGTTAGGTGGGAGCCCTAACTTTAGATTTTGAAATTTTAAAACAGAATCTTTGTAGTAGTTCAGTGTAGTAGTTCGCGCGGCGAAACAACAGGGTCGTCATTGAAATTCCCATGAAGGTACATGGTGACTGAAGAACTGCACACTTGTTAGTACCTTGCGCTTAGAGGTGATGAGGCATCTGAGGCGCAAGCTTTTATCGCCCCTATTGTAGGCCCCAGGCATGCAACTCACCCCCAGCCCGGGTGGCGCCATTAATAATTTCACCAATTCGTGGCTTATATATTTTCCAGTCGTTACCCACACGCGAGACTTGCTTTATTGTATCATTGTTTATTTTTATATTTGAATCTTTTGCATGATTTAATTGAAATGTTTCTCGTATGTATCTCTATGAAGACAGGTGACTTACATGCTGATGGAAGCACAGAAAAGTTTCAGCGCGTCTGTTTGCNGATTTAATTGAAATGTTTCTCGTGTGTATCTCTATGAAGACAGGTGACTTACATGCTGATGGAAGCACAGAAAAGTTCCAGCGCGTCTGTTTGATTCCTTTAATTTGAAAACGTCGGTTAGGACTCCGTACATTTTTACACCATTAATCTATGGGCCTTTCTTAGCGGCCTGCCGGACCATCAAAGCACGCTCTAAAATCTGAATGGTTAAAACTGCTCCAAAAATAAAAAAGCAAATTTGATTGGAGATATGTTAAAACCGCTTCACTTGAATCAGTAAAATGCTACTGGTAATTTTAGTTGCCGGTATTTACTGATTAAACGCGATCTTTTCTAATTCCTCCTGGGTTTCACTGGCCTGGCAGTAAAACCTCAGTGTGTCTCACTGATTCTCCAGTAGACAACAGCTAAATTAACTGAAAATTCAGTAAAATAATTTTACTGATTGAATTCACCGATTCAGATTTAGAATGCACCAAGTTGATAAAAACACACAGGCGAATTAGCGTGGTGGTTCCTTTAACGTGCGCTGAAACAGGTCCTGGGGACCGGCATTACATATGATTAGCTGTCACATCTGATTAGCTGCTGCCCGCTGTGCGAAATATTTCCTATCGTCTGGGCAGCCGGCTGGCAACTTGGTTACCAGACGCTGATTTGCGAATGGCGTTGCAACATTTTGCCGTCTCGTGACGCCATTTTGCTAGCGTGTGCGCCTGGCTGGAGTTCGCATTGTAAGAGATATTCTTGTATCCTAGTATTCCTAAGAGCTCTTTGATCAAAGGGTGATAGATAGAAAAACGTACAATAGTACGGGTTTGCGACCCTTTAAATGTGTGTCCGGTATATAAATTAAGGGGGCTCTCCTATTTTCGAGCTATTTCCCACGTCTGAAGCTGAGAAGCGCTGGAGCAGTAAGGGCTACTCTGCTACGCGCGTCAAGTGCACCATCGCCGCTAAGCTCGATGCTCTGAACTGGCGTGCCGTGTTCTCGTCGTGCAGCGTGTACCTATTGGGCTTTCACCGGCGAATGTATAATATTATTGGTTGAAAGTCTATAGCAATGTTAAACGCGCTGCCGTGAATATTTCTGTATGTATCTGACGCGTGTATTTTGAGATAAAGCGCTTTGAAAAAAGAAATGCCGTTTTTAGCCACGTTAGGGTACTCTGAAATGGTATTTGTAATTTGTGCGATATCTTGAAAGCACTCAACATCCCTCGTCTGAAGTGTGTGTTGTTTTTGTAGATGAGCACATTGGACGCAAGTTTAATAGTTTCTTGGGAAAGCGCGTATTTCAAACACTCTGCAACGCGGTTCAAGCACAAGGTGGAAGGAGCCTTCACATCACAATCGATGGTTGAGGTGTTGGGGTCTTCGGCTGTGAGGGCGACTGATGACCTGCCACGATACATGTCGGCGAAGGAGAGTTGACACTTGCGCCACCGCGGTCCCTCCCCTCCCTTGACGCTGGGGGGTGGGAGGTACTGGCACGCGCCACCAGAGTGCAGTATAAACGCCCGAGCTCGGCGTCACGGGGCGGCCGTCGGGCATTGCTTCCGCTGACGTCACAGGCCACGGAAGCCCTTTAGTCATTTATAAAATCTTCATGACTGAGGTTGTCGCGTGTGCACCCCAGACAGAGGCGCGCACAACTTCCAACAGATCACGCTTACTGCAAACACCAATACGGAACCCTTTCGCATTGCCAAAAAAAAATATATTTCCAGACTGTTGTGGCTTAAAACATTCTGGGTGAATTTCTGCTGCGTTGAACTTGACTACAGATTTCCCACCAATAAAACGATAGGTACACGCAGCACGGCTCTAACACTGCAAGCCAGTACAGAGTCTTGCGCGTAGCGTCGATGGCGCACTTGATGCCCGTGGCACTGTCGCTCTTATCGCCCCCACGCTTCTCGCCCTCGAATCTAGAAAACTCCTCCAGGTATACGGGCCCTTTAATGCCAATTACGTAACCTTTTCTGAGTTCCGAACCAATCACCAGTCGTCCGCCGACCTGGCGCTTGGATCGCGTTGCAGTGTGTTTGAGATCCGCGTTTTTTTAACAAACCACTTAACGTGTTTGCATTATACCGATGTACGAAAAGAAAACACACTTCAAACGAGGTACAAATAATACTCTCGATACATCGTGCACATTATAAATAAGTAGGTGGAGCCCTTAAGGGAAAAGTTGGATGTCAACTTGCGTTTATCAATCTTCGCCATTATTTATTTTAGAGATTATTATTTTTAGAATACGCTAACTTTGTTAAAACGCAGAATAGAATATTGTGTGATTATATTTGAGAAATTATTATCGTTTGACTTGTGCTATTGTCACTGCTCTGGTCACCCTAACAAAGTTATGATTATTGCATTCCAATTTATCCCGCGTGGTAAACAAATACAGGCCATCCACTAATGCTACATTTGTGCCATCAACTATGTCATATGCTATGCCTTGCGAGAGAAAAAATTTGAATTATTCATGCTAAACGCTTACGTATTGTTCGAAAACTGGTAACAATGAAATTACTTCTGCCTCTCCGTCAAACTGCGTTGCAGCGTGTTTGAAAAATCGTGAACTACCGAACGTATTCCCAGCGTGTTAACCAATGGAAATAAAACAACCTTCAGAACCTAAAGTAATGCTACTTTCAGGACACCGTGCGTAGTAAAATGATTGTTTTGAAGCTGTGAGGTAAGTAATGCAGCGGCAAGACATGTTTCACTCGCATTCGAGAGGAGCCAAGTTCGACTGCCGATCGGACTATCCACGTATTTCGGGATTCCCTTCGTTTTCCGAGATCTCTCTCTGCCTCCCCTTCTCCACCGACGTGTCTTAAGTCCATATTCCAAGACGGAAGATTCCGTGGACGATTCCATGAAAGCCTGCACGACCGCTTGTGTGTATGGATGGTTCTATGGAAGATTTGGCTTTCTGGTGGCCGTTCTCGGGGACGTTTTCGTAATCGGTGGTGTGTAATTTTCGGCGGAAGGTATCCTACAAGGTTGAATTTGTAGCCAATCAGAGAGAGGATGGTAGAGTCATTTTGTTTATTTTGTCTTGAGAAGAGCGTAATACTAGTAAACACGAATAAAGAGTAAATAAAAAACACAAAAAATATTCACTGATTCTAAAACAGCATTGTGTGAAAAGTACGGTAAACATTCCGTGTCTATTTAACACAAAAGTTCCAGTTATAACAAGAAAACTATTAGGCTTTGTGCATTTACGCATAATGCCGAGGTCGCGAGTGAAGACTTTTTCCTAAACCACAGTTCCAGGAGTAAAATCATAAAAAAATGTACTCGTCTTTACTTCTGCGGTAGCAAGTATAGTTGGACAGGTTATTTCATAGAACCCTCTATACCTGCTCGCATGCAGACTCGGGTAGCAGGTCTCGTGGAAGCTTCCGCCCCAGCTTGTACGGAAAATTGTATAGTAGCGTTTATGGCTGACTGTTTTGGAAAGAGAATCTGAGTTGAGTAGTTTTGGTTGGCGCTTTAACAACGAGGTCTTCAGAGCCGGTGAAGGTGAAGTGAGGTGGAGATTGAGAGACGGTGGAATGCAAGGGCAGGGAAAACAGGAGTGTCCCGAGAAAACCTACCGGCCAACGGCAACGTCAGCCACGTTTTTTCCATGCGAATAGAAAGAGAAGGCGCAATTATCAGGGTAAAGGGATTTACACAATAAAAGACTTAAGCATTAAACAGTAAGAAATAATCAGTAGGCTCCCAAAAATGCTTTGACACATCTTAGAAACGTTCTGAATTTCATTATTTGCGCGCGGCCAATGAGAGCGAAGTAAATTTGAGCGAACATGTGTTTTAATAGAAATGGAAAGAGCTTTTAAGTTACATTTTTTTGGGCTAAATGTCACAGAAAAAAAAACTAATTTTATACTAAATAACAAATTGCTTTACGATGCCCACATGGGAGACAATATTTCTGGTTCCCCAATTTTTCTACTGCAGAACTTAAGCGTTAAACAGTAACAAATATATCGTTCACTATCATATTTTAGCCGATGTGATGGAATATGCTCTACGCTCTATTGTTTACAGCTGACCGCTGAAGTTTTCCGTTGTGTAAACTCTTTACGGCTCCTACCTACCTGTCGCTTGAACTGCGTTACAGAGAGTCTGGAATACACGTCTTTCTACAAAACTATGGAACGCGCATCCAGTGTGCAGATCTACGGAAAGAACAAGCGCTTCAGATGAGAGCTGTCGAGCGCTTTCACGCCGTTTCAGAGCACTCCAATATTGCCAACAAAAAAAACGGGTTTTTCATAGTGCTGAACTTCAAAATATACGCGTCGAATGCATGAAAAAAAATTACTCAAGGGCTCTGCTTTGAACCTTGCCACAGACATGCCACCAATAAAAATCATACCCTCACTGCTCAAAGTCTCATAGGTAGGGGCAGTGATATTTCGCGAAAAGATTTCGAGACAAGGTACATTCCAAAGCACTGTAGGGTCGTCCAGCTTCTTTGATTGGCTAAAAAATGTTCTGGCACGTGTTAACCGTTTACGCACGAATCACGAAGGTTCAGTGTCGGAGTGACTTAGTTCTGAGTGGCTTGGTCAAAGACGGACACGGCACCAGCAGCCAATGGAGGTATAACAACAGCTGAGGTGTGTATATGGTATTGAAGTCTACTGTGTGCTCCGATTTTTACGCGAAAGGTCACTGGCCCTACTCATAGGTACACGCAGCATGAAGAGAGCACTGCGCGCCAGTTCAGAGCCCGCACGTAGTGGCGATGGGCGCACTTGTCGCGCGTGGCAGAGACGCCCTTAAGAGGGTAATATGTTTCTTTGGGATTTGGGAATGAAATTAAAGTAACGAAGTGGATACTTACTTGGTTTCTCCGTCTTACATCCACAGACGAGGTCTCTAGTTTGGCAACACAGCCAGCGCGCTGCCACATCGGAGTCGCGAGATGTACAGTCCGGTAATTTCCACCCGCGCTCTGAATTGCCGTCAGTCGCCGCGGGACCTCAACCCGCACACACTCCAGCCGCGTTTTCTGAAATTTACCAATAGATCCACCAGTGGCGAATGTTTTGGTGTGTACCGGTGTACACCGGTTGAGCGAGTTTCCGAACATCAGGTTGTTTATAGCTATATATTTGTTACGAATGCAAATGAATAAATTCATAAATGCAAAATAACTTTATAAAACGGGAAATCAATATTTTAGTAAACACGCTATTTCTTTATCAAATACAAATTAAATCTAACATCTTTCTGCTATGTTTGTGCACATTTAAAAGTACAAAATTTTTCCGTTACATTTTAACGTGGCTTAATATGCCTTTCTTTGACTTTGCCGTTCACGAGTGATTTATTTATTTACACGTATGTTTGCGATGTGTTGTGTTCGATAATTCATCGGTTGATGTTCCGGTGTGCATCCACCGGATCCACCTATTTTTCAGGCCGGTTAAACAGGTGGATGCATCGGTTCAACCGAACTCGACCAAAACATTAGTTTCCGAACGTCCTGTGTACATCGGGTGGATGCACTTGTGGATTTTCTAAAACGCGGCAGATCATGTTCGCATCGTGGTCGTATATCCGATCAAACGAGACCACATTTACTTCGATAGTTTTAATTAGTCAGAACGTTACAGTATCGGAAATGATCATACTGCAAACGTTACAGGGCCGTTTCTGCCCTGGTGCCTCCGTATGTCGGTCTGATTTTAAAAACGTGTTCACGTCAAAAAAAAAAAAGAGTAAATTCTTTTGTAGCTTTGCTCCTTCTGAAATAATCTTTTTGTGATGATAGTATTGACACAGACTAGGTAAGGGGTGAAATAGTGTGTCGGTTCCTTTGATGTGGACGTACCCATTCTCTGATTGGCTGCGTGAGGCTTTGGGAATGGGCCTTGTGTCTGATTGGCTACCGCATGCTGCGAGAAGTACCCTGCTGGCTGAGCTGCCGGCTGGCGAATAAGTTACCAGGCGCTGATTGGCAGACGGCGTTCCAACATGTTACTGGCCAGTGACGCAATTTAGCTGGCGGTTGTGGCTGAGTTCGTGGTATAGTCCATTCGCGGTTTCTTGACACTTTTTTAATCAAATCTTTGAAAAAATCACCCCGCGTATGCCGTGTTCGGTAGTTTTCTAAAAGTGTTTTATATTTGTGTTAACATAAACGTACCTTGTTTTTAGTTGAATTGTTTTTTTTATGCATATCTTATATATAAACTATAATATTTCATTTATAATTTGTATGGAAAAATTACAGTGAGAAAACAGGTGTGTGGGTAGCGCCTAGTGAGAAATAGTTCTTACGTGAAGCATTATTACACCAAGTGCGTGTGAATGCGGTGCGTTGTCCGTTTGGTGTAATTTTTCAGACTCAGCTAAACTTTGTTTGCATGAGGCGGAGGAATATCCTTTAAGTATAACTTCAGCTGGGCTTCAGAAATTTTTGGAAGAAACCGCGAGTAAGAGGGTAGAACTTATCTTCGGTTAGGTTTCTTTTTCCCCATTCCAGTTGACAAGACCTACTTCTACACTCTAAACCTGAAACAGTGAAAAATTGAGCCAAATCAGCGAAAATAGCGAAAATTGAGCAACTGATAATCAGCGTCTGATAACTAATTGATATTGTGGCTGATTTCCACTGATTTAATTGCGTAAATACCACTAAATGTCAAGGATTCCACTGCTATAAGTCACTTGTTCCAAGTTCATTTGCCTGATTTGCCAGTCGGCAGTGGCTTATCAACTGACTTTCAGTGAATGTTATTTCGCTGATTGATATAGACTGTTCACGGTAAAGTGAGCACTTTTGGGGCCCTGGTTACTTTGTTTTATTTCAGTCAATTTTTAAAATTCTTTAACTGTAATTTTAAATAATAATTACCATGTAAGTAATAAACTGTGTGCAGATTCCACCGCACTTAAAAGTTAACGTCTAAGGCTAAAATAAAATATATTTATTGACTATTATTCCAAATGAGAGGGCTTTCAGAAAAGTGCTCGCTTGAACCGTGAATAGCCTGCATCACTGATTCAGGCTTGGAGTGTTCGTTGTGTTGGTGCGGTGAAGAAGTGCGGGGAGGCGTCTGCCTGGAGTTAGACGCGGAAGAGAAAACTTCTCGCAACTTAAAGACGGCGGAGTGCGGAGAATGCCGGAGCGACGACCCGCCGTGATTACGTCGCAGAATACTTCGCTGCTCAGCGGGCCCTCGGGGCGTGCCACGTCATCGGCGGCCTTGAGGCCGCACCTCCCCCCCTTCCGTAACACGCGCGCCTTTACCGGCACTAAGGCCGATTCACGTTGGCGTTCCTTATCTCAACTTTGCCTTAACGCTATGCCTGAATATATACACAGGATGATTCTAAAATCACGGGACAAACATTGAGGGGTGGTAGAGCTCACTAAAGCAAACAATTATTGTNCTAAAATCATGGGACAAACATTGAGGGGTGGTAGAGCTCACTAAAACAAACAATTATTGTATAGGAATATATGGGCGGAAGTGACGCGTTGAGGCACAAACACAAAAACATAACGCATTAACGGAAACATAAAATTTTCATTAGCAGCATACTTAGCGAGTGAACAGTCACGCATGCTTGGTGACCTCTACATATGGCGTGATTGGCTGGCAATGTTGGCGTGCGTGAAATGCCCGGCGTATTTGAATCTGTTCGCCAATCACTCCACCGACGCTACCAAGCTTGCATTACTGTCGGTGGTAGCAATTTTGAGCAATTATTATAAACATTGCTGTAAAAAGGCATTTAGCGGCGACGTTGTAAATAAACAATGTGTTGCATTTCATGTGTTATTTTTGTGTTTGTGCCTCAACGCGTCACTCCCGCCCATATATTCCTATACAATAATTGTTTGTTTTAGTGAGCTGTACCACCCCTCAATGTTTGTCCCATGATTTTAAAATCATCCTGTATATTTTTTTTAATATAAAATCGAGGCTGTGTTCACTCAGGAGGAAAGGCTTCTGTGTGCCTGAAACTGTTTTGCCCGTTCAAGGCTCAGAAGCGAGAAAGTAGTTAGGCGACAGTTATTTAAGGCCCCCGCCTACCTGGAGTTTCTTTCCACGTTTGTGGCCGAGAGGCGCAGGAGCGATAAGGGCGACCATGCCTCGCGCATCAAGTGCGCCATCACCCCTACGCGCAATGCTCTGAGCTGGCGTGCAGTGTTCTCGTCGCGCTGCGTGTACCTACGGGACTTTCAAGCTGGCACCCTCTTATATTATCTATGAAAAGTCTGTAGGAATGTTCACTGTCGGGCCCTTGAGTAGTTTTGTATCTATCTGACGCGTATATTTTGAGATACAACTGTTTTAAAATCCGTTTTTGGCCATTTTTTTTTTTAGTACTCATAAACGGTGGTTATAACGTGCGTGACGCCTTGAAATCACTGAACAGCCCTCGTCTTGAGAGCGTGTTCTTTTCGTAGATCAGCAGGTTGGACGCACGTTTAATAATTCCGCAGGAAAACCCGAATTTCCGAAACTTTTTTTTTACCATTTCACGAATTTTTTTCTGTTTTTTTTTTAACTAAGTACACTTAACATGATAAAAGCCAACCTATAACACGACCTTAGATTTATTTTTTCTGGCAAAATGTCGCATACGCAGAACATTTATTTACTGAGATACGCGTGTACTCTTAAGCAACGATTCCACATGAAATACTTTAAGTACACAGTCCTCTTAAGGACGACTCCGGCGCGGGAATCGCATGCTTTGCCGTAGGGGCGGTGGAAGGTTTCCGTCCTTAGGGAGTAAAGGGTTGAGACTAAAAAAAAAAAATTATACTCACATTTGTCTTTACTTACAGTATTAATTTAACAACAAAAGAATTGTATTGCGGGTTCATTATTTCTTCTGAGAAACATATATCCCCCCCCCCTTTTCCAACTGGTTCCGCCGCCCATGCCTTACCACCTCTACGCGCAAGACATTGGACTGGCGTGCAGTCTTTCCGTCGACAACTCGCATCTAAGAAACTTTCATTGGTGTCACACAGTCAATTTTTGATGGTGTAATAAAAAATTATGAATGCGTGCTCCACGCGCCCCTTATGACCCTACGCGTTTTTTTTTATTTGTGCCTGATCCTAGATAGGGACCGTGGTCCGTGGTGGTGTAGTGGTCAGACTACTCGCCTCCCACCTAGGCGAACCGGGTTCGATTCCCGGCGGGGCCACTCCCGGACTTTCTCATGTCGGACTATGTCGCTGGTCGACGGGTTTTCTTGGGAGTCTCCCGTTTCCCGCGCCCTTGCATTCTGGCGCCGCTCCATACTTACCTCACTTCACCATCCAGAGCTCGATGTTAAGAGCGGCCCAAATTTCTCCATTCCACTGATCTAGATAAGCTACAAACGTGTGTGCTCTTTATATATGTTGACATATTTAATAACCGCCCTTTAATAGCCAACCGCAATAAATATGGTGTATTTAAGGCGAAGAGTTCCCATCTATANTTTTTTTTTTTTTTTTTTTTTTTTTTTTAAATCAAACTTTATGATCTGACTTTAAAAATCGAGGCTCTATGAGGCATAAAAGGCCACTGAACCGGATTTTTTAAGTTTCCCCGGTTTCAGTTATATATCCTTTTTTTTCCATGCGAGGCAAAAATTATTAAATAATGAGGGGACCTTTAATTACGGTTACACACTCAGAAAAATGTTTCGTTGAATCAAACAAAGTTTGCTTAGGGCAACCGAATTAATTGTTTCTTAAATATTTTGTTGCTGAAACCAAATTATTTTATTGTTCTTATTTGGTTGACCAAAACAAAGATTTGGTTGGTGCAACTAATAATTTGTTTGCCTCCACGAGCATTAATTAAACAGTATCGGTTGATATGAAAAAGAGTTGGAAACGCGACCGAGATTCTAAACGTAGGGCACTTGCGCCAGCGCACTGTGCCTTAGCGACCTCAGCCAAAGTTTGATTGAGATGTTTTGTAAATACATACAATTCAAATACCGGACAACGTGCGCGAACAAATATTTCAAGTTTTACAGCTTTACGTATTAGTTTCCAGTTGAACTTGTTTTATTAGGACGTTTATACCATGATTATTAAGCGTAAATAGATGCACAAACTAGCAGTGTTACTATCGTAACTGTCAGAGCAAACGCTAGCAAACTCTCGAACTGTATTTTCAGACGAAGGCAATCGAATGAGTGGCCAAACAAATATATACAGTTGATTAACCTAAATATTGTGTTGACAGTCTAATTTATTTTGGACCAACAGAGAAGTTTCTGTTTATTCAAACGTGTATTTTGTTAGATGAACAAAATTAATTTTGTTGCTTTTCAAGTTTTGTTTACTCAACAAAATATTTGGTTGGGGCAACTAAATATATTTTTGGCCCTATGCAAACAACTAGTTTGTTGGTTCTCTGTGGATGTGAAGCGAGTAAAGGGATAAAAAAAAACGTCTGATTTCGAAAGAAAAGAAATTGTTCAATACGTTGCCTGTGCCTTTGCAAGCTTGGTTTTTTAAATATTGAATCTAAAAATTAAGTTATGGAGGAATATACGTAAATCCTAGATGGTGGGTACCCGTTTCCATTAGTAAGATAGACGAGAAAAATTATAATATTTTCATGTTTTCAAAATACATATAACATGATTTTCAAAATTATAATTAAGATATTTTTGTATGTTGTTTTACGAAAATTTCGTGAAATAATATGAGATGACTTATTGAGGATGAAATGTTCGAATGGAGAAGTTCTCGCGAATTGCGGGTTTTCATTATCCGTGATAGCTTAGGCGCGTGTCTCACGTGGCTAGCGTGCGGAACAGTATATCCACTTGCGGCACGATAGTTTAGGCCGTGACCGAATGTCCAAACTCGTCTGAGGTACCTACTCGTCCGTACCTGTCCCCGAAAGTGACGTCATAAGTGCAAGTAAAGTATGCAAGTGTACAAGTAAACGAAGATGCATGCTTCTCTCTCATGTGCGGTGTAAGTGCCGCAATTTTGAGAAGCAGTTTGTAGGTTACAATTAATTTCCTACGTAATTATTTGAATTAAAGACTAGAAGGGCAACATTACTACTTCGTAGGCATAGAACTGTTAACAAAGTTAATAATTATCGGAAGGCGCAACTTAAAAAAATATTTAAACAATAAATTTGTATTAGGCCTACAAAGGTTAAGATAAAACAACCATTCAAAATTGCAAACTCGCGTACAATTAGCAAGACAATAAATTTTATCTAAATAAAATTGAAATATTATTTAATCCTTGATACAACTCTATAACTTTGTGCAATTATCAAGTTCTTTTTCGCCGAAATATACGTTCATTAGAAGTTATTAGCAAGTGATTGCAAGGATGCAAGTACGCCAGTATATACCTGAATTCGGACACGGTCTTATCAGCACAGAGTCAGTGCCGTACAGGACGTCTGAAGAAACAAACTTCCAGAATAACAGATCCATTGTGTGCAGTCATTCCCTGAAGAGCAAATCTGTACATGAAATTAAGAAGTATAAAGGATTCTTCTGCAGTCGTAACTTGCTTTACGAAAACAGTATCATCCTTCGCAACATCAAAATCGAAAGAACCAATATTCCTAAAAACAGGTCTTGAAATATGTCTTCTCTTATAATAACGTGCTCGCCTCATGGCTCTGTGAATATTAATTAGGATTCACAACAAATTAAAAACGCACTGCTCCAGAACAAGAGACATAATCAGGAGACATAAATTAATACGATAACTTTAATTCAGGAATTACTCTGAGATTATACTTATGAAGTGAAATCGGAGGGACCTGGTTTCGATTCTCGGTTCGACCATCATGATTTGTTTCCCACGACTTTCCAAAATAATTTCCGGTGAAAGCTGGGATAGTTCGTAAATACAACCCATGGCCGATTCCTTCTAAGCAATTGGTTTTATCGTCCAATAACTCCCTTGTCTACAAGACGTTGGGTCCTGATATACTGTAACAACCAGTGCTGAATCTGGCAAGGCAAAACAGCGGCCGCAGAGCTACCTGAACAATTCCCGTATTACACACGCACGCCTGTGCGAGTTCCGTGTTCCGCATTGCATAGCGGAAACTCTCTGTACCTGTTCATGCATTTTAACGGTTTTGCGAAACGCACGTGTGTATCGCCTCAGGTGGAGTAATGTAAACAGAAACGGCGGTATTGAAGAAATGTGTTACGCTTCCGCGAAGGTGTGTTTGCGATGACCCTGTGGTAACTGCCAGCTCAGCAACAAAACCCGAGGACTTGTTGACTCTGAGCTGCCAAAATACGTAGTTATGTTCCGGCGGAGTTGTTTGTAGTTTCGGTTGCCCGCGATGGAAGTAGGCTAAGCAACACCGCGTGAATCTGGAAATGGCTTGGCGTTTCAGGAAAGACAAATGCTGCGCGCTTGGTTTCGTAACAGAGTAGTTGAGAATACAGATGTGAAACATCCACTAACATCGCGGACTTCAGCAGCACCAGCATGTTGGAATGCCGATAGCCAATCAGCGCCTGGTAACCTACTGGCCAGCCGCGCAGCCGAGCGAATAGGGAATCTTCAGCTAAACACGGTAGCCAATCAGACACAAGGCCCGTTCCCGTAGTCTCGGGCAGCCAATTGGAGAACGGGCACGCCCACATCAGAAGAACCGACACGCAATTTCGTCTCTGTGTACTTATCTACTCTGTGTTTTCATTAAATATGCGCTTTGATTAAACAAGTAGGTTTCTTCGACCATGGTTGGAGGTGACGTGAATTTCGCGAATACTTTTGCAAAAGCCTAGAATGTTAATTTCTTTACGTGCTCCTGGCCACAACTTTTACTCAGTGGCTATTACCGTTATATCATAGACTTGTTTTTATTCGACTTGGTTGCATGTGACAACTGTCACAACGTTTCTACCTGTTTATGACTCTCTAAACCAGTAGTTCAGGGTGTGTCAAAACAACGTTATCATCATTAAATATACTCACGAGTATACATTCTTGAAGTTTAATATGCCACCGGAAGGATTTTGCAAAATTTACGGACCTCTAGCCGTATTTAATAAGCGCTTGGTTCCAAGTTAATTTAAAAGTCTTCAAAAGTTTCAATGAGTATTGTGACTTTTATTATGTAGCAGCTACATAAAAAATAATGATAATAAAAGAAAAATGCTGGGTGGGGAGTGCACCTTGGCACTTAGTGTGTTGCCGACGTAACGTTACGTTACAGTTAACTTCATGAAAACTGCTGGTTATGTAATATTACATATCCGGAATGAATGAATGTATGAAGTTTGCAGTAATAATAACTCAGCATTCTTTGGACGCGTTGGTAATGTAATGGAACATTACTATGTAAAGTTAGTACAGAATGTTCTCTTGGAGCATAATGTGTCCTTCCTTCTCTTCTCACATAACAAAAGCTAATTTAACATCAACTACTTGTGCGAAGAGTCTTTCCTGTGTTAAGCAGCGATGCGGCAAGTGAAAACGCCAGCTTAAACGTGGTGATAAGCTGAAGAGACGTAAGAAGAACTGAAAAGATAGAGTTAATACAGCTAAGACCTGTACTAGCAGTTAGTGACACAACTTCAAAAGGATTCTACCTGAAAAAAATCAGCTTTCGATGGTACTTTAAATGATTATGTGATCGGAAATAATTTTGTAGGTACGAAAGACTTACGTTCAAACTTGGACCACATCAGGCAAATAATAATCAATCAACTAAATGAGGAAGTTGAAGAAGGACCCATAAAATATATTGTTTGTTTGGAGTGTACCTACGAAAAGCCTTTGGATGACGAAATCAGTCGACGAGCATTTAAGACTACCAATCAAGAATTGTACAATGTTGATAGTATCCCAGAAGCTGTAGAGGCCTTGATTGAAATAAAAACTTTGTCGTGAAGAAGAGGAGTGTAGGTCTAAGGGTTCTGGTTGGACGCTTGCTAGCGTAGACTTCCTTGAACTGCGTACAAACAGATTGTATTCATTAGATTAAAAAGTGAACTTGTTGCAGGAAATACCCTACATGAAATGCACAGAGACTGTAGAGATTCCGTTTTTTTTTAATTATGTTCGTAGTCTAGTAAACATAAATAAAATATAAATGTACACAAGATTTCCATGAAAAATATGTTTTATTTCTTGTAGGTGCTGTACCCTGTCTTGGCGTGCCTGCTTCCCTGGTATAGGGAATATGATAGCGTTGGTCTACAGATCTGTCACCGTGTGCTGGTACTGCAGTTCAACATGGTAATAAAAAAAAAAAGGAAATAAAGTGGTGTGGGTAAAATATGTTGAATATATGTTAGTACACGTATAATTTGCAGGAAATAATTTAAAATAAATTTGGTAGCTAATAATATTGCTTTTCATTNTTTTATTAAAAAAAAAAAAAAAAAAAAAAAAAATAATTATTATGCTACCTGACTTCAGAATTACGTTACGAAGAAGCTTTATGAAGCCTGCTCACATTTTTATGGGGCGTTAGACAACTTTCGAGACAATGCATAAAAACGTGGAAACAACATGCTTGTATATGAATATCTAGTTAGATGACGCGCTGGCTGGGGAGGGGTTTCAAACACTATACTAGTTTTAAGTCGAGCAGTAACTGGTTTGAAAAATTGAACATTTGTCTACATAGGAAAGAAAATTGTAAAAATAATTGCTAGTGTTTTTAATAAATTATAGGCAATAACAAAAAAATCTTAGATAATCATAGGTGTGGTGTGGTCATGGGGTGTAAATAAATTTTTTGATTGTAGGTATGAGCTGACATGTAAATATTGTCCCGCTGTTCTCCGATATAAATTGTCTAATATAAACCCATGTGTTAGAAGTACCTCAGATATATAACGTATATTTAAAACAAATATGATGACCCCATGCGATAGTTAGCATAGGTAAATGTAATAACGTATTGCAATTATTGATCAGTTAGAAAAATATTAAATTATAACTGTAAAAGTTTTTAATTGCAGAATTCGATAGTATAGCGGCGTGAATACTTTAAATGGTGCGTGCTTATCTGTAAAAACATTCATATGCGAGAAATAAAAATATTTAAGAGATGCAAGCAAATACGGGGAAATAAGTTTCAAAAGAAGAACATACAAGAACGAGGTTAACATGCATGTTGCAGAAAGTTGCTTAACTACTTGTAATGCATAATGATGCTGGATCTACGAATATACGCCTTGGAAAAAGCTAATGTTTGCAGCCAAGAAATAAATTATAATATTCTATAAAGCGAAATTACAAAGCGGGTGGACTGAACGTGGCGACATAGTGCCAACATCGCGGTCTTGCATTCGGACGGATCTGAGCTGTATTCCGGGTCACACCATAACGAAGAGTAAAGACAGTAATCGAATAAATATATTCCGTGCGCCACTTAATAATAACACTTACAATAATAAAGTTATTTGTGTGCAAATCACTAGTGTTCAAAGTTTTAACCTGTCACTAGATAAACACGTGTGATAACACAGCGAACTCACAGGGCCTCCGGCTTTCGATCCTGGTTCCTGCTTAAACCGATACATTTTTTAAATCCCGAACCACCGTGAACGAATTCTTGATTCGTTCTTTATTGTACGGTAGGCGCGTGATTATAACTGCGTAACTTCTGCTTACTCTTTCTGCATTTTATTTTCGGATTAATGCCAAGCCGTATATTTTAACAAAGACTATTGTAAAAGAAACATCTTCGAAGAAATGTTATATAACAATTGTGTAGTTATAAAAAAAAAGTTATTACTGTACTGATGCACTGGATTTGAAATGTGCGGATATTTCTTACTGGCTCTACATTATACTTATAAATAAGTGTAAAAATCATAAATTTCAACAGAGAACGCTAAAATAGATAACTGTAAAAAAAATGTGATTAATTAAAATTACAGCCGAAAGCACATATAAAATAGGAGGGAGATTGTTTCGTCTATAAGGTTTATTTGCCTAAACAAAAAAAATTATAATCATTTATCAGACTTTAGTTGAGAATTATAAGAAACCAAAAAGCTCTTTCGATTATGTGTCTTATAGCTGTATCCATGCTGGCAGGTTGGTCACACGATATATTTGCTACTTTTACAACAAGGAAACAAGCTTATTTTTAATGATGAATTTGATAACCTAACAGGGCGAAGAAGACGTGCGAAGTTAGAATAAAGTATATGTGGAATAATTTGTTTTATTTATTATCCTGGTGATGATACGATTGCTATGTGTGTTGGCACACTGTTTGGTAAAATATTGAAAAAAAAACTTGTATATGCATGTGCGAGAGTTGGCAGTATGTATGGATCGTGCTACGTCTTTTTACCAGTTGGTAAACATGGTGGAATTTGCATTCGGGGAGTTTCGGTGTTCGAACATGGCTGATATATGCATCCGTGATTTTTAATCCTTTAAAAATTTATAGATCGTAAATTATCAGTTTCAACGTCTAGTGCATGAATTGGATTTGTTTGTGTGTACATGCAGGCGTGTACGTTTTTTTATTTTGGATGACTTGACTGGTGGGAACTGTTGCATTCGTACTCCCTACGAAATGGAGTTATGCTCTAGCGAACTGGGGAGCAGTTTACTAGAAATTTATTAGATTTAATGAATTATATATGTGTGCGGAATTGTATTACTACCAACTTCCGAGAACATAAAGAGGCGTCGTAAACCCTAGCTTGTCGAGAAAGAAATCTGAAAGGCTTTTGTTGGGAAGCAGTGACTGATGTTGACCTTAACAGACGGCTCGATAAAATAAGTATACAACAACAAGGCCGCGCTAGTAAACCCTTAAACGTTTTAGCTGGACGAATAAAACTACGCAACCTTAATAAACGGAAATACTATATATGAAAATATTGACAAAAGAGAATTGTGACGGACCACGTAGGACAGAATATGTTTTCAATGTATGAGGGGTACGTAATGTAACAACGAATGCGAACTCGTAAACGTCAAATAAAACAAGGTTTTGCGAGTTCTGTGTTGCTTCGCTAGAGAGGAAATACAGGATGGTTCTAAAATCACGGAACAAACATTGGGGGGTGGTAGAGCTCACTAAAACAAACAATTATTGTATAGGAATATATGGGTGGGAGTGACGCGTTGAGGCACAAACACAAAAATAATACATGAAATGCAACACATTGTTTATTTACAACGTCGCCGCTAAATGCCTTTTTACGGAAATTTTTATAATAATTGCTCAAAATTGCTACCACTGACAGTAATGCAAGCTTGGTAGCGTCGGTGGAGTGATTGGCGAACAGATTCAAATACGCCGGGTATTTCACGCACGCCACCATTGTCAGCCAATCACGCCATATGTAGAGGTCGCCAAGCATGCGTGACTGTTGGTGGATGCATTTCCAGCAACTGTTTTAACATTTTCTGTACGGAATCACTCGTTAAGTATGCTGCTAATGAACATTTTATGTTTCCGTTAATGTGTTATGTTTTTGTGTTTGTGCCTCAACGCGTCACTTCCGCCCATATATTACTATAGAATAATTGTTTATTTTAGTGAGCTCTACCACCCTTCAATGTTTGTCCCATGATTTTAGAATCATCCTGTATATTGAAGTTAATATAGTAGAGTAAATTTTTTTATGTATAGTATTTCTGTACAAAATTATAATGCGGAAGTTTTAATGTGCGGAGAGTACGATAAGTTGTCTCGCAGGGGGGATGGCCAGCAGGCTTGGTGACAAACTGTGCAGGTTGCGAGGAGGTTGTAGACAGTCCAGGTGGAGAGGACGAAGGCGGTGATTCTACACGACTACATTTTCCAAGCGGCTTTGAAAGCTGTAATTAATTTTTAAAAAAATTAATCACTGCTACCACATTATTTCTTAAAATATAAAAAAAAAACATTAGAATTCATTGCAAGCTTTTACTTACCTCGTTCACGAACGCTCTCTACTTGCTCCACCTTCTGACTGCTAGTGAAGGACACTGCCGCCTACGTCAAGTGGAGCGTGTTCTGAAATTGCCTGAGTTAAAAGCACGTGTGCAATCTGTTTACAACGTGTCGGACTAAAATTATCATGAGCGCAGCCGTCAACTGAAAAATAAACACTTTCACCTGACACGGGCGTACTGACTGCTACTATATTCTTATTATATGTGAGTAGTAACTTTATCGTCTCTAGATTAGTGCCGCGGAGAAATGTTGCATTTTTTTCCCCCCCGACTCGGTTCGAACACCCAGACTGCCAACAATTTTACATGTACTATTATATAAAACGTACTTTCTAATTGGATTTTGACCCTTACGTTGGCGTGTGTAAGCCATCCGATATGCTGGCTGCAGAATTCAGTTAGTGGTCACTTGACTACTATTTCTACATGCGTTTAAAATGCAACGCTTAGTGCCCTCAGAACATGGTTGTAAAAAATACATATTACAATAGCGAATTTATATATACGTGGATTAGTTTCTGCACGATGAATCCGTAGATATGCTGAGGCCCTATATAGTTTTAAATTAAATATATTATATAGGANTGCACCAGTAGTCGACAGTGTACCCGTAGTCGACACTGTGGGTTTTAACACCAAATAATAAGGCTTAAGAACATTGTTTAGCGATACTCTTATTTGTGGTGGCAAACTTAATGCCTCCTGTATGAGAAACAATGGTTGCCATGCGGATATTGGCGGGTGAAATGTGATAATAGTGACCGTTGAATCTGCACTGTTGATCAGTCGTCAAAGTGGTGTGTTCACAACGGTCTGTTGACAAGGAAGGTAAGATTAACTTCGTGTTTATTTGTCCTAAAAACATTGTTCATTGTGAATGCTTTCGTTTTATCTTCATATTATGTTGTTTTGCTCCTAAATTGCACCTTAGGTTGTTCGAATTCATTAATTATTCAAGGTGTGAGAGGGTGTCGACTACTAGAGCTCATTTCTTAACATTTTGCAGTGGTCGACACCCATGTCGACTACTGAATCCCCCTAATGTTTTCTGTCAGGGCTTATAAACTACCTATTGAGTGGCTAAAATCAAAATTGTTGAACTGCTCAGATATAGTTATTTCAGGTTAGACATTACGAATTATAAATACAAATCAAGTAATAGAGGGAATCTCTAAGCCACTGATATTTGGAGGAGATTCTTTAAATACTAGATATCAGTTTCCACATCCAGTCAGCGTAGTTTTTTGATATACTTTCCTGAGAGTGTTTGTTTTTGTACTAGAGTTTCTAATAGTTTTTTTCGTGTTTTATTGAAGAACTAGTCTCTAATTTACATGTATTAGGTACAACCCTCTAAATAAAGAGCCTGTGTATTATGAATATTTGTGAATTACTTATTAATTACTAATTAATGTGCTTAATAAACTCAGTTACCGACCTTGTGGTGCAGATTTTGTTTACCAACCCTAAAACTATTTTGTGGGCCAAAAATATGCACGTTATTTTTAACACGACAGTTCCTTTAACAAGAATGAGCTCTTATATTGTAGATAAAATGAATCATGTTAAAATACAACGAGTTATTCAAGTGTTTCTAACGTTTTTCTGAACCCTTTATGCGTTCCAAACACCCATGTCGACTACTGGCACATTCGATTTTCGACAGTGTCAACTACTAATGCAAAACATGGGTTTTGGAATATGTAGGTTTTCTAATAGTGTTAAACAATTTATACGTTTGAGACAATTACTATAGTAACATAAGAAGCAGATGAACTAAGAAAAGGAAAATGCAAGTTGAGAGTTTAACAACAAACGGAAATATGAGTGCAAAACTGCGATTTCGAGCTTAGGATATCGACTACTGGTGCATTTATCCTATATGCTTATACAATTTCCATATGTCATCACTAAAAGCATGATTTATCAGCATTTCTGATGCGAAATCCGAATTATTCCCGAAGAGGCGCGGCCGGAAATACATTACTCGCCATAATTACATTTTTTTTAAATCATAATGCAATGCATATCTATGCCTATAAAAATCTGATATTACATAAATAGAGTGGGATATTTTGTGGGAGGTTTGGGTCAGCATTAACTGCGAAATGATGAGCGCCGGTGAGGGTGAAATGAAGGAAAAATGGAGAAGTAATGGAATGCAAGGGTGCGGGAAACAGGAATTTCCTGAGAAAACCCTCTGCCTATGGCAACGTCCGCCACGTTTCTCACATACGTAATTCCTGGTGGCCTCGTCGGGAAACGAACCTAGTTTTGATTGGCAGGAGCAGGTGATTAAATTGGTAATGAACAACACATTCGAAATTGGAAAAAATGTAAACATATTATATTCACTACGTGAAAAGTGAACGTGCTGCCAGAAAGATGTTACATCAATGGTAAGGAGACTGTTGGGATTATAATTTTGTATTATGTTTGTAAACTGATTATGTAAAAAAATTATATATATATATATATATATAATAAATAAAAAAACGTGTTTTATTTCTCGTTCGTGTTGTACCCTGCCTGCTTTCCTGATATAGAAAATATTATGGTCTTGGTTTTCAGATCCCCCCTACATGTCGGTACTGTAAGTGAGCAAGATAATAAAAATTAATGAAATGATGTGGGCAAAATATAATGTTGATACTTAAATATTTGCTGTAATGGCATATCACTGAATGTGCACAATCCGTTATATGGTAAAATGGTTGAAATGAAATGCACAAAAAATGATAGTGGATTGATATCGTAATACATTCTCATCAAATTGGACGCAACAGACTTGGAGCGAGAAGGCGAAGGTCGAGCCAGATCTGATCCGCAAGAGCAGTGCAGGGAGAGGTGTTGGGCAGCGGGGATGGGGAGGTCGACGCTTTTCGTGACTATTAGGAGTCCTGGATGGGAAGGGGGTTGGGGTGTATGGGTGAGCAAGGGAAGGGGTTCTAATATTATACGTACCTCGATTTTTAGAATATTTTTGTGACCTTTTATAATAATTGCCAGGGGTGTGAGATGAGGAGGAGTAAGGCGAAGGTGGTGGGATGAGCGAGGGGTAGGGTAGAGTAAAATCATATGTTCTTTTATTTTTTTAGAATTTTTTTTAATGCTTTAGTGATTTTTCTTGATTTTTATTATTGGGTAGTAGGAAGGGGGTGAGGTGAGCTTGGCTAGGGGTGAGGTGAGCTTGGCTAGGGGTGAGGTGAGCTTGGCTAGGGGTGAGGTGAGCTTGGCTAGGGGTGAGGTGAGAGGGTTAGAGACTTGCAGGTAAAAGAAGCGAGCCACCCAAATTCTTAAAATGGCTCAAAAATAGCCTTTTGGTGGCTCGTTCTTGCAAATAGGGAGCTCGATGTTTTTTTTTTTTGAGGGGAAAACGGGAAAATTGGAGGGAAAAACAGGGAAATTTGAGTAAAAAAGACCGATTTAAAGGGCAAAATGGTCGATTTTGAGGTAAAAACGGTAAATTACAAAATGGCGGACGGCGCCACAGCCATCAGCTCTTGTACTCGGAGACCCATAAGTACACTACTAACCGATATTAATTATGACCTAGTGGTGAAACAACAGCGCCAACATAAAAAAAAAATATGTCAGCCTTTTAGTTTCCTCTTATACTTTTTTTACTCCATGTACGAATTCAAATTGTATGCGATGAACACCTAAATTACATCTTATTATGATGGTTTTATTGGACTGTGTCCATTGCCGACCATGAGACTAAATAAATATACACAGACTCAGCAAGACAAAAACCTCAAAACCTTTTACAACACCACAGACAGATAATTAGGAAAAGCTGTTTCCTTGTCAATAGAATATTAAAACGACAAAAATATGGACGAACAACTTATTATTACAAAGCAGGACGGACAACAAAAGCAAACCAAAAGAAAAGACAACACGATGACGAAAAAAAAAAAACACCACAAAAATGAACACAACAGAGCAATAAAAATCCTAATATCAGTGTTCACAACTGAACAATAAAAACTCAAAACAAACACGAAAATAAAACAAAATGAAACACAATTAAGGATAAGTATTCCTTTTCAGATTATAGAACCAAATAAATTAAAACTACGAACCACACAGGGACTACAAAAAATAACCAAAGAGGTAAACAGAGTACGCAGAATCACAACAAATAATTATAAGTCTTAACGACGTGTCGGGGCCTGGAATCTGTCCCATTCTTCAGGTGAGATACTGGAAGAACAATCGCAGTGGACTGAGCTGAGGTGTAAAACAGGTAGTTTATATATGATGATGGCAGATGGACAGATTCTAGGCATAAGACATGCCCCCGTCTTCAGTCACCAAGGTTTTAAGATTTTTTCTGAAATTTTTAAATTTTCTAAAAAAAAAAAATACGATTCTTTTTTTGTTTTAAGCGGTAGATTTTGTTCAAGATGGTGGCCAAAGGTCAAGGTCAAGGTCGGATGACGTCACCCAAGGTCAAGGTTGCTTGTCATGAGTCCTGCTATTGGGAGTGAGGCAAATGGATTTTCTCCGAGTGTCCCCATGATTATTTTATAAACTAAAAATAGCTTTTTCCCCCTTCATCCCTGGTGTAGATGTCGTATGAAATGGTGATCAAAGGTCAAGGTCGCATGACATCACGGTTCCGGCTCTTGCGAGCAGGGCAAATGGGTTTTCTCAGTGTTCACGTGTTTTTTCTTCATCCTTAAAAATAAGTATGTGTATATAATATTCAAAATGAAATAACTTTTACCATGCCTTGTATAACTGAATTCCACTCGTAAAGGGAAGCGCATGTGTGACTCGGATGGTCTGCCACCCTGGAGCCTGACTCGACTCACGACTAGTGTATGTACCATCCCTTCGACTCGTTGGGACCTGCACAGTGCCTACACCGTCGGTCCACCACCTGGCTACCTTACAGATTCTCGAGATGTTAGTTGATCGATCACACAATGTCGGACAGGGTGGGCGCGTTCCATCTCTAGTGACGCGGATTGTGAGTGTTGGCTGTCATCTGAATTTGACGGTTTCATTCCGATCGGTTCGTAAGGAAATCGTCTGCTATTCTACCGTACTATACAGGGCGNTCATCTGAATTTGACGGTTTCATTCCGATCGGTTCGTAAGGAAATCGTCTGCTATTCTACCGTACTATACAGGGCGACCTGGTCTTGATTAGCATCATCTTAGGGTTTATTCACAATGCGCAGTCGGCTGTCGGCAGTCGGCAGTCGGCGGTCAGAGATGAGTTGCTTAGTTAAAATACACATATTCACAACGTGCAGTTGGCAGNGGCCTGGTCTTGATTAGCATCATCTTAGGGTTTATTCACAATGCGCAGTCGGCTGTCGGCAGTCGGCGGTCAGAGATGAGTTGCTTAGTTAAAATACACATATTCACAACGTGCAGTTGGCAGTCGGGTAGTCAGCAGTCCAACAGTCGGAGTTGGTTCATCTTTATCTTCGACTGCTCGACTGCCGACTGCCGAAAATTTCTAACCAATCAGATTTCGCGCTCGCGATCACATGATGTAAACAAATATTTGTTGCCGTACTGTTTATTATTTGTATTTTGATAGCGTGCGTGTTGACTTTAGTAGATATTAAACGTAGTAATGGAAGGTGATAACTCAGCGACAGTACTGATACAGCAGATGCCAACACAAATATATCATTGTTGTCCATGATTTACCTGTGCAAACAGATCGTCTCAAGTGGTGTTAAGTACCAGTACATAACACTAAAATATTTATTTAACATTATGTTAAGTAATTTACAAAATTTTGCTTAACGAATTAATTAAGTTGTTAGTTTCCAGTTGGGTTTGGTGTATGGATATACTGGGGCTAGAAGATCGTTTTCCCAGTGTTTCTTTATTCCAAAACTAAACAAGCCGTGTTTACAAACAATACTTCAAAATCATGGACTGCACATTGTGAATTGCATTCGTCTGCCGACTGCCGACTGCGCATTGTAAATAAACCCGAACGTGACGTACGTTGCTCGATGCTTGCGCATTATGTGTTGGTTGGTAGTGGAATTCGTGTGCCTCTGTACTGTAGCGTAGATCGGTCGGAGGGTGTACGTGGGGAAAATCGTTTGGTATTCTGCTTAACTAACCAAGGCTACCGCGTCAGTTTTCAGACGCGTGGTCTTGTCTAGCAACGACCGGGGCGATGTACGGATGATGTCTATGTTATGAATTTGGTGGCCGTATNTAGTGACTATATCTTAAATGGTTAGGAAATTACAACAAACTACGCTTATAAGTGGGCTTAGGGCATATTTGGCCCTGCGGTCCTTTTCGTTGTCGGGGGTATGTCTATGTTATGAATTTGGTGGCCGTATCTTAAACGGTTCGGAAATTACAAATAACTATGCTTACGTCAGTATTGATCGGGGCGTATTAAAGAAATGCATGCTTCATTGACAGATGCGTATTCAGCTCGGTGATAAATGATCGAAGGAAGTTGATGAATGAACTATTAGCAAAGACAGATTATACCTTCTATACAAGTGCATATTTCCGGCACAATATGCCAATAGGATTTTTATACATGCGAGGAAATGAATGATTTAAATTACCGATGCCACATTGTATTATTTTATTCATGCGTCGTTCAAGTGAACCTGTGAAATTATTAGAAAAGTAAATATTTTACTAATTTTCTCATTGTTACACTCGACGTGTGTTAAAAAAAAGCCTACATATAAGATAAGCTTGTCGTAGTGAACGGGATGCCGTACGATATATTTACATTTTCACGTAATCGTACTAATATTATAAATGCTAAAGTCTGTGTGTGAGTGTGTGTGTGTGCGCGCGCATGTTTGTTACCACTCAGCTCCATAACGGCTGAACGGATTTTGATGAAATTTGGTANATGAATGATTTAAATTACCGATGCCACATTGTATTATTTTATTCATGCGTCGTTCAAGTGAACCTGTGAAATTATTAGAAAAGTAAATATTTTACTAATTTTCTTATTGTTACACTCGACGTGTGTTAAAAAAAAAGCCTACATATAAGATAAGCTTGTCGTAGTGAACGGAATGCCGTACGATATATTTACATTTTCACGTAATCGTACTAATATTATAAATGCTAAAGTCTGTGTGTGAGTGTGTGTGTGTGTGCGCGCGCATGTTTGTTACCACTCAGCTCCATAACGGCTGAACGGATTTTGATGAAATTTGGTATGTAGGTACTTTAGGTCCTGTAATAGGAAATATGATACTGTTTATCCCAGAAAAGTGTATGAGTCCTGTGGAATAACAACAAAACGTAATTCTGCAACGACTGGGAACGTGACCGAAATATTCTTTTCCTCTCGTGTCAGAGTTTATCAGGCCGCCCAAGGACCTCTGAAATGGCTTAACGTGCCCTCCGAAGCCCGGAAGCGCTCAGATGTTATGCCACTAGACAGTCATCCATCCAAATGTGTGCCGCTTAGAACGTTGTTTAACTTTATTGATCGATTAAGATCCCTCAGCCAAAAAGTAGCACCTAGGTACACTTATTTCTAAATATACAACTTGATGAAATTCACGTTTTGATATTCATACATCGACGCTGGAAAGCGGAAATGTAGTAACTACGCGATAGTTGCACAGATACACTCCAAAAACGATACCCTACTTCTTGGCTATCGGGTAAAAAATATTTCCTTCCTTTTGGGTTGCCGTAATCGGTAAAAACCTATGCAAACATAATACAATTTTATAAATCTGTTTTCACATAAATTAATGGTCTTTTCCCAATTTATTTATTAGTGTATCACTGTGAAACTCAACTGTACCCGGGCGAAGACGGGCCGGTTCGCTAGTTATACATAAAGTTAATTGCGCGTTATGTTACTTTACTGTAAGTTGTTTCATTTAACATACAAATATTAAGAGAGTATAAAACCCCTGTCACAGTTTCAACTTTTCGGCTTCAAATATATTTGGCAATAAAATTTGTGGATGCCATACGGCTATCAAAATTTTCCATGGAAAGTTTCTCAAATAATCTTGAATGCGTTCGGAAATCTGTAACACTGTCAAAAATTTGATTTTACGGGCCTAGTTTGATTTTTATTGGTTTTCCAAGTAATATGTAGCTGTTTTGGTGCAATGCAGCCAATTACAGGAAGGTATATTTCGTAATTTTTTTCTCTTTTAAACTAATTTTAATTTTTTTTTNTGGTGCAATGCAGCCAATTACAGGAAGGTATATTTCGTAATTTTTTTCTCTTTTAAACTAATTTTAATTTTTTTTTTTTATACATACTTGCTGTGCGATAAAATTCATTGCCTTTAATTTTTTTTACTGTTATTCATTCAGTATGTTTTACAACAACATTTATATCCTGACGGATATTGTATGAATGAATTAATATCCCTCACCTCAGTGCGTTTCTAGTTACAAGTCCTCATTTAAAAATGTTATGGAGTTGGAAATAAGTTTTTTATGTGCACGATCCAGATTGACTGAACTTGTCAACCACCATATAAATTTTAGAAATGGCCCAATATACAAAAAGTTTGATGGAAACTGGAGCAATTCATATTTACAGACAATCATGGCGGCATTAATGACAGTCTTTAACCAAATTTATTAGAAACTTTTTTTATTAAAAAAATTTGACAGTGTGACAGCGACAGCGGCTTAAGAGATGAATTAGCGAGTAACAATAGCAACGCACGTGTTTTAAATGCGTGATATTATTTGAAATTAAAAATAATATAATAAAAATTTTTCTGATGTACATTGAACAATTTTTAGTAAACAGTAAAGTATCGAGTACAATTTTTTAACAGAAAATTGACGTTAGAAATGCGTAATGCAAAGGGATTGCATTATTTTTCATAGTGTTCAAAAGCCAGAGGTTATTATTTATAATTACGTAAAAAAATACAGATCGTATTTTAACGCAGATGCGTATTTTCTTAACAATACAAAATAGTGTTGTCGATTTCTGGTTTTGTGCTTGAAGTAAAATTCGACGAAAGTATTGCCCTAATTGAATGTGGCTTTCAAAACTTCTAGTGGAATTTCTTCAAAGCAAAAAAGAACATGCAGCCCACCTTTTCTCCTTATATTTGTACGATATGGTTTTAGTGTCCCTCATGTTGAGGTAAGTAAGATATCTCATTCGTCCGTCAAACCCACGCTAAATACTATGCATTACTTCTGTGCCCATGACTTGCAGAATAAACATTTTATTTTTTCGGCGGAGTTCTTTAATAACCACGCGAGTCGCTTCATTGTGCGGTGACAGAATTATCATTTAATTTTGAGCCAACTTCAGTTAGCAAACTAAAGAGGCGTTTACTTATCATCCGAATTAACTTACGGCTGTTGGTCTGAGATGTAAATGCCGTATAAGACATCCATTTGTACTACACCACTTGCCACACACATCTTTCAGTATTGTTAACTGTTCTTTAACTGATTATTCAAAATGTAACGATCCGCTCGTTCTNTGTTATTTAACTGATTATTCAAAATCACATAAAATATAAGCAGTCTTCGAGCAAAAATTGTCAGGGACTTGATTACCAACATTGTGTAAAATATTGCTCTTATATAATTTTTATATTTTCACATTTATTAACTACGTATAGTTTGTTCTTTTCTATAATGTATTTCATGTTGGTTTAGAAACTTTGGCGTGGAAAAGTTCATTTGGGCATACGATGGACAAAATTAAATTACGTCACAGGACATTATTTTTTACCCGGCACACTGGCCTCTGAAAACTTAATGTCTTAACGACAAGGAAATACGGCTGTTACAAATGCAGACGTGAATCGTGTACGGAGGGTAACAGAAGTCCCGAGTTTGGAAAAGACTCGGTGGAGAACGCGATACAGTAGAATTAGAGCGTCGTGTTGGCAAGAAGAAACTGTAACAGTTCCTGAAAACCTGGGGCCTCAAGGACGTGTCAAAAAGAAACATGCTGAGTTGAACAAATATGTTTGACGCCCTACTTCTTACGTTCGCGACACACAACTGCGTTGCGTAATTGGCTCCCGTTGCAGCGCGCAGTTTGTACGGAAACAAAACGAATCTAAAGCTGGTTCACGATTAATTTAAAAAAAACTTCGAATTCAACCTTTGAAAGAAAAAAAACACTGGCCGTAACTACGTGTATTTTAACAAAAAACATTTACGTGTACCCCACTATAGGCACAGTTACGATGTCCGTGTCATGGAAAGTAGTTTTGAGTCTCCAAAATAATATACTTTTATTTTTTTTATTCACATTAAATTAATAATTTGCGTGATTATAACAAGTGCATGTTTATAACAATACCGCAGTATCAGTTGTTCAAAGTATGTCATTAACGGGACTCCCTAGTGTCTGTATAATCAGTGTTCGCGTATATACGTGTATCTCAGTAAATAAATAAATGCTCTGGGAATACAATTATTTTTCATAAAAAATAACAAGAACAATTATTTACCGTTATAAATGTTCACTTTTATCCTATTGAATAAAATTAAAATAATATAATAGGGTTAACATTTTTTTTATGGTATGTTCAGAGCTTCCCTGGGCGGTTTCCTTTACCCTTTCAGGCCAAATTAAATTTGCTGTTTCAGGTTTTGCAAAAAAAAAAAATCTTCTATAATGCGTGCTGTACTTCAGTCGACACTAAACTTGTTTCGTTGTCACAGCCAATGAACTTTAGGCTATATGTTCGGCTACAGTTATGTGAACCAATTACGACTAATGCCAGTAACACGGTTTGCGAATCATTTACCCGCAGGTATTTACCTGCAGGACATTGAGCTTCGCAGTGTGCAGTACAGACCAAAAATTACCTACATGTGCGTAATGAACACAGTGGTTGTGTACACATGTCTGAAAAGTACAAAGTGAAGGAGGTGGAATTTAATCCATTGACTTAACATCGCGTGCAATAATATCCTACCTACTCTTACAGATATAATTTGCGATAAATGCAACTTCCCCGGAAAGCATAACGCAATCTTGAAGCGGACCGTCGCGTCGCAATGGTTCCTTATGGCAAGACGTGACCTTGAAGTGTTTCAATGTTTTTTTTTTACTGGGAATTCCCCTTAAGTTCATTACGTGTGGGGAAAGAATATACAACAGGTAAAAATAACAAATTTAAGGCGGATTCACGCCATCACATATCACGCCGACTGGCAGAGCAAATAGCATCAACAGTAAATCAGAGAGCTTCTCGCTGCTTATCTAAGCCTTTTTTTTTTTGAGCTTACAGCTCCTATATTACCCACAATACGTTGCGTGGTGTCCAGAGCGACAAAATGGCTGCCATCGAAGGTGATGTATTGAAGTTAAGACTTAAAAATCGTGTGAAGTAAAAAACTATCTTTGTGAAGGAAAAACGATCTTTGTTACATGTGTCAGAAAAAAATATATACAAAGATAAAACGAATGAAAACATTATTAATGTGGGAATCACAACATCCTCGATTGTTTAAACAATTATGAACATGCGTCACTGCAAACACTTCGTTGTAGTCTCGGAACTAGATAAAATTAAATAACTTAGATTAAAAATAACCGTAAGTCTGCTTGTAGATATGTCTCAGACTGTTCGCCTGAAGATGGCGACAAATTCCGTCTCCCGGTACGTCGCACGTGTTGTTGCCGAGGATTGTCGTCCTTATGTCCTTATTTGCATATCTTCCAGCCACTGTGTTCGTTTGTGTTATCTTCGTTGTTCGTCCAGTTTTTTTTTTTAATATTCTTCATACACCATACTTGTTTGTCTCTTTGACCGCCAATTCTGGTTGTTTTGTGTCGTTTTTCTGGTGTCATCTGACTACACTCCTGCTCCGAATTATATGTATGCTACATTTCCGTTGTGTTGTGTCGTTGTCTCTTTGTTTTCCGACTTCGTTCCTTCTTGGAAATAATGTGTACGTTACATATTTGTCGACAACACCTAACTCAGGCTCGTTCATTCCTATTTATTATATTTTTAATTTTTTTATCTAAGTAATTTTGTTTTACCTAGTAGGTTTTTTTGTGACTGCAGCTGATTGTTTGCAATGGCGTATGTCCATGATTGTTCAAAGAATAAATTACCACCATTGCAAGAATCACTCAAACACATATCATCTTCATCGTAAAGCAGCTAATGTTTAAAAGAACAAAACCTCGCTTTCTGAGATCTAATGGGCAAACCAAGCAAATCCTAGGAATTATTGGCACGTATACACCGCAGAAATCTCGATGATGTGTGACTCGATGTCATTGAAATCCGCTCATATCGTTCTGTCTAGTCGGTGTGATCTGCGGACGTTTGAATTCGCCTTTAGTAGGGCTTCCAAAAGTGTTCAGTTAAGCTTAATTATATCGTGAACCACGCCAAGTGTTATGCCTCCTCGGAATTTTAAGCGATGATATAGAGATTTAGTAAACCCACGGCAATGTTTTCCGAAAAGACACAGCATTGTTGCTATAGATTAAACACTGTTTTACAGTAAAATAAATGTTGTAAAGAGAGGGCGATTAACATCGGTGTTTGCTGAATTTGAATTTTTTCAACTACCAGAAACAAAATTTATCAATGAGCAACCAAATATGGACCTCCATTTCTGTTCTGAAAAAAAATGTTTTGTTTAAAATATTTTTTAGGTTTTTTTTTGTTTTAATAATAGACACGACCGCTTACAATGAGGCCCATATCACACTAGGAAGGGCCCCTTAAGTGATAAAAGTTGCAAAATTGATTATCGTTTTGTTCAGATTTTCGTAACGTTCTCACAGGCTTCATTTAATATTTCACTGACGAATTACAAGTGCATGTTGTTCGTTATAGTTAATTACTTTGCTCTGTGCGGGCCGTGGTGACAACGCGATGGCTACCGAAAGAGATACAGGTTCGATTCCCGTCGGAGTTACACGATTTTTGCGTGCGCGTAAACGTGGCGGACGTTGCCTCCTTGTTCCTTTTTTTGGCAAAGTGCTCGACTGTAAATTCGAATTATTTTGTTCGTTTCCGTCTCGATTTATATTCTGTAGAATTTTAATTTAGTTATGTGGTTTCATTTGTAAGTGAAGAGATTTGGGCGACTCTTAAAAGTGAGGTCTTGAGAGCCGATGAGGGTGAAGTGAGGTTAGTATGGAGCTGCGCCGGAATGCAGGAGCGGGGGAAACGTGAGGTCCACGAGAAAACCCGCCGAACAATGGCATCGTCCGGCACTATTCCCAGTTGCGAAAATCCGGATTACACCGGCTGGGGTTTGAACCCGGTTCGCCATGGTGGGAGGCAAGCAGTCTAACCGCTTAGCCACCATGGCCCCCAGTTTCGTTAGTCTTTCAAAGAGTAGCAAGTGATTTTCGCTGCCGTGCAAAGTTGTAAAAACTAACAAATAAAGTTCTTCAACGAGTCAAGCGTCGAAAACCAACCAAGTGTTCGAGAACCGTATATGTCCACTCGGCTGAAGTAAACGTGCCCTTTCTGTAAATTTAGCCGATGGCAAAGTGACGACCTTGATGCAATTTTATAGGACACGAAGCTAGGTAAGGGCCCTTAGCTGAATAATCGGGACATAGCCTTCATCTAACTCTAAACATTTGCTCTTTACTTCCCACAGATATGAACAAAAATACTGTATTTAACAGTACCTCCTGATTAGAGCAGGTTCTCAACCTGTTAGGTAACGATTCAGTGCTCATTAATAATGACGGAACATAGGCGTCCTCATCTCAAAAGCGTGACGCCTCAAAAAAATATTTTACACGGCACAAGAAACGTGCGAGTTTATGTAAGATGCTGACCTTGCACTAAATTTGGCACGAGAATTTATCGTACAAAAAAGATCTCGTATGAGTTCGGCTATTTGGTCATAACGTTTACGGAATGAGTAGGCTGATTCACACGTTCGCAGATTATGCCAGACAGAGCATATGGCACCAACAGCCAACTAAGTAGCTTCTCTCCGCTTCTGCATTGTCCTCGATGTCTGCGTGGGAAAAGCTGACCCGATCTTCACTTTTTCTGCGCAGACAACGCCGATGTCACACACGAATCGGCGCGTAGCTTACAAGGCGGCCGAAGTGACTGGCATAGAAGAAGATGCTTTGTGGGCAAGTCTTGTGAATCATGTGAAGGAAAGACGATTTTTGTTACATGCATCGGGGAAAATATTTATTTATTATTATTTAGTATTTTGTACGCCCCTGAACGGCGACNTTCTGCGCAGACAACGCCGATGTCACGCACGAATCGGCGCGTAGCTTACAAGGCGGCCGAAGTGACTGGCATAGAAGGAGATGCTTTGTGGGCAAGTCTTGTGAATCATGTGAAGGAAAGAAGATTTTTGTTACATGCATCGGGGAAAATATTTGTTTATTATTATTTAGTATTTTGTACGCCCCTGAACGGCGATAAGACCATGGTTGGGGAGCCATGGATATTCAAGAATGGGGAGGGAATCGACAGTGCCTTTACTTTATCCGCCTCAGCATTCACCTGGAGTGATTTCGGAAAGCCTGGAAGAACGAAATCCGAATGACCGAACCAGGAATCAAGCCTGGGTCCTCCCGAATGCGAGTCCAATGTGCTAACACTGCACCAACGCGCTCGGTAATGAAGGAAATAAAATAAAATATTACTGGGAAATCTCATCATCCTCACAACACAACTAACTTTAAAAGGAGTAAAAACTCACCTCCTGACAGTTGATGGGCAAGCCAAACAAAGCTTGCAATTATTATCACGCTGATAACCCAAAAGTTCTGGCGATGTGTCAATCAGTGTCACTAAAATTCTCTCAGCTATCTCTGTAGTTCCATCGTGAATTTTTACTCTTTATGGCTGTCATTATCTAAACGTAACCGAAGATTAGTAACCAGTATTCAAATTACTCAGTGTTTGTTTACCAAAATTATTGCCACTTACACATTTGCAAGGCGCATCATTCATTATTTCTTTTTACTCTAAGAAAGACAACATAACAAGAAAGGACGACGACGTGGTTGGGTATTAAAGCACTTCAAAACGTCTGCAATTTGAATTTCGCGCCATGTTTGCACACTCAGCTGCATAGATATCAATAGTCACCATGTAGTCATCTTTCCCCAAGCAAAATTATAGGTTATCCGAGTATTATTTACTACTGTATTTCGTATGACCACCCAGATATCACCAATGAAAAATTACTCATTCCATTGCCTTATAATCATCCCCCATCAATATTACACCTATGTAGCTATTTCTTGGTCAAAAGGCCACCATTTTTCCAACATGAATTTGATACACCTGCCTCTGTTTCACTTACCCTTCGTACAACAAATATCAACATACTAACAGACAAGGGTAAGAACCCTATGATTACCTTGCTTTCATGTAAATTAATCACTGAACTTTAAAATACTGCACAAATTGAGTTAGATCAAACTTTAGTTCAGCTTATAGCTCATGCCAAGACAAACAGCTTCCCTAGAAAAATTTTACCATCAAAAACACACAAACGAATAACACTAATATTTAACTAGTAGAGTTTCTGGTCATTTATTTCCACCCTCACTCCCCACTGCGAGGTTTTCATAAAGATGGTGCACTCCGACTACCCCACCTCTCATATCAACACTCCTCTCCGACACATTACAGCAGCTTCAATCAAATGGGCAGCCAGCATTACGTGCCGCAAGCATACTGCAACCACATGCCCGTAAATCGGGTGTAGTCAAGGGCTGGTACCTGAGCCACAATGCGAGTCCAAAAGCATCAGCCACCAGGAAACGAAAACTATGAACTCAAGATGCCTTCACGAAGGACGACATGACCCAGCATCAGTGCGAATACACCAGTAGAGAATTTCAGTACTCAAGTCATCATAATTTGGAATATGGACACACTTCAGTCCAAATGGCATTACTTAGAATTGAAACCAGCGGCAGTCAGGTGTCGTAAAGAATTTNGAATATGGACACACTTCAGTCCAAATGGCATTACTTAGAATTGAAACCAGCGGCAGTCAGGTGTCGTAAAGAATTTCTCTGTCTTCTTAGCATACCAGAATTTTCCAGTATCCTCTGTTAATATCACGTGGTACTAGTGTGTTTCAAATGCTGGCAAAAACTTCTTCTTTCGGTACTAATCTTGGGAGGTGGCATTTTCAAAGTCATCATTTTCAAAGCAAAAAAAAAATTACACATACACATGTGTTGCCATTATTTTTTAATAGCGACACTATGTACTGTAATAACTGTCATTAGTGAACACTTCCATTAAAATTTTGGTTTAAGTGCAAAACAGCATATACTTAATTGATAATGGTTTAAATAGCATGTCATTATTGTTCTACTATGTATATTGTTACTTAAGTCATTCAGGCTGATGACATTACACAGCATGGTTATAAGATAGCCAGTTGTATACTCAGTTCTACGACCGTAAGTTTCAACATGTGTCAGGAGCGTATGCAAAGGAAAAGCTGATAGGGCTGCAGCCCCTCCCAAAAAAATTCAAACGTAAATAAATATAAACAAATTTTCGGAAAATTATGTACTGAAAATTTAAATAAACAACTGCGATAAGTTTTTCTTAAGTGTGCCATAGAAATTTATTTATTTTTTACTTTGGGAAAAGGTGGTTTTACGTATTGTGCGAGGTACTCCCTTCAGAAATCGAGGTTCAGCCCTTCCCAGAATAAAATCCTGTGTACTCAACTGAGATGTGTGCTAGTTACTCTTATCTCAATAATCACATACTGTTCATGTCATGGCTGACCCAGAAAGAAGTGCTCTTGTAGGCTTTAAACAATGATGTCCTGTATTCTGGTGATGAGGTTTCNGGAAGGCGGCATATAGTGAGTGACACCAAAAACCTGGTCCCATAAAACGGGTGCAGGGGAATTTGATGTAGAGCACAAAGCACGGTGTGGTGGACTGCTCCCTTCTCCTGCACTCAGCCTTTAGGGTGCCTGTTCTGCAAACCCAGTGTTCCGGCTGAAACCGAACAGATGCCCATCACAACCTAACTATATGTCTGGCTGTCGGAAGATGCGAACAGTCGAGCTTGATGGGAAGAAAACGAGCAGGTCATAAGAGAACANGAATATGGACACACTTCAGTCCAAATGGCATTACTTAGAATTGAAACCAGCGGCAGTCAGGTGTCGTAAAGAATTTATCTGTCTTCTTAGCATACCAGAATTTTCCAGTATCCTCTGTTAATATCACGTGGTACTAGTGTGTTTCAAATGCTGGCAAAAACTTCTTCTTTCGGTACTAATCTTGGGAGGTGGCATTTTCAAAGTCATCATTTTCAAAGCAAAAAAAAAAAAAATTACACATACGCATGTGTTGCCATTATTTTTTAATAGCGACACTATGTACTGTAATAACTGTCATTAGTGAACACTTCCATTAAAATTTTGGTTTAAGTGCAAAACAGCATATACTTAATTGATAATGGTTTAAATAGCATGTCATTATTGTTCTACTATGTATATTGTTACTTAAGTCATTCAGGCTGATGACATTACACAGCATGGTTATAAGATAGCCAGTTGTATACTCAGTTCTACGACCGTAAGTTTCAACATGTGTCAGGGGCGTATGCAAAGGAAAAGCTGATAGGGCTGCAGCCCCTCCCAAAAAAATTCAAACGTAAATAAATATAAACAAATTTTCGGAAAATTATGTACTGAAAATTTAAATAAACAACTACGATAAGTTTTTCTTAAGTGTGCCATAGAAATTTATTTATTTTTTACTTTGGGAAAAGGTGGTTTTACGTATTGTGCGAGGTACTCCCTTCAGAAATCGAGGTTCAGCCCTTCCCAGAATAAAATCCTGTGTACTCAACTGAGATGTGTACTAGTTACTCTTATCTCAATAATCACATACTGTTCAAGTCATGGCTGACCCAGAAAGAAGTGCTCTTGTAGGCTTTAAACAATGATGTCCTGTATTCTGGTGATGAGGTTTCTCTACTGGAATTCGAGGTTGGGCTGGTAAATGGTCCCACTGGTCCCGTCACAATTGGCCAGTTTGATGGTGCTAGGTTGGTAGGTATCTCATGTTTATGGGATCATATGTTGTACCCCAGAAGTGTGGCTAGCTACAGTATACACTAAGGTAGCTGCAGCACAGCCATCCACTTCCACCAGTATTCTGATGAGGTTGTTGAACAGCTGAGTCAAATTTTCCAGAAATCGCTGTTATAATATTGCATACGTGGTTCATCTGGGTGATGTCTACAAGGATGTGGCACTCGGCCCATCACTCGCGGGTTAATTTCGTTAATGTAGAGGGCAGTCACTTACCAGTAGTATTCGTCCTGTGCTGATGTACATTGCGGTGGTCAGAGGTCACTTTTGTGGCCATTATTTTGTCAAGAAAAGACTCTCAACCTCGCTCTCCCGGAGTGGCATTCCTTCGGGGACGAGGTAGTGTTCGCATGCCATATTTCGTTTTACAGGGGCTTTTTTGTAGCCATCATTACATTATTTAGCACCACCAGAAGTTTTGGTGTCCATCCTGGGCTAATTGTAACATTTACTATTGCAAGTTGTTGTTTGGTTTTGGTCTTTTTTTTTTTTTTTTTTTTTCATTCTAAAGAACAACCGACACTCATTCTGTGGCTGCATAAATATGTTCTATAAACTCTGGTCTTAGATGTACATCAATGTATGGCAATGCAACTTTCAAGTCGGTATCTGGAAATAACCGACTGAATAGCTGCCATATCTGCAGGATAAAGGTTTCCACCAACTCAACAACTGTATTTCGATCACTATATTAGCTTGGTTTCGATACACTGGTGATGCGAGCATCACAAAACTGCCCTTGCAGTTTTTCACATAAATAAATCTAGTACATGCATAAGATGCATAGTGCCCGCCCATGACAAAACATCCGCCGAGAGAAATTGAGAAAGGGGGTTTAGTTTATGCATGGACCCCACCTTATGTTCACTGGTGTTAAACATAATTTTGCGGGCCTTGACATTCAACCAGAATGATATTTCCTATTTGCATATGCAATCTTACGTTCAATTCCTAGAAAATTAGGGGGCTGCGATGGAGTGTACGGCATTCTATACAGAGAAAGCTGGGTCTGACCTCATACTTAGTGAAACTGGAATTGATAGAAAATCGTAACATTTCATCATGATGGTCTGATATACGCCCCCCCCCCCC
>NQII01000390.1:991873-1050638 GCA_002778355.1 Clitarchus hookeri | reverse complement strand
GTGTCTTCTGTGTAGTTAAGTGTTCATAACGGGGTAATAAATACCTTAACCATCAGTACCACTGTTTTATTAATAATCGAGTACGGCGTGCGAGGTGGCCGACAACCTCGGCAGAGTGTATATGACGGAGTGTTTCCAGAGTCCCTAGGCTGTCGACCGACGACCCTACATCTCATCAGCTCACCGCAGAGCTTGGCGCCGGGCAATTACTTCACAACTCTGGGAACACTGCAGATCAAGTTGGCTTTATCGTCGTAGCCAGGCTTGGTCACGTCAACTTGTACGAGTATATATGGACATTTGCAGCACGTTATAAGCTTGTATCACTTTGCGTAAACTACACTACATTATAAGTACCATATGTGTGTGTTTTATCCACTTCAGTAAATTTCATTCCAAAAGGATGTACAGTGTTTGTTATTTATGAGTGCTTTCCTTGTGTCTCATCTCTTTTATGCCCTTGGACAAGAGGCATTTCTCAGGTTAAATATAGTGATGGATAGCTTGGATTACCTGCTAAGGTTTTCTCGGTAGTATTCCATAAGTGTCAGCCTTGGCCATAACTTGGAGGAGCACGAGACACTTGGAGTATAATGCTGTAAGGTCGTTCTGTCGATGGCCAGTTTCAATCACTTGCAATGCTTTCTTGGGTGATTAAGGTAATTTAATTTATATAACTGTAGTAGCAACTGTGTATGTCTTCCCAGAACACCAGTCAATGGAGGTGATGTGAACCAGGCATCCATGTGTGCTCTCGTGACCTCTTGCACCTCCGCAGTCACTTACACCACCTAGTCGACACTGGGCCGAGGCGAACACTCGGCCACAATCACAATGGAATGTACTGGCGAGAATGGAACACATCCACCTCGTCGCCATGTATTACGTGACTGTCTTGCTTTATTTACCTCAAGAGGTAACTCTTGGGGCGAATAACAATGTGTCCAACATGGTGTCTGCCCGAATGCCATAGCTGTCAGGCGCGCCATTAATTGAAGGGAACGTCATGGCAGGTTGCGCCACGACACCCGATGTCTTCCCCAGTGACGTCACATTGACCCGCCTACTGACCAGGGAAATTGTGCTACGTGACCCCGAATGCAGTGCAAAAGTGGGGGGTTAAATCCGGAAGATATTACAAGTGCTTCAAACCGCGTAGTCAGCAAATGTATTACCAATCCTTTATTAAATAGCTAATCGAGCGTGGCTACTCAGACTCAGACCGGCCGGCAGCACAGGAGTTTCACTCCGCGCGGACACCTCAGCAACCTTAAAGTTGGCTCTATTCACTTCACTGCAATAGTAATGTAAATACCTAAACATTTTATACGTTTTTGTGCTGAGGAGTTGCCCATCTGTCATCCTGTAGTTCAACCAGAGCCTAACGCACAACAAGTATTTTCAACTTAATCGTCCATAGCCTAGGCCGTTTTATTCCGCATTGGTCACCGACAGACCAAGTGCCGGGCCCGCATAATCTGTATATGGTAGTGTAAGTGCACATGTGCATCAAGGAAACAAGTAAACATTTTAAGCCTATGCTAGCTTTCATTTGTTTTAACCCCTCTGGGTACATAGAGCGCTGCATCCACTTGTAGCAAAACCAAAGTGTAAGTAAAAGCGTGTGAGTTGACTAAAAATCTCACCAACGTAATAGTAAAAACCACTAGGAATATTGGATTACTGGTAACATCCTCATTTACAAGCTCCACCGACATCATGCAGAGGACTTCAAAGACCCACAGGCCATTGACTGCACGACCCTTAACAAACTCGTGTTCACTGAGTTATGGTGCCAGGAAAATTCATCAGTCCACCCCTTAATCTGGCAAGCGAGGTAAGGTGGGGGCCCTTGTCATCAACCCTGGAACCCCCTCCATGTCAGACGTGAAGATGTTTCAAGCCAATTTATATGCCTTTGATAATATTATAACAGCCAAATATGTATGTTATTGTGTTTCAGTTGAGAGAGAGCCCAACACCCGAAGCAGCTATGAAGCAGCAAATGTCCGAGAGTAAAACACATTTGCAGTGTTTGGCACATTTATTTTCATTCCACTACTGAAACACAAACATACAAAACACACAAGAGCACTGTCAATAAAAATTAAGTAGAAAATTCAGTCTCCCAGGGTGTGCAGTCCATGGTAGTGCGATGGCAAACCCTCTAGGCATGAATAACATGCAATAGGTTCCAGTAAAACAAAGGCTATTTAAAACTAAAGGTTTGTAAGTATACAAAGAATAAGTTTCTGGAGGGACCTTGTCGCATGCCACTAATTCTATAATTAATTTACATGTCAACACTACCTTGCAAGGGACCATGGTGGCTCAGTGGTTAGCCTGCTCACCTCCCACAAAGGCGAACCGGGTTCAATCCCCGTCCTGGTCACTCCCGGATTTTCGCAAGTGGGAATCGTGCCGGATGATGCCACTGGTCGGCAGGTTTTCTCGGTATCTCCTGTTTCCTCCGCCCTTTCATTCTGGCGCTGCTCCATACTCACCTCAATCACCCTTGTTGGCTCTCAAGACCTCGCTGTTATGAGCCACCCAAATCTCTTCATTCACTCACTACCATCCAAATACATGTATCCGTTGGGATCAGGACACAAAAAGGTCATGATGTATCGCGATATGTGCCTACCCATCATCGCCTTAATTTCCTAGGTGTCCCGATGGTGCGATATGTTGAGAAACATTTGTGCCAGCCTTGTGGAATAGCCAGCATAGGCAGTGTGCATCCTGGACGTAAAGCTGGCTCCCCACTGTAGCATCTCTTGATGGCACATTCGAGACTATGGCAAGGTGCCCAGGCACAGGCAGATGTTTAAAAGTGATGCAAAGGATGGCTGCTGGGAGGAGTGGCATGGGCGGTGTCATGGATGTGATTAAGCCTTTGTCAATGAGGTCAGTGAATAAAATTCTCTGTTGTTTTCTTTGTGCTTACTTCCCTTGCTGTATCAGTAGTTTAAGTACTCCAGAGTAATTTTGCTTTATTAACCTCAGAGTATTAAAACCCCTCTTCTACCGACTTGTAACAATGCAGAGGTTTAACTAATCACAATTTTTCATAGTTTCTCAGTTGCCATGATTATATTACAGGGTTCGTGTACCATTCCTGTTTACTGTTGTGTTGTTTTGTCTTGTGTTAATGTAAAAGTATCACATGTAATTTCTATTAATGCATTTGAGGACTGTCTCCAGTGTATTTATACTTGTTTACTCCCCCTTGGATACTTCGAACACTAGTCCTGTACAATTAACATGTGCCAAATCCTGAGCCGCTAGTGTCTCTTCGCCCTGCTGCATGCACTGTCACCAACATGCGCTCTCGAGGGAACATCGCCACGATACGAACAGCAGACAGTCGAACATCCGACTCCAGATCAGCACAGAGTACAGAAATGTACCTCTGCAGACCTCCTGGCTACCGCTGAGGTCAAGCGCCTGCCCTGCACTTACATGCTCAAGTGACAGTTTTAAGGGCATAATTGTTAGGTCTGGCAAAAATATTCAAAAATGTCTCCACACTGACGAGTACCAGAGAAAATAAAGGCCACGCCAGGATACCTTTAGTTTTCAAACAACCCCTCCCCTTCTTTCCCCCACCCCTTCCCAGCTAGGTTCTGCCCAGAGAACACCTTCTCACCAGTTCCCATTGTAGTGCGATAAATTTTTGGTGAAGCAAGTGTCTGTTCAGTAATATGCATATTTTTCGCAACACATAGCCAAGCATGTTAGTGATATCAATAGGGTTTTCGATAATTTGATGGTTTTTATGAAATTCGAGCATGTTTGTCCAAACAACTTTTTTCCAAAATGGACTCGCTCTCTAACAAAGTAACATCCATGTCACAATTGAGATCATAAAATTTCATCCTCACCATCCTGCTCTTGCCTTTTCCACCTTCCCTTCACCCATACAACTGCCCTTCTTTGTATTTTCATCAGCTCCCATAGCTCCACTTCAACGTACGGATCCCATTCTGCTGCTGCATATTCCAATACAGGTTGTATAATTGTGCCATAAGCCTTTTCCTTAACCCTTCAGTACCTTCCCCAGCATTCCCAAAGCTCTTCTGCCCTTCATAACCAATCGTTCTACCTGCTTGTTCCAACCAAGATATCCCTGCAATACTACACCCAGGTACTTATATTTTGGTACTTTCTCTAATTTATAACCCTCCCATCTGTAAATATCCCTGCTCTTCGCCCTCTTTCTCGTAAACCTCACTATCTTAGTCTTTCGCACATTGATGTTCATCTTATTCGTCTCAGTTCATGACCATATCCGATCAATGTCATCCTGCAAGTTTCTCTCTCCACACACCTCTGCATAAACATACAATCATCAGCAAACAACCTTATTTTCCCACCCACCCCCATTCCCATGTAATTTACCATTATGATAAACACCAAAGGGGCCAAGCACATTTCCCTGTTGCACCCCTGATGTTACCCATCCTATATCAGACATCTCCTCAATATGCTTCTCCCCCTACCTTTTCTATGAATATGCTATGCCGCAGTACCAATAGGTGAAACGCGAATATTTATTTGAAATGCGAATAGTAATATCTACACTGTGATTCGTGAATTTGATTATAAATACGCATACTTAACCTTCGTTAAATGTTACATCAATAAATGATCATAAAACATTACATTATTCATAGACATTTTACAGTGTACATCTGGGAGCAGAAATACATTTTTGACGTTGTTCAAAAGAGAACAAGTTCAGTATGTTCGGTTTGACCTGTGTAATTCACTTACCTCGGCATTGATCATTTATAAACTATCGATTGTATTCGATATATCGGTAGTGCCATCTATAGAATATAATTGTTTAAATAATTTATTGTCGTCTGTTTGTGTCGCTACCAATATTCTCGGAAGGCTGGTGAATAATGAATCGATATGTATTCATTGGTAGACTGTTATGTCAGTGTTTGATCTTGTGATGTGCATTACGACAGAGGGAAGTTATCTTGTAGATACATTAGGATTTTTATGACTGTAAAATAGTTCTTGATAGAAACGATACAGTATTGATTGACAAGCAATAACTTTGTATATTTAAAATTCAGACGAGTGATCCCTTGCCTTAGTTACAGTTTGTCAAAAATAACATATTGGGATTATGACAGTGCTGCATGCTAGAATCTTGGCGTTGGCATCACGTTACGAGATTAGAAGGAGATGCCAAAAAATTACATTGGAGGTGCCAAAAAAGTATTGAAAGCAACAGAAGTCACAAAAACATTGCCACATGGAAGAGGACGCATATAGATCATCTGGTACCACCATTTTACATGCCAGACTGACTGCCGATTCTAAAATTTGCTGTGTATGTGGGGACAGAGCCCTTGGTTACAATTTTAGCGCAATTACGTGTGAATCGTGCAAAGCTTTTTTTAGGCGCAATGCTTTAAAAAATAAGGTAAGTTGCGTTTTCACAATGTTGTTACTGGTGTTAGAATTTCTTGTATGTCGACATGTTCAATATCCAGCTAATTTGGGGAAAGCCTACCAGTGGGATTGTATGTTCGACATGCATTCTATATCGCCTGAGAATATATCTCGCATAAGGAGTCCACAGAATACTATAAAAAATTAATAAAAAGCCTATTTTCGATTATTTCTGTAGCCTTTGTTTTGATTGCTAAAATCGTTAACATTGTTTCTACATTAATGGCATACATATGATCCACTGTTAGGTACTTTCGTAGTACTATAGTGTGACCAACGGCCTTTCTTGCTGTAATCTAGCTTAAAATTAAATGTAGGGGGTAGTTTGGAATACCATTACTAATTCTGCCGTAGTTAATTTACAATGCTCTTGGATATTTCCAAATAAAAATTAAAGCAAGAATATAAGTAAACAGGACAAAGCCTGCTGGTTGCACATGCTTGCTTTGTTTTGTGTAGGTGCCTGCTTAGTGGATCTTTTATGTAGCCTATCCATTACTTTACTTGTTGCTTGTAATAACCAGCTATCATTATTAAGATTCGTGGCTTTGCTAATAAAATGAAAAAAATTGTCTTTAAAATAGTATGTATTGACAGTACCAATCGCATTGAATACAGATTTCAAAAAGGGCATTATTATATTCACAGTACAGACTATGGATGGTAATAATGGAGTGGGCTACAGCCATCGGGGAAATTTGGGGGGAGAAACACAGTTGGTGAGAAATGAAACTAAAATTGTGTCGCATAGCTGCAGTAAATGCAAGAAGACCTAAGGTAACTGAACCTATCTTCTCGATAAGTGAATCATAGGGTATGTATGCCAGATCCAGCCCCTGTAAAGTTAGGTCTGGTCTTCGTGCTTTCCAACTAAATCGCCAACAGCATGCAAGTACCTAGTTCAATTTCAATACTAACATGCAATAATATATAGGTAGTAAAACCTATGAAACATATTCCAAATTCTACTCTATATTGCAATACGATTTTTTACAGCCCACTAAAATCGGTGATATAATATCACGGACGTTTCTCACCTATGTAGATGGTGGATACGATTTCTTGGTCATATAAACGTCATAACACAAATATTGGACGTGCTCACCTTTGAATGTAACGATTCCAAACTCTGTAAACACTCGTAATTCCGCAAGCTGTTTAGATAGGTATAACGCTTCACGCTGCAACAATTGAAAAGAGCCATGAATGCATGCATCATGAATTACACACTGCAAAATCAACTTCTAAACTAATGGGAAAATATATTGAAATACCTATCAGTTATTTCAGCTTAGCATTTGTTAACGGCAGTTTGGCTTAATGTGAAAGCGAATGCACAAGTTTTGATTCACATTTGTTAACTGCATCATATTACGATAATATTGCGCTACACGGAAACAAAAAATTTCGGCACCTGGTAGATTAACAACTTTTTTTTTTTTACTATATCCACGAGATATATTACAATGCCCACTTTAATTTCAATGAGGTAAGCCTTACAAAAGCTAAATATGCAACTTTTATATTTCTTGTAAGTTTCGTCCAAATTAGCCCAGAATCTTAATGCCGCCAGTTAATATAAAGAGCCTTTGCTTTTATGAAAAACATAAGAAAGTTTTCAGAAAATTATATGTTGGCACTATACTGAAACATAATTGCTTGGACACATTGTGGTCGCAGTTCATACTAGGAAACATGAATGCAGGTAGGGCTGTGAAAATCAGTAAAATAGTGGAAAGAACAAAATAAATAAACAGTGGTGAGTATTTATGAAAATTAGGGGCTTTTCCAAAAAATCTTTGAAATTGTATGTAGCCTATGCTACTCAGTATGCTGAATCAAAATTACATTCAGGCATATAATTTTATTTGCTGTACTCACTATGAATCACCATAATGGGAAGAACTGTGACAATCAGAAAAATTTTGGGATAAAGAGGAAAAAAAAACATGAAAAATAGCACTACATAAAATGCTTAAAGGCATGAAAAATGTTTAAAATGTCTATAATTTGCTTCAGAAAGGTGAATTCGTGTAAAATTTGCACCACTCTTTCTTTCTGGAGCGCAAGCATTAGCAAGCCCTGAGGGCATAGGCCTACTGACTTAACCTAACTGCTTAACACGATTTACCTGCTACGTATGTAAGCAGATAAATCAGTGTTCCGTCTGCATTTGCCATCGCTTCTGCTCCAGGTAGCAGAGTTGTGCAGATTTCGTATGAATTAACTTTTGTGGGGCTAGTTGGTAGTTGGTAACATTCTACCACACGCTACTGCGCACAAGAAAATAGTTCTTATCTTGGGACAGAAGTGGCATGAACATCTACAAAATTAAGCGAAGAAATTGGCATCTTCTGCCCAAATAGTTGTTGCGTTAATATGGTGTAACCAAACAACAATTTGTCAACTTAGAAATAAATGTAACGCAATTAACTTATTTCTGACCGTGACATAAGGGGTCGTTTTGATGGAAAATAATAATACTCCATAGCCAATTCAAATGCAGTTAATGCAGTAAGAAAAACGGAAGTATAACATGGTTGTAGCTCAAAATGCGGACACATCCACATAATACACACACAAATCTGGTGATTTTCATCCTGGAACACTTGAACTTCTGCACACCATTGAGATATAAATGTTTATATGGTCAAATAAAAAAAATTTGTAAATGTAAAGAATAGATGCTTTTCCGGAAAATAAATCCCGAAAAGTAGTATATTTAGACTCTACTAATCACACAGAACACGAATTTACTAACGGCATTAACGTATTATGCTTACAAACCACAAAAACGATAGTGGGGAGGGCTATGAATATCAGGGAAATTGTGCTATAAAATCACAAAAAATACAAAACCACCTCAATTTAACAGGTGCCCACCTAACCTAACTTAACTCCACGATGAGTGAATCACTATGTTACACACTTTTTATCTAACCTAGGATTATAGGGTTTTAATCTAACCTAGGATTGTAGGGTGTTAATCTAAACTAGGATTGTAGTGATTTAATCTACCCTAGGCTTAGAGGGTTTTAATCAAACCTACCATTTTATTCTAATCTAGGATTTTAGGGTTTTAAATTAACTTGCCTAGGTAGGCGGCGGGTACAATTTTCACTGTCCTCTGCCAATTCAACTACCATCGAGCGTGACTTGCACCTTACCTCACTCGACAAAGCACCATGATCTACTTAAACGTCCAAGTAACACCCGTCACACAGACGACTGTCACGCACAGAAGCACTCGTACTTGCACCCTCCATTCTTAAATCACAAGCCTTTGCACGGTCGGATTCAGACGTCACAACTCACACGCGCAACAACACACACCACTTGCCATGAACTGCATTGTTTCTGCTTATTTTATCATTACGCTGTCCTAAATATGAAACAGGTAAAGCATGCAAAACCCATTTATATAACTTTTCTGGGTATACTATGTCTCCTTCAAAACAGCCGCTATTCTTTACGGTAATTTTTCAGAGTACCTGCTTTTCTGAAGGAAACCTCTTAGGCCCACAAAATTAACATAAGTGGGTTCTGCACAGCTTACCTTTTTAATATTGAGGAGGGCGTAATGGTAAAATAGTATGAGCAGTTTGATCGCTTTGTTTACATCGACGCCATGTTGAATAGCCAATGCTATCTGCGCAGATGTGAACTGCATTTAGTCACCTGGTATAGACAACCTTTTTGCTACGTTTTGGATGCTCAGAGTTGCTCCCTCTTCAGACGAACTAAAAGTCTAAGAAAACCTACTGTGTTTTTCTGTCTCGTCATAGTTGTCTTCCAGTCTTGTGCAAAATGTTATCTTTGCCTCAGTGTTTATCTGCATTGTCGTTGGTTTTTTTAAGTTGGTAATTTTTAAGTTTTTTCAATTGATAATTTGTTATGTAATTTTATTTTTTGTTTTTCTATTTTATTTAATAATCTGACAAAATTCATTGTGGACTTTATTACACGTTTTATTTATATGTTTTTGTTACAGCCACTCTTGACTCATGTTTTGTGTTTGCTTAATGTCTCAGACTTTGTTTTCTGTGATGACATAGTGTTAGCAGTGGAGTATGTTCAAAATATTTCACTTTCATTCACCCCCATCGCAAAAAATTTTCAAACGACTCACTTTACATACTCTTCAATCCCTCAAGACCACGACACACCATATTTTGCCCCCTCCACCCCTCTCCTCGACGCTAAAACAATTAAAAATACTTTTTATTTTCTGAACATTGTTTTAACACAAGGAAAAGGTAGTTTGGTTTCAGCATCTATTTTGCATAACAATTAATGTTTCATTGTCTGATATAATATTTGTAGTTAAAGGGTTGTGTGTAATGGTCGGAGGGATACCTTGCAAGTTCACATTCCGGCCACCATGTTGCCATTAAAAAAGTAGCAGCTTTGAGGGACAGATGTATGGCCTGTGCTCGTTTTATAGTATTCCGGAACCTTTTTTCTTTGCCCCCACGAGCACAGTGCAGTGTCCCCAACTGGCCATGTGCATTAGTTACTCAAATCTGGCCAACTCTGGTTTTCTACCCAGCAGTATCCTGGCCAGCAAAGATCGCGTGGGACTTAGATTAAATCCTTAGGGGCACTACGTAGGATGTCAGCATAACCTGTAATCTACGTAATTTTCTATTGAACAGTGTTCTTGGATTATTTATCACGTGACGACTACTGCCAATAAAACCAAGCGTTAAACAGCAATGTCTGCGATATCTTTCTGGTATTTCAAATACGTTTGTTTATGGGTTTGCAGTGTGACCTTGACAGCACTGTGTATCACAAAGTGTGTTCAGAGTGTATTTTCGTTGCCAGTGCCTGCCAGCCTCATTGGCCGAACGTTCCACACAATCCTGAGGACTCGTGCTTCTCAGTGTGTTAGCCAACTGTAGTTAACTGGTGCCCCAGGCATTTCATTTTCCACCTTTATTGTGCCGGGCATGTGGTCAGACCACCCTCAACCACCCCAGATGGCGACATACATTTTCAACAATGTATGTAATACAAAAATGAGTTATTTAATTGGAGTCTGAGTGGCTGTGTTTTAACAGAGTCCGACTCCACCGTAAATTGCTCACAATCTCAACTCCGCGGCTCTACAGCCCTGCCCAGGACTACCTTCATGGTGTTGACATCCTTCCTTGCCCAGCCCAGGCTTCAGACTTATAGCCTATAGAACTTTTGTGAAGTCAGTTGGTAGGACATACTTAGCCATCAAAGTGTCTGCAGCACCTTGAGTGACAATTGCAACAGCTATTGGACAGTCTTTCACAGGTTAGTATTTAACATATCTGTACTGTAATGCTGGACCATATTGCCACACGTGTCCTTGCTAGGCCTGGTGCAACAATGTACTAAAGGTACTTTTAACCTGTATGTCTTTGCCCAAATAAACAGCACATTTGTCTTGATATTGTAATCAGTAATTTGTTTCATTCTTCACATTGGCAGTGTCAAATTTTATTCCATTTCAATGTATCCTTCTGATTGCAATAATTTTTATGACAATGAGTGTATTTTGTATGTTCTAGAAAGAAGTGATATCTGATAAAATTCCAACGTATATACATGGTAGTCATATGTACTTATTGTAGAAGGGTACCAAAAAGGCATGCCTCTACAGTATAAGTTGTTTATTTGCCTAAACTTAAAACCTGCAGGGTAATTATTAAGTTTAGGGGCTTTTCTGAAAAACAAAAAAACAATTCAAAATTATGATATATTTCTACTCTACTAATCACGTAGAACACGAATATACTAGGGGCGTAGCTTTAAAATATGTACAACATATAAAAAAAATTGAACAAAATTGTGAAATGACTGTTTAGCCAGTTTGTTTACGTTTCTGAACAAAACGTCCTAGACCAACAAAAGTTGCATTAATGTGTTCTGCACAGCTTACCTTGTTCATATTCAAGAGGGCGTAATGTTAAAATAAGTAGAACATATTTAAAAAACTTGCGAAATGTGTTTGTTTACGTCTATTAATGTCAGAGGAATTATACCATCCCCATACCTAGGTGAGTCAATTTACCTTATTTTGGTGTGTTTTACGGTTCCTTTAAATCCCTACAATCCTTCATTCGTAGTTTAATGTAAAATCCAAACATCCTATGTTAGTGTAAAACCCTGCAGTCCTAGGTTAGTGTAAAAGTAAAACGCCCCTAAACTTAATAATTACCACATGCAGTTATAGGTTACTCAGTAATGGCTCAAATTTGTTTGAAGCAACAGAATATTTTTGGAGGATACTTTTGGAGTGCTAGTGAAGTGATATTTTAGTCTGGTTGCTTATCGCACTACTAAAATGTCATTGTATTAGGCACATGTTTATCTTAGTTGTCATTAGTTTGTGAATAATGTTGAAAATTGATGTTTTGTAAATTTTTTCTTGTGAATTTTAGTAGCACAACAATAAAAATGTTGGTTTTTTTTTATAAATGTTTACTCTTTTGATTGTTTTGTCAGGTATTTTCAAATTTTGTTTTTCTGTGAAAAAAAGTTTTGTTCATTAATGCTGCCAAGTTAACTGCATTGTGGCTGATTGCACTTATACACTTAACTCAATCAGAATTGAAATTTTCTCGCTGGTGTAAGTTTTTTGGTTTATCCATGTGTGTTTTAAGAGGCATTAGATTTGGTTTTTGTGTACTGTTGTCTCTTATGTTGCTCTAACTTTTTTGTAGGAATTTAGGTGTCCTTTCACTGGGAACTGCAAAATCACAGTCATCACCAGAAAATTTTGTCAGAAATGTAGGTTAACCAAGTGTTTTGAAGTAGGGATGCGAAAAGATTTCATAATGTCAGAAGAAGACAAGGTGATTAAGCGTAAAAAAATTGAAACAAACAGAGCACGCAGGGATATATCACATGGTAAGAATACTACGATCAGGATAAAAACAGAAATCATAGATGACTCGTGTGAATATTTAGACAATGATGGATTCATTTCATCAGTATCCAGTCAGTGCGAGTCTGAAAGTACGTGTGAAAGCCCCCCGAAGCAGGCTAGACTTTTGGATAGTTCTGAAGAACGTGATCGCGTAGATTTGGACAGGTCCGGTGCCAGTTCTCTTGTGGAGGATGTGGTTAATCATACTGTAGAGTCTTTCCCATCACCCACGTCTGCCACAAGTGTTCCAAGCCCATCATCTCCCCAAGGAACGACGATGTCTGGATCCAAAACTGCGGAAATGTTCTCCGCAGGTAACCGGGCAGCAGCAGTCAGTGTCATAACCACTCCTGTACAGTGCTTGTCGCATCGTTCATCTTCGAAAATTAGGGACGACAATNAGAAATATATCATAATTTTAAATTTTTATTGTGTTTTTCAGAAAAGCCCCTAAACTAGATAATTACCAAAATTTCAGTTTTATATTTGCCAATTAAATATACATAATGACAAAGCAGCACCCTAGATTTTATAACAATCACTTTGGCAATTAAAAAAACAAAATATCACCTAGCAATTTCATTCCAGTTCCACACAAAAATTTATATAATACTGGACAAGAACGTAATGAATTTAATAATTTGCTCTGTTTGTTATAGAATATGTAAAACATTATAATTTACAGATTACCAAATGAATAACAATTATTTAAAACAATTATAATTTGTAGATTACAGTTGAAGCATTTCATTTGACTAGATTATGAAAAATAGAAATTAAAAAAGGAGGGCAGTTTTGTGAATCCAGTAAAGCCTCCTCTTTATAAAACTAACACATTAAAATATGAAGTTCAGCGGAGGCAGTCGAGTGACCCGTCAATGCTCCGGCTGAATTAGAAATTTTAATTAACAAGATCTGTTAAAATAGGTAGACTACACCTAACGCAAGAGTCTTGGACGCAAATAATTTTAAAGAAAACTAGATAATTCTTGTGCAGCAAACAAGACTACTAACACAACACGTTGAAACATGAAACACACAGCAACGCTAGGTTTTAGTTAAAGTCGAAACCAAATTTAGACTGGCGACAGAGACCACAATTTTGAAGGGAAAAAAACACTAACCTTACTGCATACCCAAGACAGCACATCTACGCCACACATAACATTAAAACGTTTAAAAATGCCCAGCTGACATATAAACTCGGAGTCCACTGCTCACTGTTTTGAATTGCTCAAACACTCGGCTGCTGAGGCGACGAAATAAAATACAAAGTGCCTCATCATGGCAATAGGTCCGTAGGACGACAAAATTGACAATCTAGACCATTATAGCAGCTGTTCAGGTGACAACCGGGCGTAGAATAGGAGAGAAGCAAGGTGTGTAACAACTTAAATAAACTGCCCAGTTCATAAATAATAATGATGCACAAGAGGAGGGGAAATCAAAGGAGGGAGAACAGGGGAGGGAACCCAAGCCGAGCATAGAGCATACCACCGCCCAGAGTTGAAACTGATGATGACGACTAGCACAACAGGCTCTAGTGTCGCAAAGGGACGTGAAGCACATTATTCAATGGTAGGGATGTAAGACACCGCATTTTATTGGGCAGTTTGTTTTGTCACCAGTTTGCTAGCAAATGTGAATGTAAGCCCCATTTCCTGCTTGCTGCCAAAGAGATGTAAATATACTGTTTTTGTATGAAATGACGTGATGGTGGTTATAAAATTTTTTTTAGCTTTCAGTTAGTGTAAACTGCAAAACTGTAATTCCTGCACTGTCGGGGTTAGGTTCGGTTAGCATGTTGAAAAATTCTTTCGTCAAGCTTTTGTAGTATTTTTAGATGAATGGGGTGTTTTTGTCTTTTTAAGCTTTTTTTTTTTTTTTTTTGCAATTTTTTTTCTTTTACACACTTTCCATGATCTTCAAAACCCTTTCCACTCTGGTTTTTAAGGTGTTTTTAGGATGTTGGCTAGGGCTTAAATAAAAATAAATGTTTTGATGCTAAAATTACTCTCAGCTTGTTATACAGAATCAAATAATTCTATTTAAAATTTGTTCCTCATTTTTAGAATAGTCATTACTTTTAAACAAGTTACTGATATAACTAATGGAGCCTAATTTCCTCTACATGGGTGCAAATAATTTTTAATGATGTTCTTAAAAGCTTAGTTGGTAGTTAGGCCTTGGATGTCTTATTGGTGGCAAATTAATTAGCAATGGAACCAGAAACATTGCAACAGTATTGAGACAATTACAAATACACGCGTGCCTTACCCAGGACCCTAACCCACAAAACCTTGTTCTATAAGCGAATATGCAACCAATTGCATTACGGAGGTAGGATTTGGAGCATCAACTTTGGATGTAAACAGTCTAATGTTTTGGTAGATAGGGTTTACTAACCTGAAATATTTACGGGGCCATTATTTTGAAAATGTGTCTGAGCCACTTTGATTATTTAAGTGTACATGGCCTACTGTAGTGCTACTTGAGTGAAGAATTTGGTGTACATTGGTTGGTTGGTTCCCGAGATTTGATGAAAAAACTTAATTTTCTTATTTGGTGCTAACGTATAAAATTATCTAAAAAAAGAGATGCTCTGTATACTATGCATCTAATTGATACTGTCAGCATACAAAGTGTGGTTGAATTTGGTTAAATTGTTTAATATATATAATGAAAATATGTAAATTATTAATATGACCGCCATTTTGAAAATCAGTGTCTGGCCACACTTAAATCATGTAAGTTTACATACATGGCTTCCTGTAGCACTGCCGGTGTGCAAAAATTGGTGTACATTAGTTGTATGATTACAGAAATATGGCAAAATCTTCAATTTCCTCACCTGCACTGTTTTACAAAAAGGTCGGCAAAAAGAGGATCTCTTTAACCATAATTTATGTGTGTAATGAATATTGTTAGTGTGTGAAATTTGGTTGAATTGTTTAATAGATATAACATACTAATCTAAATTACATATTTATATTAATGCTATTTTAAAAAAAAGTAAACCCCACCTAAAAGATGTAATTTTACATATCCTACCGTAGTACTACTTGGGTGTAAAATTTGGTTGGAATTGGTTGATTAGTCCCTAAGATATGGAATAAAACCTCAGTTTTTTTATGTATCAATCTTAATAGATGGCAGACAAAAAGTTAATGTATTAACACATTTGATGATTATCATAGATACTGCCAGAATATAAAGTTCAGTTGAAATTGTTTGGGACATGTGGCATACTACACAAAAATATTTTGATTGCTATTATTTTTAAAATATGTAACTCCCTTATTAAGTCGTGTACATTTAGATGGAATAGTAAAGTATACCTTGTCTCACAAATTTGGTAGGAATCATATAATGGTTTCCTGAGAGAGGGTATAAAAGTAAAATTTTGCTTATGGTGATATCTTCCAAGGTTGTGGGTGAATGAGTTTATGTATTACCTCATTTGATGATTGCATAGATACTGTCAGTATACATATTTAAGTTATAATTGGTGACATAGTTTTTTAGGTATAGCATACTAAGCTAAAATGTTTACAAAGTGTCGAAAAAGTGCAATGAATGGTATCAGAAAAGAAAGAATACAGAAGATCCATCTCAAAATATATTGCTTACACTATGCTCTGCCAGCATAGTAAATTTGTTTTGAATTGGTTGAATGCTTCCAGAGACATTAAATATCACAGTAAATATTTAAATTGCAGCCATTTTGAAAGTAAGTGCCTGGCATGGCATGACAGGAAAGTGATCTCGTAAGCCTTTCTTTCCTTTGGAAAGTAGGCTAATAAGCTCTTATACCATACCTTGGGTACTAATCAAAAGATTCCTGCCAAATTTGGCCGGTAACTGCCATGTTTAATTTGTGCGATTTAAGTAGATGAAAAAACTTAAGTTCAATGTTGCTGCCATATAAACATTTTAGGGTATTTTGGTATATATACCATACTATTTAATGAATTTCGACCAAACTTGCTATGATAAAAATATAAATCACAAACATCAAATTTGCTAATTTTTGCTTATTTTGTTAGAACAATTAAGTTTTTGTGCTATATCTTGAGAAATAATCAACAGATTCATGTAAAATTTTGCAAACAATAAATACTGTAGTACACTATATAAACTGATAACACTTATTTTTAAAATGATGGTTATATAAACACATTTTATTACTACGCTATGTCTGTGAAACTATGCTTTTATATTGTATAATTTCATAAGCTGTTTTTATTTCTGCATAAGAAATTATACTTTTAAAATCAACGTGTGCTCAATTACGACTGCAATTTGGTTTCTACTAACTTCACTTACTGGTAACCAGTTAGAGTTTTATGGAACCTACCTATTGAGCTAGCCAGTAAAGATGTTATTGTGTGCTATTTTATCCATGCATGGTCATAATGGGAAATTTTACAATGCTGTGAGAAAATCTGTTGGAGTCACTCATTGTTTTTTTGTTAATAATAGTGTAGACCTACGGCTTCATCACACAGTTTTACGTCACACGAATGTATTTGTCCATTGGATTCTGTTTCTGTATTTCATAATAGTCTTCGGACAAAGGTAGAAACTGATACTGCAAGAATCAACATTAAAAAATTGTAAACTAAAATGCTGATGATCAAATGTAATGTGGTCATCATGCACTTCCTTTTCCAGCTTAGGTTTGGTCATCATAGAAGAATGCAGCATCATCTTCACTGTGCTCAACTCTTCCCCTTTCTCCTGCATGCTTGCCATCACTCTCTCTCTCTCTCTCTCTCTCTCTCTCTCTCTCTTTCTTCCCACTACCGCCTGGGTATTCTTTGGGTGCTATTTCTTACACGCTTTAGTGCCGTCATTCCTCGGGGCAGTCTATCCTTTCTTGGGGACAGTGGCGGTGCAGTAGTCAGACTGCTTGCCTCCCTTCTAGGTGAACTGGGTTCTATTCCCAGATTTTTGTATTTGGAAAATGTGGCGGGCGTTACCATTTGGCCGGCAGGTTTCCTCAGGGTACTCCCGTTCTCCCCACCCTTAGTTCTGCCACTGCTCCATTTTCACCTTCTCTCACCCTTACCACTGTTCAATACCTCAATGTTGTACACCGTCATAAACCTTTCAACTCCTGGTTATTCCTTCCCGTTCTCTGCGCTCCTGCTCTTGCTTGTACCGCATCTTTCCTGAAGCTGTCTCACCTTATCATTTTCAACATACTCCTCATGAACTTCACTCATAAAATTATGATTTTCCCAACAACCCACTTATTGGTTGTCCAAATATAGCTTGTAAAACACCTGGTTGTTTTTTTAAATCCATCACATTTATACGTTTTCTATGTGGCCAAAGGAATAAGTGGAAGGAGAGGGGAGAAGAAATTCATGAGAATATAATTTTTGATCCCATTTATTTTTGTGGTTGGTCACACTTGCCTAGATTTTTCTAATTTGGTCTTTATATCTTTCATATCAAAAGTTAGAGAAAAAAATTTTAATTTATGCAGGATTTCTTAACAGTTTAATGTCTCATAGATAATGTAAAATAGCTATTAGTGTAGTGTTGTAAATAACTCTGATTGATTTTATATATGCACAAGGGTTGCATATTTGCTGGCATGGAATTCAGCAACATTAAATCAATAATGTATGCTAGTGTGAAAATGTTCATTCTTATATATCTTCCAGGATGGCTAGCATCGAGGAAATCTAGAAAAGTGAGGTAATTTTTCATTTCTGGAGAAATCAAGGCAGTTTATGTTAGCTCAGGGAATTCAGATAAAATGGTTAGAAATGTATGTGATAATGAGGCTAAATATTGGGTTTTAGTACTTGCGTGGCATGCTATCTCATGAATCATACTGTGCATTATTTTGGTTTGTTTCATCTCTGTAAGAAGATTTAAAAGCTTTAGGGCAAGATTGTGAGTTTGTATAGCACTGACATATTGGAAAATTGATTTTAGGTGCCAGCTTAGAATTCTGCAAATGAAATATTAACAGAAATAATAATTTTTACATTGTATAAGGTCTTCTTTTTGTATGATGACTTTTTCTGGCTCCGAGCTAGTATTCCATCTACATTTTTTTCGCTTTCCAACTTTGTATGTACCTTACTCTTTATGATTTTTAATAGTGTTTTATAAACTGTTGTTACTACATAGCATAAGCAATTTTTAATTAAATTACTTTAAAATATTTTTTAATTTTTACCATATGTGTTTGTGAGGGTAATGTAACAAGGCACCTGGAAAAGTCAGGGAAATGTCAGTAAGTTTGTTACAATGATACTGCTAGCCACCCTGTCCTCCATTGTATTAATTTCCCTCCCTCCCCTTCAGGCTTGTGATTTGCAGGTTCGTGTTTTACAGTGTGGTGTTTTTATGTAGTGATAATGTGAAGTACTGTGCCTCTGTGGCAGGATTGCAGTTGCACCTTATTCCATTGAGTCTATCTTGAGTGAGGCCATAAAACTGGAGTTTGAAGCGTATAGCTCTCTGGCAAAGTCGCACCAGAGCTCGCGTGAGCTGAACGATGCTGAACGTGCAAAGCTGAATGAGTTGATCGTTGCCAACAAGGCGCTACACGAGCCTCTAGATGAAGACCTCTCCACGCTGGTCGGGGAAGACTACAGGTTCCAGGTGCGGCATGATAACACAGGACCCTTCCCTACTTGTTTGACTTGAAGCTGATAAGACATTCTGTGTTGGCATGATGAGCATTGAACTAATATTTGATTTCCAAGTAAGAAAATATGATAATCCAAGATTGTATGAGTGCCATTCTTGGGCGCACATGACAGAACTGCATTGTCAATCTCTTTAAGGTAGAAGGAGAGAGTTTCTAGTGAAGCACTGCACCTGACTACTACATCCAGAACACATTAAAAAATACTATAGACACTTCCAAAATTGGTGGTGCAGTGGCGAGACAGTTGCCTCCCACCAAGGCAAACTGAGTTTGATTCTCGGTGGGGTCGCTCCCAGATTTTTGCACGTGGAAATCATGCCGGAAAATGCCGCTGGTCTGCAAACGATTTTCTCGGGGATCTCCCATTTCCGTATTTTTAATCAAAATTGAAGCTATTTCCATGGTAGATACAAGGCTCCCGCCTACGTGGTACTTGAACTGCATTGCACTGTGTTTGAAATACTTGTATTTCTATGAAACTGTTAAATCTGCATCCAATTTGCTGATCTACGAAAAGAACACAGAGTTCTGACGAGGACAGTCTAGTGCTTTCCAGACGTCATGCACATTACAAAAACCATTTCACAGCACTCCAAACAGGCCTAAAACAGCTTTTTCAAAATGCTGTGCCTCAAAATATATGCGTCAGATCCACAGAAAGTACTCAAGGTCCCTGCATTGAACCTTCGTACAGACTTTCAATCAATAAAATAAGAGGGTCACTGCTGAAAGTCCCATAGGTACATGCAGTGGGACAAGAACACTGCACGCCAATTGAAAGCCTTGCCCTTAATGGCGATGGCGCACTTGCACGTGGCAGTGTTGTCCGTATTGCTACCGTGCTTCTCGGCCTCAAACGTGGAAAACCTCTCTAGGTTTGCGGGAGTCTTAAGAAATCACATTTTCCCATAAAGGCTCTGTCAAATAAGGCATTCATAACAGTTAGTAATTTACTATGATTGTATGTAAGAAAATAATGGTACTCATGTTAAAAAAATTGATGTAACAACATTCCTTTTAGTTATGTGATAGCTTTCATGGCTGAAATGGATGTATATCAAATTAATTATTGAGAGAGTGAAGTTAATGAAGAGATTTGGGTGGTTCTTAACATGGAGGTCTTGACAGCCAACACCAGAATGAAGGGGCGGGTGAAATGGGAGATCCCCAAGAAAACCCGCTGACCAGCAGCATCGTCTGGCACAATTCCCACACGCGAAAATCCAGGAGCGACCACGCCAGTAATAAAATCCTATTCTCCGGGGTGGGAGGTGAGTAGTCTAACCACTACACCACTGTAGCACCCAAAATTAATTTTTAGAAATATTTGTAAACATTGTTACTTATTTTTATAAGATACACCTAGAGTAACTATTATAAATGTCTTGCTTGATGCTTTTTTTTTTTGTAAAATGTTTTTTTCTGAAACATCCAGAATTGAAAATTCTTAATTTTTAATTAATAAAAAATACTTTTGTAAAACATTTAAATTAGTGAATTTTTGCAAAATATTTTACAGTGTTACAAAATATAGGGTTATATATTCTTTTTTTATATGTAACATAATTTGTACTTTTCTGACAAATTTGGTAGTGTGTATACTATTTTGTAATGAGCTTTGCTAGTTGCAAATTTGTGTGCAGTATCCCATATGAAGACACTCTCTTTTTGCCTTTAGAGAGAGCATGGTAAATAAATAATCTCTAGATACGTTACTGAAATCCACAGGTTTTTGGAAGCCAACAGATAACTGTTTTTACCAACTTTGTGAGCATTTATGTCGCAATATTGATGCAATTATTTTGCATGTTATCTGGCACCACAATAACAAATACATCATCAGAAATAGCTTGGCAGAAACACATCGTGCTGGTAAAGTATTTTCTCTCGTATTTGGTGAAAACAATTCTGTACGATTTCCCTTTCGTCATTTGTGTCTGTTGGCATCCAAAAAATGTAAAATATTATTAACCTCTATAGCGTTAATTTTATGTTGCATGCTTCCTTAAATTGGCCCCTTACATTTGGCTTTTTTCAGTATTTTCTTTGTACCTTTTTTTGAAGGTGTATAGAAAGTTTTAGCATGACAAAGCATAAATAACATTCTGCCATAAAATTTTTTGAATTGGTACTTATTCAGTCCCTTGGTTATTTCCCAACTTGTAACTGCTGAGAATAAATAAATGATAATTTTGTGCTGGTTACTACACAAGTGATAATAGAACAGTAGTTAAGCAATACCAACTTCAAAAAATGTACTAATGAGTGCCCTATGCTATGTCAGCGAGACTAAATACCAAATATGTATGACAAAAATATATGTCAGTTTGTTATGAAAATTGCAAAATTCAAAAATGGCTGGAATCTGCCCCATTTACGATCAGTGATGGTAATAAATGCTTTACTGCAGGTTGCTAAGTTAATTAAAACTGGGTGCATCTTATAATGCCTACAGGAATTTTGAAGTTTATTTTCCCAAACATACTTGAAGACTGAGGGACTCCTCCTGAATGTCAGACTGTGACATGGGTTTACAGTGGTTTGGGTTGCTTGCGAACTGAGTTAGTAATGTAAGAACAGAGAAGTGTTTTGTTTTCAGGCCATCTACCCCAATGAAGTGCAAATACACATAGGAAATAAGTTCTGTGTAGTAATTTAATATTTCACAACTTTTTAAATTAAAAATATATTTGTAAGCTAATTAGTTATGTTGCATAAAGTTTGTTGTTTGAGTGAATGCCATCATACACTTCATCCCGTACTGTGATTTAAATAGCTGCCTGTTGTATTCTTGAAAGTAATACAGTACTAATTTAATTAAAATAAACTAACTTATGCTCTTTATACCACCGTCCAAATTCCCCCAAGAATTGTTGTTTTACTTTATTTGCTGCCATTGAAGAAAGATAGTTCAGCCACCAGTGTTGTTGAGCACTTTAAAGTGTTTTCCATTTTTGGGGAGACAATGATTCTCACCAAATATTCATGTAGCTACGCACTGTTTTACTCCATTACTTCACTTTTACCGGTTTGATTTGTTGTAATTGTGGTTGCTTCATCTCACAGTTTTATTATAGTTATGAACTTTATCTACAAGGCGATTATGGATCTTTCTGCAGGAGACATCTTGCTTAAGATGTGGTGTTCGTATGACTGTCTCATTAAGAGACTGTGTTGAAAAATTGATTATGTTTCTGATTGACTTAACTGCCTCGTCTTTCTTAAGATGTCATAACTATGGTGCATGTTCCTCATATGGTTTGCTTAAGTTGGTTCTGCTGCTGATGCTTCACATCTGTGCTTAATGGCCAGTAAATGAGAAAACTTTATTTTTTCAACTTTAAAAATATTGCAATCTTTGACTGCAAAATGTAGTTCAACTACGTTAATTCATTCTGAATGTTGTTAGTTATGACTTCAAAACACCAACATATCCGACGTTATACTGTGTACCATATAAGAAGGCCACATTCTTGACAGTTGACAATCGCCTCGCCTTTTAGTTTATGTATCCATTCGCCATCAACTGGCGTGTCAAGAATAGGCTTTGATGTGGCGAGTCAGCGCGTCCAGGAGGTGCTGCTACGTGCGGTAATTGGTGAACTGCTTGGGTGGCGCTGCATTCGTAAACGGAGCTTGGTGGACGTGTGTAGGGTCGTTCGTAAATGCGGTACACGAAATATATGTTACTTTAAAAATTATACAGAGCTCGCAGGGAAATAAAATTATTTGTATATGCGCGTAAATACGTTATTTTAAACAACAAAACTATAATATGTTTCTGAGTGTAGTTTGGGATATTGATAATAGATGGCGTGGAAGGGCATGTTGCAATAGATGGTGCACCTTTAACGCACAAGATGGCAGTACCTGGTTTCAGAGNACCTGGTTTGAGAGTTTGGAAACTTTGGATTTTTTCGTTACATTTGGATACGTATCGTTTTATTGTGCATCTCATTTTGAACACCTATGCATAACTATTTTATCACGAAGTTTCGTTTCTAAAACTAAAAACTGCTGTTTTATGACCACGTAAAATAAAATGTATTAATTAATCTATGAACTCTTTCTTATCTGCATATTTTCTGCTTGTGTGATGTGCTTCGGCACTGCTCTCAGAATAGCCAACGTAATATTAACTTTTGTTTGTTCGTGCATCAGCTGATACAGGATTTTGTAAATGGCACTTTAATTGTTTTGAATATGTTAAGTTGCCACTCACTGACTGTCAGAATGTGGCCTTCTTATATGAAATGAACTATACCGCATTGCCCAGGATAAAAAACTCCAAACACAAAATACGCTCTAGTGCAATCAGCAAATCATGCTTGTTGTTTAAGTTAGCTCTTGATTTGATGATCTTATGCTTCAACTTTTATATTCTTGACATATACACAGATATCAACTAGTATTCATAAAGTGACAAGAGTTATATTGTTTATATGTGATGAACTTCCTTCAGTTCCAAGATAAAATTTGCTGAAATATGCTATTTATGTCATTTAAATGTGTAACTTGCTATGTGCACCGTAGGTATAATGGAGGTAGAAGAAGTTAATGTGCAGACATTTTTGTAGTGAGTAAGAAAAACTCTCCAATATTTTGTAATTGACATAAATTGAATTTCTGTTAGTTGTATTGAAAATTATTAATGGTATGACTTTCTGAAATGATTTTACTATCATTAACATTATATCTCTTTCTGTACAGGTGAGAATTAATGGTTGAATATACAGTTATTGATTGGTGAGGTGAATTTCTGTCTCTTGTGTATAGCTAACATGAACCAATTTTACGTACTAATTTTGCCCATACTGTGGCGAATGAAAACTGCAGCCACTTTCAATTAGATTTCATACAGACCACTGTTTTTTTACCATATTTTCCAAAATTTGAACAGGCAGTAGTTTTGAGATAAATGCTGATAGCAAGAATATCACCTTTGTTAATATATAACTGAGATGACACACCAACACACATACTAAAACAAACCATTTCCTGCAGTTAGTTAGGGAGAGTCAGTTTTGAAAAAAAAAAAAAGTGAATTTCCTTAACTGCTGCAAGAATTTATCATCAAATCTTTGTTTATACCCATTGTGCATTCCTCTTTGCAGACCTTTGCCCATTTACAAAAAGTAAGCAAGAAAGTACAAGAAAATCAAAGGAAAATGTACCTTTTCGTCTGTTCCAATTTTTATTAAAAAAACTTTGTTGCTGTACAGTTATCATGTTTTTCGTATAACAGTGGCTGCTGTTCTGGTGTTAAAAGTAATAGTAACATTCTGGTTATTAGTGAGTGGAACAAGCAAAAGGAGTAATGCCTTGCATGCAACATTCTTAAAATTTATATGTAATTATTTGATTGTTGCTCTTCTAACATTTGGGCCACAGTTGGCGGCGGCGGCTAAAGTGCTTGCTTCCAACCAAGGCAAACCAGGTTCAATTCCAGGTGGAGTCACTCCTGGATTTTCGCATGCTGGAATAATGCTGAACAACGCTGCTAGTGTAAGGTTTTCTTTGGGATATCCTATGTCCCCTGCGTACATATTCTGGCAATGCTCCATATCCTTGTCAACGACCTTTTTAGTTTCACTTAGTCGTTTTTCAAATATCTGTTAGAGAAAGTTTTTCTCTTAATCTCCCACACGTTAAGTAAGGGACAGGAATAAGCTATAAATAAGTCACCTCGTGACAATCTTAATTTATTATGATCTTGATAAATATAATTTTCAGTTCCTCTATCTGTGTAGCGCTTATTCAGAGGCCTAGTCAATTTACTGCAACATTCTGTGCCTTTACTTGCAGATCTTTTCTCAGTCCACAAAAAAAAAAAATTGCAACCCTAGTTTGATAAATAAATTAAAATGCCATGATATTTTGAGTAAGGTTTGTTCAGTTGGCCGAGAATTTAGGGTTTTTTCTTTCAACAGAGAAAATGATTCAGAACTCCTCTTGTTTAAGACATTTCTGCACAAGAAGTTGGAAACTGTTGTGATTAGAGCTTCTCGCAAATTTTTTTTAGTGAATAAATCAAAGCTTTCAGAGTTGTTTTGTGTTGTTTCTGACCAGACGAGTGCGGACCACAGCCCCATGCTGGTCGACGTGATCAACCTCACGGCCATAGCCATCCGGCGCTTCATCAAGACCTCGAAGAAGATAAACGCGTTCAAGAACATGTGCCAGGAGGACCAGGTGGCACTTCTCAAAGGCGGCTGTACAGAGATCTTGATCCTGCGCAGTGCCATGACTTACGACCCTGACAAGGAGCAGTGGAAGGTTAATCAGTATGTTGTGTGTCTGAGCCATCCCCTCATTTAGGGGCAGTGGTTGGCATAGCTGCTACAGTGCTCACCTCTCACCAAGACTAACCAAGCCGGGTTTGATTCCCGTCAGGGTCACTCCTAGATTTTTGTATGTAGGAATCATGCTGAACGATGTCAATGGTTGGTGGGTTTTCTCAGGGACCTACCATTTTCCCTTACCCTGCAAGGGTGCCGTTCCATATCTGCCTTGTTTCAGCCCTCAGGACCTCGTTGAGAACCGCTCAAACTTCTCCACTCTGTCCCCTTATTTGGACAACAATGTAGGGCAAACGGAAGAGTTTTAGAGAGTTATCGTAGAAGGGCAGGTTTGAACTCTGCGTAAAATAACTGACTCACTTACGGAGTGATTTACTTCAGCAAACAGTTGTAGCACCATGAATATGTAATGTAACCTTCTGCGTTCATAAAAAATTTTCAAATCTAACTTTAACGGAGGTGAAGTAACATAAATAATAAAAATGATACTCTCTTATTTGCACTTTGCTTAATACGTTATTTGAATACTGAGTAATTTAAAAGGAATGACATGGTTTTCCTTCAGAAAACTTTTTCAGCACAACCTTGATGCGTGATGGGTGGCTGACGGCAACATCACGGTTGGGGAAGGTTTTGACGTGTCGGTCAGACACATGGGTGATTCAGCTGGCTTACCTTCTTAACGGCTGACTGGGCCCCGGCCGGTACATAATACAGGATACGTGGCTTGATGGCACGGCACAAAGTCAAACGTGGTCTTGGCAGTCCTGCGTACTGGGTGGCACACAGCCATGAGTTTACCTNATCGCTCCTTTGGGCGTCAGTTCAGCGCGGTGGATGGAGTGAATCGGCTTGACTAGCTGATTGACAGACCTTGGATTCTGTTGCTAGTGGTTGTGGCTCTGCCCTACTGTGCACCAGGTGCACAGTACGGGTGGCCGTCGACCGGGTGTGTTTTACGACGTACGTGCACCCGGTTAAGGGAGCCCGCAGTTCTACTCTAGGTTCAGTAATTGGTTTGTGAAAGTCGTTGTCTCCTGCTTTACCCTGGTGGGCTGACGTCCACAGGGGATAAAATCACAGTCACGCTAGAATTAGCACTCTGAGGTTTGAGAGAAAATGTGTTTATTCCATGAGGAATAGACATGGTGGCCTGTACTTCCTCCTAACTAATTGGGAACTGAATGGAAGTAAACTACATAAACCAGGTGAAGGGGACCTGGGCCTAGCCTCAACAAGAGCAGATGTGGCTAGGTAGCTATAANTGGGCTGACGTCCACAGGGGATAAAATCACAGTCACGCTAGAATTAGCACTCTGAGGTTTGAGAGAAAATGTGTTTATTCCATGAGGAATAGACATGGTGGCCTGTACTTCCTCCTAACTAATTGGGAACTGAATGGAAGTAAACTACATAAACCAGGTGAAGGGGACCTGGGCCTAGCCTCAACAAGAGCAGATGTGGCTAGGTAGCTATAAAACAACTGTCCCTAACTATCTCAATGCCGTTGTCCAGAAGGGACTTCGAGGGCCGTTACCAGAAGGGTAGGCTGTTCAAGGGGTTCAAAGACTTCTTCGGGGGTTGCTGCTCCAAGTCTTGAAGAGCTTCTGGTAGGTCGTGAAGACGTTGGGGTCAGCAGAGAGCCCCAGCAGACGAGGTGGTGGAGCGAGCTGCTGGAGATGAACCCAGAAGTACAACTGGAGAACAACTGACGTTCTTCGGTGGTGCACGGCCATATGTTCTACCTGCCCAGCCCATGGACTTGTCNAGCTTCTGGTAGGTCGTGAAGACGTTGGGGTCAGCAGAGAGCCCCAGCAGACGAGGTGGTGGAGCGAGCTGCTGGAGTTGAACTCAGAAGTACAACTGGAGAACAACTGACGTTCTTCGGTGGTGCACGGCCATATATTCTACCTGCCCAGCCCATGGGCTTGTCTGGGGTGCGGGTGGCGAGCTCCTCCTCCTGGACGGAGCTTTGCTCTCTAACGCTATCTCTCGGCCCATGGCCAAACTAAGCATCCCTGTTGTAATGCCAGGTTGCCTTGGTTGTACGAGCTTAGGCGCTTAACTCTACTGCTTGACTAGCCTCAATCACACATGAGGGAGTGGCATGACGTCTGACATAAGTGTGAACGATCTTGGCTGATGTGTCCGTGGGTGGCCCCGCAACTAAGGGAGTACTTGTAGGCTCTCATAGCAAGTCGTTTCGGCATTCAAACCCCACCTGTGGTAACTGATGATACGTACAGATGAGGCAAAGTCGTGTTTATATCTGTCAAATAAGTGTCAAGCGTCAACCTGTGATTGGCAAACTAACCACAACACAGTTTAGCAAATATGTAGGAACTAATCACACATTCACTATTATTATATATTGTCCTTTGTCTCTTGTTACTTACATACTTAAATACAAATAATTAGCATTTACAATGTAACAAAACACACAAAATCATTTGAAATCTATTCATACTGCTTGCTAAAATCGAGGTAGACTGATTGTCTTCTGAATGTGTTCCTAGCATTGGTTCGTGAATTTCAAGCACAACTGTTTAATCATTGAAATCAAACAATAGACAATTTATTTACATTTAGTTTTCTAACAAACAAACTTCATCAAATAATGAACATTAATTTGCAAAACTTGAATATATCATATTTGCATTACTTCGTGTTTAGAAGTGTAACTGACATCTCAAAATATGTATGAAAGTAAACAGTTTGAGAAGCTTAGTCCANTGTTTAATCATTGAAATCAAACAATAGACAATTTATTTACATTTAGTTTTCTAACAAACAAACTTCATCAAATAATGTACATTAATTTGCAAAACTTGAATATATCATATTTGCATTACTTCGTGTTTAGAAGTGTAACTGACATCTCAAAATATGTATGAAAGTAAACAGTTTGAGAAGCTTAGTCCAAGCCATGTGGTTTCGGCAATTCCAGCTGAAAAACAGCTGTTCACTGTCACGACACTCAAATGGGTCATGGGTGATGATTTGCTATATTTGTGTTTTGCAGATTCCGCACTCACAGGCACGTCTGAATGTGAATGTAGACGTCCTGAAGGAAGCACGAGGCAATATCTATGAGGAACATCAGCGCTTTCTGCGCACGTTTGATCCTAAGTGGAGGGCAGACGAGAACATCATGTTGATACTGAGCGCCATCTCTCTGTTTACTCCTGAGCGGCAACGTGTTGTCCACCACGATGTCATCAGACTAGAACAGGTAGAGTATAAATTAAAATTATAATGGTTTAACATGCTTCTTGTGCTGAAAATGTGGGCATTTAACAGTCGCAGAGTGAGGTGGCACAGTGGTAAACCTTAGGACTCTCATTTGGGAGAACTTGGGTTCAAAACACTCCAGGCGAATGCTGGGACAGTTCTTAGGCCATCGTGTTGCTCTGAGCAGCTTCCTTCTCTGACCTCACTATTGATTAGATGTTAAACCCTACCTACATATTAACCTGTCAGAGCACAGGAGTGAGAACCTATTTCCAAACCAGGGCAAGCTGAAACATTCAGTTAATATTAGAGATGAAGTTCGTACATTCTTAGCTCTGACTGTTTCATAAGATTTATTTTCAAGACAAGGTGCTGAATTGTACACAGACTGTCAATGAAAATGTAGTGTTTCACTTTTAACACTCATAAATTTTTTTTATAAATAACTAGTCAACCGGCTTGGCTTCGCCAGGTAACAATTTAGTTTTTAGAGCGATACTGTGAAAGACATAAATGGTTACTGTGGGTGACCCTTAAAAGATAAACATATGCTGTCACTGACTTTTCTGTAGACCTTTTTGAGAGCTACAATTCTGTAGTACACAATTTGACGTATCTGTATGGTTTAGTCAGCGCAAGCCATGGAAGCACCCTAAAAGCTGTTTTTTACGACTTGATTACAAACAGTTCGACATTTCTCTGCTATCCTTACATTAAATATAAATGTATTATACACCAAAACCTTCCTCAAGAAATTCTCTAAATGATGTTGAAAGCCTCATCAAAATCCAAGTAGTTTATAAGTACTAAGGGAATACACAGACAGACGCGGATAAGCGACTTTGTTTTATACTATTTAGAGATTTGTTTAAAACACAAAGGAGTGTTTTACATGTGACTGAATGGCTTTGTAATCAGCCTGTTAATAGCAGTGCATTAATACTCAATGCAGTTTTACATCCTGCTGTATTGAAATTTTAGTTACATACTGACTGCAGTGGCCAAAATTTAGTTTTAGTTTCAACTCTGACTACAGTAAGTTTTTGTGGNAATTTTAGTTACATACTGACTGCAGTGGCCAAAATTTAGTTTTAGTTTCAACTCTGACTACAGTAAGTTTTTGTGGGAACACTTGAAATGTCTTCCAGCCCATTGAAGGGATGGGAAGGTTATTTTGCCAATGTCCACACTTATTTGTTTCACCAGTTTTCTTCGTCTGTCTTCTCCATTGATCTTGTGGACCGGTGATGCTTGTTAAGTGGCAAGGATGTTGGAGCGGCAATTGCTCATTCCCGTCTCCCAAAATAATTGAAAAATTTCCCAACGTAGAGTTTGTTATTATCACAGTACAAGGTAGGCCAGGTTAGCCAAATAATTGAAGAGAGTGGCACACCCACGTTCACGTTGAACTATCGTATTTACTAAGTTCGAAGCTGCAAATTTATTCATTGAATATTTTTGGAAAACAAACGTGCAGCTTACGATTAAGTACCAGAGTATTTTTTTTCTGTAAAAAAATTGCTAAGAGGAAACTTTGAGATCATTGAAATCAACCTTTTTATTGTTACTCTTTGCATTACATCAGTATTTACACAAAATCCCATGGCAGTTTTTAATAGTGGTAGTACCAAAGTTAAAAACTTTGTTGAGGTGTAGGAGATGCCATGTTAAAAATATGTTAAATTTGTAATTTTTGAATTTTACTAATGTAAAAAATATTTAGGCCAGTTTTTTNAATGCCATGTTAAAAATATGTTAAATTTGTAATTTTTGAATTTTACTAATGTAAAAAATATTTAGGCCAGTTTTTTTCATTGGCTGATATATTACCCACAATAAGATACCATATTCCTTGGGTAACCGTGGACTTTATTTTGCTGACTTCCCATGTGCCTTCCTATGATGTGTGTTAACGCATATCTCCCTCCTTCCTGGAGTAACTGTTACCGTCTTAGTAGTTACACCTGCGATGTGGCTCATTCCCAAAAGCTAAGAATATTGTTTNTTCCTGGAGTAACTGTTACCGTCTTAGTAGTTACACCTGCGATGTGGCTCATTCCCAAAAGCTAAGAATATTGTTTGCATGCAACATGCTTGCTGGACTGCTGAGATTAACTTTAAAATTTCTCCAAATTGTTACTGACTACTGTTGCATTANACATGCAACATGCTTGCTGGACTGCTGAGATTAACTTTAAAATTTCTCCAAATTGTTACTGACTACTGTTGCATTATTTAATCAGCTTCCTGCAATGGTTTATGGCCCTGCACAGCCCTGTGAGTTTTGGCCTTTGTTGTTCGTGCTTCTAATCTCTTGTTTACTTTTGTGACTTTTTTTGCATTCCATTCATCACTTAAAAGCTGAGACGTGCAGCCTTTGCATAAGTTAAAAAGTTTAAAATTTGACTCCTTATCTGTAATACAGTGAGTATATGTGGATTCTATTCTTCAGATTAATGGCAGCTTGTTGGGCGACACTCCTGAACTGTCAGCATTCAAGTCTGGTGGTCAGTTGTTTGGCTGTGTTTATATATTAGCATTGAAATCTGCATTTCTTTTATGTCAGTGTTATGTTTGCAGCCAAAGCTTTTTCCACTAAGAGAATACTCGCCATAACATGCTCTACAAGTAAGCCATGCACTAACTTTGTATTTATACGTATGTATAAAAAAATGGAAAAGAAAAATAGACAAAATGCAAGAAGTCTCAAAGGTTATTTTAAAATATGTTCATTAACACGTAGCAATAACATACGAGACGTTGTGCCGCTGCCATCAATTGGTATGCCACAGCTGTAAAACAAAACAAAAAAAAAAAAAAAAAAAAAAAAAATAGGTAAAAGAATTAAACTTGTAAATTTTATTTTATTTGAAAAAAGGGGGGAGGAAATATATTATTACAGGATTGTTTACTTAGAATTGCATTTGCCAGTGAAATAACATTGTGGAATCAACCCCATGGTATTCAAATGGTTTTAAAACTTTTTCCAGAACTCTTACTATTACCTGCTACGACGCTACCTTGAGAGCTTATATGACGGCTGCGAGGCAAGGTCCATTTTTCTGAAGCTCATACAGAAAATAGCTGAGCTGCATCACCTTAATGACGACCTCATAAGAGTCTACTTTGATGTCAACCCTTGTGATGTGGAGCCTCTACTTATCGAAATATTTGACTTGAAGCCCCACTGAGTCCAAGCATGCTTGTAACATGTGGAGTCGTGTTTCAAGTTTACACTGTATTCCGCCTACCGTATGTGCCTGTTTAATTGCTGTTCCTTGTTTTGATGTTACCTGTGTGACCAGATAAGAAAAAGTGGAGAAATTAGTCTGAAACGACATGAGGTTACAGTCATTTATATAGTAATCCTAATCCTATATGTTTTAAACAGTTTTTTGTAAATATGTACTCGATAAGGTTTTACTTCACAAATTTTTTTTGTGCTCAAGTGGTATTTTTGCATTGCATAAACTCAGTTAAGACAAAATGAGTAAAGCAGTACGGTAAGTCTACATAAGGTGCACATCAATTATGCAAGCACATACATAGTTTCAATTAAATTGGTGCTGTTTTTAAATTTGTACAGGTTTATATGTAATAACGAAAGTGTTTGTATATTATTAAAAAATTGTGAAATATTTTATAATGAGTTTAGTAACTCAATGCTAGTCAATCCTCCCAAAGTCAGTCTTTAAAATTACTTATATTTTATATGTGTAGTACGTAATGTTTTACCAATTCTGGACATGTGGAGAAAGAAAAGCCATACAGCTACTGTAAAACCAGGCGACTGTTTAGCCATATTTACATACATAATTTCTAAGAATTTTTTATTTTTTTTTTCTGTAGATGGCAGTTTCACTATTGCATTTAGCTCTCTGATAACACACAAATGAATATCTACAGTTTTGAAATACATAGAATGATTAAAGTGTTTTATGTTTAAAATATGCAGTATTCATTTCATCTGTGAGGCTGTAGTTTTTCTGTACTTACATGTGCTTTTTCTTCTGTGCATTTTTCTTTTACCATTATTGCAATTTTTTTTTATTGTATTGCAGTTCTCATCATTCTGTAATTGCAAATATTTTTATCATTTATCTCTCTTCCCTTTCACTTACACTGAAAAAAAGTTATTACAAACTGCACTTGTGAATTAAGGTAAAATGATGTNCTCTCTTCCCTTTCACTTACACTGAAAAAAAGTTATTACAAACTGCACTTGTGAATTAAGGTAAAATGATGTTGGTATTTCTTTAGCACTGTCATACATCACATATTGTTTGTAGGAATAAATATAGTCAGACGTTGTATGCACTGCAAATTTCCTCCACTTAGAAGTANATTGTATTGCAGTTCTCATCATTCTGTAATTGCAAATATTTTTATCATTTATCTCTCTTCCCTTTCACTTACACTGCAAAAAAGTTATTACAAACTGCACTTGTGAATTAAGGTAAAATGATGTAGGTATTTCTTTAGCACTGTCGTACATCACATATTGTTTGTAGGAATAAATATAGTCAGACGTTGTATGCACTGCAAATTTCCTCCACTTAGAAGTATTCCCTTTCTTTTTCTAATCCACATGGAAATATGCATGTGGGCATCATGCTGGACGACGGATTTTCTCGGGGATCTCCCGTTTCCCCCGCCCTGCTCCATACTCACCTGTCACCCTCATCGGCTCTCAAGACCTCGCTGTTAAGACCTCACTCACATGGAAATATAACAGTACCTAAGATGTTCTTTCTCCCTTTTTTCCTCAATCGCTGCTTAAGAAATTGCAAAATATGCAATTGTTGTTATACTGTACAAATAAAATTAAACTACTTAATTCAGTATCAATCACTGAGAAATGCCATATTAAGATCATGTTTCACAAATTTTGTCAGTACCAAACATTTATTTTAGCTCTTAAGGATACTTTTTTTTTTCTCTTACCTCCGTTATATTTTACTTTTTTTGTTTCTTGCCTTTTCTCCCACCTTCTCTTTCCATCTCTCCCCTTCTCCTCCCCCTTATGTTTTCTTCCCTGGTTTTTTCCATATTGTTGTTAGTTAAGCATTATAAAACTATATGTTCCATCTTTTGTGGTGCCTTGAATTTTTGTAATCTTTCATTGATTGTATTGTAATATTTTTGTTACAGTAATTTTTTTTGTAAAGTTATTAATTTTGTATTACAAAATATGTGCTTTCACTTTTATTTGTATGTTGGCAATTATATTATCTATCCATGATTAGCTTCACAATATTGCATTAGAACCTGGTACAGTTGTCAATGTCCTATCATAGGAATTAATTTCTATGTATATAATATAATAGGTGTTTTATGTACGGCTGCGCCAATGCCCATTTCACCAATCATGTTGTGCCCATGTATGACGAAAAGACCATAATAAATATTAATTATATCAACAAAATGCACGAGTCCTTGGCACACAGAAATCACACAAAAGCCACAAACAACACAAACAAACCAATGGCTCAAAAAATGAACAACATAATAAAAGTCAAAGACCCTGCAACCAGTCACAGCATAAAAATATAAACAGGAAGCGCCAATAAATAATAATGCTGGGTATCGTGCATGTGCGCAAAAAAAGAGAGAAAGGGTAAACACAAAGCATTCTAGTGTAACCAAAATAGGCCATGGGGAAAATTGAATAACATCAAATAATAACGCCAGACTAGTAGTTGTGCATTACTAAAAATTTTGGTTTGTTTATTTCTTTTTATTTTGATCAAGTTATAAAAAAATAACTGAATGACAGTTCTTTACAAATGTTATACGAAAAGAAAATCTATCAACAAATAGACAAATCCCGTAAAACTGGAATGTATCAATAACATAAGTAATTCCAGTGTCTTTCTTTTAGACAAAAATTATAGTGAAACTTCTCAGAAATGTAACCTTNATTTATTAACTGCACTTCAAATGCAATCATATTACTTCATATTAGAAAGATATTATTTGAGATATCCACAAAATTAGATATACAACAAATTAATTGCAGAAAAATTAATTAATGGTAACTTCATATTATTATCAAGTGAAACAAAGCTTATGGCCTCTGGGATGCATCCCTAATATCTAAAACTGTTAATTCATATTAAATTTTAAAAAATCTTTAACAACAATTTTAATAGACATTATGAAAACCGTCTAAAATCATTCAGTCATGTGCGTGAAAATAGTTAAAAAAAATTAACCACTAACGTGAGTCCAGCAAACACATGCATCAAAACAGAACTGCCTTCAGAGACAAGGACTAGCTCTGAGAGCAGACGCAAAGCCCCACAGCTATGGCATTCAGTCGTGACTAGTAGTTTTGAGGTTTACTTGAACCCTCTCTACAACAGAGTGCAAAAAATAATCTGTTAAATTATTAAGCACTTTATAAAAAGGAGGGGGGGAAAGTAGTTTTTTGAAAACTTCACTCACCAGCGAAGGGAAAAAACAAACTGAGAAAGTCGTGTAGTCAGAATCACCAAAATTCCGAAATAAATCCAAATGCACAACCTAACTACGGCATTATTAGCACTAAAGGACTACATTGTGGTAAAAGACTACCAGTTCGCATAGGAACTAGGTCCCAAAGAACACGCAGACGGGAACACAGCGGCCACGTGCCATCTTGCTCCCCTGTCGAATCAGAAGTGCGAGAAACAAAGCTGTTAAGCACGTAATAACGTCAAACTAAAGAGCAACGAAAACATTAAAATGTAGCTGATAGATGTCGCAGGCTGTCCAGAAGTGCGCAGAGTTGGGGGAACGTAACGCGTGAACAAAGGAGCATTTTTTTAAGTGAAATCACGCACCAAGCGGCAGGGATACACCGAGAAAATTTGCAAGAACTGCAGCTGCAAGGAAGTGAGTGAAAGGGGTAGTCTCAGACGGCGACTGAAAGAATTTTCAATGCAGCAGTGCATATCCGGTTGGTAGAGAAACAATCTCTCATGAAACACGGGTCTGCAAGCGAGACTGGATTAAAAACATAGCTTTCAAAGTAAACAGATAAAAAATGAATTGTAATCAATGTTACGAGAAAAACATGCAACTGATAAAATATTGATAAACAATTATTAAATAAACTTAAATACATAAATAACACATTACATATGCTTTGATAAATAATTAAATAAAATATTTATCATGAAGTTATATTATAACTCTACACAATTGGATATTATTAAACAAATTTTAGATGCCCAAACAGATAATAAAAGCATTAATAATCGCATTAATTAAATACCAAAGGTAATTAAACCATTAAATATTACTCTCAATCGTTTTTACTGAATTAAATACTGAAAATTAGGTTTCAAAACTGTTTAAAAATAGCAGTGATGCAACAATAAAATAGTCGTGACGTATTTTAAAACTGCACAATGTTGATGCAAATTGTTTACGAGTCTTACTGATTTTGTTAGCTGATTGGTTTTTCTTTAACAGGAAATCTGTATACAATGGATAATCTATTAATAGTTTCTCAGGGGACAATACATGTGGACTTTCAATGAATGTGGTCTTGAAATGAAGGTAAAGACCATAGAATATGTTCCATGGATGTGGACTTTCAATCCATCTGGGTTCAATACATAGAGGTTCCATTGTATTGCTTCATTTTTATTGTTTTATAACTCTTGGTAAAGAGTAAAGACAGTGCAAATAATAAAGGAAGGGGGTGTAAATTTTATTGAACAACTGAGTGCACTTGGACAACTTGAATAGACGTGTAGTAATTAGTGATGGCAAGATTATCATCAGTTCTTACATTCTACAGTTTCTGGCTAGAATAGAGGAATCAGAATCTTTCTGTTACTAACCTATAAGAGTTTGATTCAATTTTGGAGATTATTTTTACTGTTCTAAATAGGAAAATCACTTTTGTTACGTACATACATTATGTGTGTGTTTGCATGTGCATGTGCGTGCACGTATGTAGTCGTAAATTTTCTGTTGGAGATGTTTATAAAATGGCAGAATGCTGCGGCAGAAACAGTTATTTGGTCTGCAGATGTTGGCTAACCTGACTACGTTTTTACTTGGAGCTTATTGTTTTTGAGGATAGTCATGTCTACATAAACTAACAAAATGCATACAGAGTTATAATTCAGCAGTGTGGGGGATCATTTTACCATAGCTGAGAATTAGACAGTGTGGAAATTTAAGAGAGGTGGGGAAAGTCCCAGACTACTAAATACAAGACAAAGCACTGAAAATGTTTGCACTGAGTTTTATGTGTTAGAAGCACAAAAGAGAAAAGTTTTTGAACTATATTTAAGCTGTAGAAAATCTAAAATTTCTAAAAAGCTGTGTACAACGTAGTATTCAGGTTTATTACATATGTCGTGCAATATTAACTTGTTCAAACAGGCATTATTTATAANGTACATCACATATTGTTTGTAGGAATAAATATAGTCAGACGTTGTATGCACTGCAAATTTCCTCCACTTAGAAGTATTCCCTTTCTTTTTCTAATCCACATGGAAATATGCATGTGGGCATCATGCTGGACGACGGATTTTCTCGGGGATCTCCCGTTTCCCCCGCCCTGCTCCATACTCACCTGTCACCCTCATCGGCTCTCAAGACCTCGCTGTTAAGACCTCACTCACATGGAAATATAACAGTACCTAAGATGTTCTTTCTCCCTTTTTTCCTCAATCGCTGCTTAAGAAATTGCAAAATATGCAATTGTTGTTATACTGTACAAATAAAATTAAACTACTTAATTCAGTATCAATCACTGAGAAATGCCATATTAAGATCATGTTTCACAAATTTTGTCAGTACCAAACATTTATTTTAGCTCTTAAGGATACTTTTTTTTTTCTCTTACCTCCGTTATATTTTACTTTTTTTGTTTCTTGCCTTTTCTCCCACCTTCTCTTTCCATCTCTCCCCTTCTCCTCCCCCTTATGTTTTCTTCCCTGGTTTTTTCCATATTGTTGTTAGTTAAGCATTATAAAACTATATGTTCCATCTTTNCCCCCTTATGTTTTCTTCCCTGGTTTTTTCCATATTGTTGTTAGTTAAGCATTATAAAACTATATGTTCCATCTTTCGTGGTGCCTTGAATTTTTGTAATCTTTCATTGATTGTATTGTAATATTTTTTTTACAGTAATTTTTTTTGTAAAGTTATTAATTTTGTATTACAAAATATGTGCGTTCACTTTTATTTGTATGTTGGCAATTATATTATCTATCCATGATTAGCTCCACAATATTGCATTAGAACCTGGTACAGTTGTCAATGTCCTATCATAGGAATTAATTTCTATGTATATAATATAATAGGTGTTTTATGTACGGCTGCGCCAATGCCCATTTCACCAATCATGTTGTGCCCATGTATGATGAAAAGACCATAATAAATATTAATTATATCAACAAAATGCACGAGTCCTTGGCACACAGAAATCACACAAAAGCCACAAACAACACAAACAAACCAATGGCTCAAAAAATGAACAACATAATAAAAGTCAAAGACCCTGCAACCAGTCACAGCATAAAAATATAAACAGGAAGCGCCAATAAATAATAATGCTGGGTATCGTGCATGTGCGCAAAAAAAGAGAGAAAACGTAAACACAAAACATTTTAGTGTAACCAAAATAGGCCTAGAGGAAAATTGAGTAACATCAAATAATAACGCCAGACTAGTGGTTGTGCGTTACTAAAAATTTTGGTTTGTTTATTTCTTTTTATTTTGATCAAGTTATAAAAAAATAACTGAATGACAGTTCTTTACAAATGTTATACGAAAAGAAAATCTATCAACAAATAGACAAATCCCGTAAAACTGGAATGTATCAATAACATAAGTAATTCCAGTGTCTTTCTTTTAGACAAAAATTATAGTGAAACTTCTCAGAAATGTAACCTTATTAACTGCACTTCAAATTCAATCATATTACTTCATATTAGAAAGATATTATTTGAGATGTCCACAAAATTAGATATACAACAAATTAATTGCAGAAAAATTAATTAATGGTAACTTCATATTATTATTAAGTGAAACAAAGCTTATGGCCACTGGGATGCATCCCTAATATCTAAAACTGTTAATTCATATTAAATTAAAAAAAAAATTTTAACAACAAATTTAATAGACATTATGAAAACCGTCTAAAATCATTCAGTCATGTGCGTGAAAGTAGTTAAAAAAAATTAACCACTAACGTGAGTCCAGCGAACACATGCACCAAAACAGAACTGCCTTCAGAGACAAGGACTAGCTCTGAGAGCAGACGCAAAGCCCCACAGCTATGGCATTCAGTCATGACTAGTAGTTTTGAGGTTTACTTGAACCCTCTCTACAACAGAGTGCAAAAAATAATCTGTTAAATTATTAAGCACTTTATAAAAAGGAGGGGGGGGGGAAGTAGTTTTTTGAAAACTTTACTCACTAGCGAAGGGGAAAAACAAACTGAGAAAGTCGTGTAGTCAGAATCACCAAAATTCCGAAATAAATCCAAATGCACAACCTAACTACGGCATTATTAGCACTAAAGGACTACATTGTGGTAAAAGACTACCAGTTCGCATAGGAACTAGGTCCCAAAGAACACGCAGACGGGAACACAGCGGCCACGTGCCATCTTGCTCCCCTGTCGAATCAGAAGTGCGAGAAACAAAGCTGTTAAGCACGTAATAACGTCAAACTAAAGAGCAACGAAAACATTAAAATGTAGCTGATAGATGTCGCAGGCTGTCCAGAAGTGCGCAGAGTTGGGGGAACGTAACGCGTGAACAAAGGAGCATTTTTTTAAGTGAAATCACGCACCAAGCGGCAGGGATACACCGAGAAAATTTGCAAGAACTGCAGCTGCAAGGAAGTGAGTGAAAGGGGTAGTCTCAGACGGCGACTGAAAGAATTTTCAATGCAGCAGTGCATATCCGGTTGGTAGAGAAACAATCTCTCATGAAACACGGGTCTGCAAGCGAGACTGGATTAAAAACATAGCTTTCAAAGTACAGATAAAAAATGAATTGTAATCAATGTTACGAGAAAAACATGCAACTGATAAAATATTGATAAACAATTATTAAATAAACTTAAATACATAAATAACACATTACATATGCTTTGATAAATAATTAAATAAAATATTTATCATGAAGTTATATTATAACTCTACACAATTGGATATTATTAAACAAATTTTAGATGCCCAAACAGATAATAAAAGCATTAATAATCGCATTAATTAAATACCAAAGGTAATTAAACCATTAAATATTACTCTCAATCGTTTTTACTGAATTAAATACTGAAAATTAGGTTTCAAAATTAGGTTGCAGTGATGCAACAATAAAATAGTCGTGACGTATTTTAAAACTGCACAATGTTGATGCAAATTGTTTACCAGTCTTACTGATTTTGTTGGCTGATTGGTTTTTCTTTAACAGGAAATCTGTATACAATGGATAATCTATTAATAGTTTCTCAGGGGACAATACATGTGGACTTTCAATGAATGTGGTCTTGAAATGAAGGTAAAGACCATAGAATATGTTCCATGGATGTGGACTTTCAATCCATCTGGGTTCAATACATAGAGGTTCCATTGTATTGCTTCATTTTTATTGTTTTATAACTCTTGGTAAAGAGTAAAGACAGTGCAAATAATAAAGGAAGGGGGTGTAAATTTTATTGAACAACTGAGTGCACTTGGACAACTTGAATAGACGTGTAGTAATTAGTGATGGCAAGATTATCATCAGTTCTTACATTCTACAGTTTCTGGCTAGAATAGAGGAATCAGAATCTTTCTGTTACTAACCTATAAGAGTTTGATTCAATTTTGGAGATTATTTTTACTGTTCTAAATAGGAAAATCACTTTTGTTACGTACATACATTATGTGTGTGTTTGCATGTGCGTGCACGTATGTAGTCGTAAATTTTCTGTTGGAGATGTTTATAAAATGGCAGAATGCTGCGGCAGAAACAGTTATTTGGTCTGCAGATGTTGGCTAACCTGACTACGTTTTTACTTGGAGCTTATTGTTTTTGAGGATAGTCATGTCTACATAAACTAACAAAATGCATACAGAGTTATAATTCAGCAGTGTGGGGGATCATTTTACCATAGCTGAGAATTAGACAGTGTGGAAATTTAAGAGAGGTGGGGAAAGTCCCAGACTACTAAATACAAGACAAAGCACTGAAAATGTTTGCACAGAGTTTTATGTGTTAGAAGCACAAAAGAGAGAAGTTTTTGAACTATATTTAAGCTGTACAAAATCTAAAATATCTTTAAAAAAAAATGTGTACAACGTAGTATTCAGGTTTATTACATATGTCGTGCAATATTAACTTGTTCAAACAGGCATTATTTATAACCATTCTTTTCATGCAAAATTAGAATCTTTTTCTAATAATACTTGTAACTCTGTTGTTATTAATATTGAGGAACAAATTGAGCTCAGAATGGAGAATCAAAACAAGAATATTAGAATTGAATTGGCAATCTGAGTTAATAAACGTGGAACCGTCCCACCGCTAATAATAATATAAATTATAATGGAGGTGTATTGGGGTGTGCTTGCAGAAAGGTGTCTGCTGGCATGTGCTTGTGCATGGGATTCATTGATTACGCACTCAATTGCAGCACTAACATTCCGTATTTACCCACCGTCGTATGATTATTGGGTTATTTCTCATTGAAGTGTGTGGGTAGTCTTTTTGTAGCCAGTGATATTCTACGCTACTATCAAAAATAAGTACAGCGCACGAGTCGCATGCAGCTAGCAGCATTGGCTTAAGTGTGCCGCCTGCAGCCTAAAAATGTTGTTGGTGACATCAGCATTCCATTCTTTTCTCTTCAGTGAAGTTCAATAAATGGTTTTCAAGTACACAGCATCCCAAACTGACTACACAGTGCAGTTCATTTATAATGATGAAATAGTATTGCCCACTGTGGCAAAATCTCAGTAGGTTCACTTGGAAGTACATATTCCAAATCCCCGGCAAACGAGATATCATTAAATACATGTTCAGTATAAAGTAGTCCTTATTACTGAGTAAAAAATTTAAAGTTCACTTGTGAGGTTTGTATCGAGATTCGAATATAACATTATGGCTAACCTACAGTCACTCACTCACAGTCTCTCTGTTTCCATTACAACTCATTGCAGAAATGAGATCATTGTATTGATTTACTGGTCGCTGTGCTGTTTCAGAAAAAACATGGCAGAAGTCTCAAAATTATTTAAAATATGTATTACAAGGAGTTGGGGAAAGCATTCTGTGCTCGACATAATTTTCATTTTATGTTCTGCACTGACAACATTAGTTTACCAAATGTTTAATAATGATAAATTCTGAAACGGCTCACTTACCTTTTCAAACAGACTTTGTATAGCGATGAGATGTAATTTTTGAGTTACTAAGCAAAAATTTTCCAGTAAGTCTCCAATACAAGTTAGCACTAAAAGGAAGTGGTGTTTTGGCACCATCAGGTACGACTGTAAGGACATTTCACAGAGATAAATTATTTTTATTTTTAAACATTTTTTTATGCATATTTGAATATTAAATTTTTNTGTAAGGACATTTCACAGAGATAAATTATTTTTATTTTTAAACATTTTTTTATGCATATTTGAATATTAAATTTTTATTTCGGTAAGTATACACAATATGTGTGGCATTGTAACTGTTTAGTATGATTATTATGAGCATCTTATTGTCAAACTACCCACACACAAATATGCAAATTCATCAAGTATTCAACTCTGTAGAAAAAGTGAACATATACACAACTGACATTATTCTGTCTTTCACTAGGAAAGCTCCTGTGGGTGAGAGATGCTGCAGGTAAAAATACATTTAAAAACTTTTCAGATTTAATTTTGGGGGAGCTCTTAGGGTCACTGTGACTTCTACACCAAATACTGTTAGCATTCTACACGCCATGGACGATGTCGCTGGCGGGTGGGTTTTCTCGGGGATTTCCTGTTTTTCCCGCCCTTGCGTTTCAGCACTGCTCTATTCTGACCTCATTTCACCCTCATTGGCTCTCAACGCCTCATTTTTAAGAGCCACCCAAATCTCTCAAATCAAATCTACAAGCCATATACTATTTTTTTGAAGTATATAGCTTCGTTGTGGCTGTATGAGAATGCATGACCATTACAAGAACTAACCTAGAACACTTTTACATAATTTTAGTCAGTAGATGTCGTGTAGGTGGAACTGAAATTCCGTAATTTACAAATGATATTTTTCCGTGGTATCTATTTCAGGAATATGGTTTAGTTGGTATGGAAAATATTTGCATATTACAGGTACATCCTTTATGTGATGTCACAATCTTTAGATGGTATCAAAAGTTTAGGCATGCAAGTTATTTAAAATGCCAAGAAGCATTCTGGAAAACAATAATTAACTTATAATAGAAAAAATAATAATAATTTGCNCAAGTTATTTAAAATGCCAAGAAGCATTCTGGAAAACAATAATTAACTTATAATAGAAAAAATAATAATAATTTGCTTATATGTAATATATAATTAAAATTTCTTAAAATCTCCTCCAGAAGTACCCTTTTTATGTAACTAAAAATAGCTTCCAATATTTAAAACAAGGCAATTATGGTAAATTATGCTTTATATGCATTATGTTCAACAGTATTAATATTACCATGAAAACAAATTTTCTGTCCTGTTAGCATTTTAATGTGGTACCTGCATTACTTAACTTATCACAGTTACATGTAGGCTAGCTATGGTTATATTTAAATTTTGTCAAGATGACTGTATTAAGCACCAACAGTTTCCNTCACAGTTACATGTAGGCTAGCTATGGTTATATTTAAATTTTGTCAAGATGACTGTATTAAGCACCAACAGTTTCCTGGTTTATCACCTTTCAATTTCTGCCCAAACAAATTTTAATAATCAAGTATAATAACTGGATCAATCTGTGATATAATGTTCTTTATTTTTTATTATTTCCAGAAAATAATAATAAATTATCACTAAACGTAAACTTTGCTGTGAGCCAGGACTGGTTATGTAAGTCACCATGTCATACCAATCACATTTTGTGCACTCATGATGGCTGCTAAAATACTGCTTTGAACGGAAAAAAAACGCCCATTTTTATGCAGTAAATCGACACACAACTATTTTAGTATGTTTATCAAGAAGTGTTTTTATNTGTAAGGACATTTCACAGAGATAAATTATTTTTATTTTTAAACATTTTTTTATGCATATTTGAATATTAAATTTTTCTTTCAGTAACTATACACAAAATGTGTGGCATTGTAACTGTTTAGTATGATTATTATGAGCATCTTATAGTCAAACTACCCACACACAAATATGCAAATTCATCAAGTATTCAACTCTGTAAAAAAAAAGTGAACATATACACAACTGACATTATTCTGTCTTTCACTAGGAAAGCTCCTGTGGGTGAGAGGTGCTGCAGGTAAAAATACATTTAAAAACTTTTCAGATTTAATTTCGGGGGAGCTCTTAGGGTCACTGTGACTTCTACACCAAATACTGTTAGCATTCTACACGCCATGGACGATGTCGCTGGCGGGTGGGTTTTCTCGGGGATTTCCTGTTTCCCCCGCCATTGCGTTTCAGCACTGCTCTATTCTGACCTCATTTCACCCTCATTGGCTCTCAACGCCTCATTTTTAAGAGCCACCCAAATTTCTCAAATCAAATCTACAAGCCATATACTATTATTTTGAAGTATGTAGCTTCGTTGTGGCTGTATGAGAATGCATGACCATTACAAGAACTAACCTAGAACACTTTTACATAATTTTAGTCAGTAGATGTCGTGTAGGTGGAACTGAAATTCCGTAATTTACAAATGATATTTTTCCGTGGTATCTATTTCAGGAATATGGTTTAGTTGGTATGGAAAATATTTACATATTACAGGTACATCCTTTATGTGATGTCACAATCTTTAGATGGTATCAAAAGTTTAGACATGAAAGTTATTTAAAATGCCAAGAAGCATTCTGGAAAACAATAATTAACTTATAATAGAAAAAATAATAATAATTTGCTTATATGTAATATATAATTAAAATTTCTTAAAATCTCCTCCAGAAGTACCCTTTTTATGTAACTAAAAATAGCTTCCAATATTTAAAACAAGGCAATTATGGTAAATTATGCTTTATATGCATTATGTTCAACAGTATTAATATTACCATGAAAACAAATTTTCTGTCCTGTTAGCATTTTAATGTGGTACCTGCATTACTTAACTTATCACAGTTACATGTAGGCTAGCTATGGTTATATTTAAATTTTGTCAAGATGACTGTATTAAGCACCAACAGTTTCCAAGTTTATCACCTTTCTATTTCTGCCCAAACAAATTTTAATAATCAAGTATAATAACTGGATCAATCTGTGATATAATGTTCTTCCACAAAAACTGATTTTTTATTATTTCCAGAAAATAATAATAAATTATCACTAAACGTAAACTTTGCTGTGAGCCAGGACTGGTTATGTAAGTCACCATGTAACACCAATCACATTTTGTGCACTCATGATGGCTGCTAAAATACTGCTTTGAACGAAAAAAAACGCCCATTTTTATGCAGTAAATCGACACACAACTATTTTAGTATGTTTATCAAGAAGTGTTTTTATAAATATGGCCATATTTATTCATGGCCGTAGCAGCACTTCCAAAGTACATTTACAGAATGAAAGAAACACGTGCTTCAAAGGTTGTCATGTGGCTCCAAACCAACAGACGAGCTGCAACTGTGCCTCTAGTTACTGTGCTTTTTTTTTAGGGGCACAATACATAAATTAAAGCTGCAGAGTTTAATCATAATTTAAATTTTATAGATACAATAGCAAAAAAANTGGCTCCAAACCAACAGACTAGCTGCAACTGTGCCTCTAGTTACTGTGCTTTTTTTTAGGGGCACAATACATAAATTAAAGCTGCAGAGTTTAATCATAATTTAAAATTTATAGATACAATAGCAAAAAAATAAGTAAAAGCTATTGTACAGCCAGGTTTTTACTAACTATAAAAGCAAATATTTTACTGGAGTGATGTCGCTATTAATGGTGGTGTAAATTTTTCGGTTATTGTGTCACCATATTTTTGCATAATAAATGCACCAATATTGGAAAATAATTGCTCGCACAAAGTTGTTAAAAATCGTTATCTAAGATTGCTCTTTTTTAAATTGATGTATTTGTAGTTAATTTATATCCCTCACCCTTTTAAGTGACTGCAGTAAAGTCTTTTATAATTGGTAATGAATGTACTTTATGCAGAAAATCATATTTTTAAACCTATTTTACGTGGGCTACATGAAATTATGGCACAATTAACTATTTCAGTCCAGAAAATAAATTTGTAATTACAGAAGACAAAAAAATTTAAGCGATTATAGAATGACACTTTCTAAAATATAAAAATGCACAAATCATATTTTGTAAACATGAAATAATGTGTGATTTTCAAATACACGTTGCTGACTTATTGGTTGTGTTTCCTTCGAAAAAAATCACGCCTTTTACGGGTAAAGTTCAATTTGATGTATGTAATTTCTAATTTTTTTAGGGGTTAAAATTTTAAGTTTTGATTTTTGCGAGAGGAGCAATTTAACAAACAGTGTCGTAAGGGAGTTTACTGTGTGTTATGAGATGTGGTACCAAAACATGTTTATACAGCTTCCCATTTATGAATTCACATTTTTATGTTCGAAGGAATTCAAGATGGTGTTGCGCTGCATGCCAACATCGTTAATGTAGGTCGACACACAAGACTCGACGGCATTACAAGTTGACAGCAATGACCAATTGTTTGCATCATATACGTACATTAAAGTAAACAATGTGCTGAATGCGACTCAGTGTTCTGCAAGATGTTTTATGTGTTGAATTTGTTTAACAAAAGGTTGGAAATGTTTAAACAGTCAATATTTTTTTGTAAAGCCCATATAATGGACTTTTGGTTAGTCCCATTTTGGAAGACCCAAGATAAAATAATCCTCGTACTGAAAGTTAACCTAAATTTTGTAGGTTAAAGTGAAATATTTTGACATAGTTAACTTTGGGTATTTGGAGGGCTGGTATTTAAAATATTACGTTATAGTGAAAGGTACATTAATGTGCTGTACTGTATACTGCTGTAATNTATGTAAAGCCCACATAATGGACATTTGGTTAGTCCCATTTTGGAAGACCCAAGATAAAATAATCCTCATACTGAAAGTTAACCTAAATTTTGTAGGTTAAGTGAAATATTTTGACATAGTTAACTTTGGGTATTTGGAGGGCTGGTATTTAAAATATTACGTTATAGTGAAAGGTACATTAATCTGCTGTACTGTATACTGCTGTAATCCTTAAACCACTATCTTTTTTTTCCCCTTTCGAAAGGGNGGTACATTAATGTGCTGTACTGTATACTGCTGTAATCCTTAAACCACTATCTTTTTTTTCCCCTTTCGAAAGGGGAGAATATACAGTAAACTCTTAATTCTAAGATCTTTCGAGGTTCCCAGGTAAAAGGTTGTTATTTCGAAGGGGCCATTATCGGAAAAACCTTTTAAATTAAATTTTTTTTTTTTTTTTGCTTCCTCAAAAAAGGGTTGTTATTTCGAGAGGGTCACTATTTTGGGGTCTTAGAAACGAGAGTTTACTGTACTTTGGTTTTTCAGCAATGCAGTTGTAGGCTATCTTATTTTTATACATTTTTTNAGCAATGCAGTTGTAGGCTATCTTATTTTTATACATTTTTTATTTAAGTTTCCAATTTTTGCAGTCGAAAGAAGTGATTAAACATAACGACGTTCCAATAATAAGTGGTTTTTTTTTTTTTTCCCCGTCAACAAAATTTTGTAATATTGATAACTATCATGATTGGTAGTTGGCATTGGCTCAGTTATAGTTACATACTTTTGTACCTGTTATTTGTGTACCTGTATCTAGAATATGTGATCTCAGTATGCCATGACAGGAACAGCTTGTTAGGTATGGATCTGTAGTGAGTTGTTAGTTTTCTTTTACAAATGTACACTGGGTGGGTGTATAAGTTACACCTGGGTTTTTGACTATTTTTAAGGCATTGATAATTTTTTGGAGCAATAAGTAGACTGTAGTTGAATTGTTAATTGTGTTATTATATGAATTCTATTAATTACAATTTAGAACTCTTCACAGTTTTTGTCTATGCTTGTTACTAATTACATGTGACCTGTATTTTATATGTTAGTAATAAGTCTAAAAATGCTTTAAAAAAAATTTTAGTTGTGATATTTTTCCCTGCCGAAAATATGCTACTACAGTATAGGTTTATTGAAAAAAAANGGGGGGGGGGGGGTTAACTTAAAAATGAGGCTTATTGATGCTGTTTCTAATAGATAAATTTTGTAACACTATCTTTACCTTAGGACATTAGGACAGAGGGGGTACGGTACCATTGATGAAATAATTGTTTTGGATTTCTGCAATTAATGCATTTGAGGTAACAATCTATACTTTTAATATTAGGGGCCACGGTGGCTGAGCGGTTAGCATGCTCGCCTCCCACCACGGTGAACGAGGTTCAATCCCTGACTGGGTCACTCCCGGATTTTCGCAATTGGGGAATCATGCCAGACTCTGGGATCTCCAGTTTCTCCTGCCCTTGCATTCCGGTGCTGCTCCATTCTCTCTCATCAGTTCTCAAGACCTCGCTGTTAAAGAGCCATACAATTCTAACTCAACTTTTTTATTATATTACTTTAATATGAGATGTAATCCTAGGATTTTTCAGTACAGGAGAAGCAGCAACCCATCAGCAGAAAGAAATCTTGAAGCTGTGCATATAGGTAGAAATTATTTTGAAACTGTTATTGTTTGTCAATAAGTTTAAAACTGTAGAAATATTGCGCATTAGTATTCAGTAAGCAAGTAGGGTATTCCACTGTAGGATGGAGACTAATCACAAAGCATTGAAAATTTTTTGTGTTCTTGCCAAGTATAGTTTTGATTTNTATTCCACTGTAGGATGGAGACTAATCACAAAGCATTGAAAATTTTTTGTGTTCTTGCCAAGTATAGTTTTGATTTTACTGTCTTCATACATGAAATTCACTTGCAGAACCATTTAAAAAAAATACATTGTAAAAAAGAGACAGAAAACACAAATACTCCCAGGTCGGTACTTAGAAATACACACACACCCATCCATACGTATATACGAGTGTTGTTACAAGACACCAGAGGGGTGTATCCGAGTTCATGACGGATGGATGTCTTAGTGAAAATAAAATAAACTAATTTGATTTTAATTTATTCACACAGCTATTATTTATAGCATTAAACTATCTNGTCTTAGTGAAAATAAAATAAACTAATTTGATTTTAATTTATTCACACAGCTATTATTTATAGCATTAAACTATCTATCTCCACTGTTACTCTTATTATTTCTCAGTGAAATGCAATATTTAATGTATCTCAACTCTAATTAAAGTCCTTTTCAATGTCTCCATATAGACTATAGTCGCTTAATTCACAGTCATTACCAACACATATTCAGTCTATCTGTTGCCATAATTTGAAATGTCTTTCACTTACGCACCCTGTCAGTTGTTGCTCTTCCGGCTCGTCTATTGCTCAAGATCGTACAATCGCCCAAACTCCCGACTCATAAACTGCCCAACTCGGAGGTCTGTTGCGCTTAAATAATCTCGCTCGCCCTATCTCTGGAAGGTTTGCAGCACGACGAGTCACACTGAGAGAAACTTGGGTATTAAACCAGAACATTCCTTCAGATAAATGCAGAAATTCAATCTATCCAAGGTCAGGAGCATACATGTTACTAAAGGCTTATCATTGCGTCATGCATGTCGGCAGGCCTTTGTAACGTTTCTAGGATTATTGCTCGCCTGTCCTTCGAAAATTCTTTCATGAGTTGCTGCCCACTTATCACACCACTACTCTCTCTCTCTCTCTCTCTTCTCTTTTGCTCACGTGGCGTGAGTCAAGGGCAGCGATGCAGGCCAGAGACATGTAATACTGCCCCCTCAAGTCTTGTCTCCCAGACAGACTCTGCAACATCTGGACCTTTGTAGAGTGCCAGTCTGTCAATGTANCTGCCCCCTCAAGTCTTGTCTCCCAGACAGACTCTGCAACATCTGGACCTTTGTAGAGTGCCAGTCTGTCAATGTAAGCAGTCTTCAGCTCCACCCAAAAGCCTTGACGATAAATCCGAAAGGTCACATCAGTGATCTTATTCAGAATCTTGNAGCAGTCTTCAGCTCCACCCAAAAGCCTTGACGATAAATCCGAAAGGTCACATCAGTGATCTTATTCAGAATCTTGTAGATGCCTTCCCAATATTTCTGTAGCCTCGACCAGTACTCTTTTTGCCTCTGTGGGTTGTACAGACACACCATACCTTGCCCGACATTCTCCTGTCATACCGGGTCTTTATCCTGTCACTACATGTATATGTAAAAAGCTTTTGCTGTGTATGAACAATAATAGAAGAATCTTGGAAACTCTCTCTTGGTAGGTTTCCCTGCTGCTGTGTTGGATTCTCTCAATCTTACAGAAGGACAAATCCCTTCTTTTCTGGTTTGAAATGATGATGCAACTACAGAATTTTCTCTTGCATCTTCTTTTAGGCTATGTATACCAATCTGAAAGTGTTGGCACTAGCGATGGATGCCACAGGTTGTGGCTGAATCCTCGTCCGATGTACTGTGAAACACTGGTAGCTACTGTTGACTGCCTCACTCCCCTTCTCAAGCTCATGTTGCTAGTTCGTTGCCTCCCGAAGCACGTCCTCCATGAGACTGCTATACTCAGAGCAACTCGCTCCATGCCGTGAGATCCTTTCACTGCTATGTGACACGGTGTGCGCAGGGTACTGTATACATTTTTCAACTTATTTGCGAGTTGTACAGCTTGCAGCATCAGCTCGTCGATACGGTGTCTCAGTTGTTGGGCATATGCACGAAGCTCACAAATTTCTTCACGCTAGTGCTTGACTGTGCTTATCGAAGCCATTTGTTCTTCACCTCGCTGTGTCTTTTTCCCACTGCTGTTTCTGCTGCTGCTGTTGTTTGCAGTAGGCTCTCAGGTGCCCCAGCTGTCCACATGACCAGCACTCCACCATTTGGGTAGAGGGCGGCAAATCTTTGTAGTACATACCCTGGAAGCGACGTCCCTCAAAGACAACTGCAACTGCGTGAGTGTATTCTTCATGCTCTAGTCGTCTTCGTTCAGCGTCACTGATACAAAGTTATGTTGGAATTAAGTACATGGTTTCGACAATATAGGACACTAGGCTAAAATGGCTATATGACTGACATTTTAAAAATGTCTGACCTTCTTAAAACATGCCATTTTACATCACGTGCTGCAGTACTACTTGTTTGCCAAATTTGATAGGAATAGTTCAATTGTTTCCCTGAGATATGAATATTTTAAAGTGGCGTTATCTTACAAAATGGTGGACAAAATTGGTTTTTTCTTGGCATATACGGACAGATACTGTCAGCATACAAAATTTGGTTGAATGATATGACAGATACATACCGTATATCAAATAAACCTAAAATGTTTGTATAATTGCCATGTTGAAACTAAGTGCCCAATCAATTTCAATTACATACGTTTACACGGCCTACCGTAGTATTACCTGATTACCAAGTTTGACGAGAATTGGTTTAGTAGTTTTTGAGCTATAACATGAAAGCTTTATTTTTCATGAGGTGCTATCTTCCAAAATGGATGATCAACAACAATATACATCTCTAAATTCAATGCTTATGTATGCTTTGTTAACATACAAAATTTGGGTTTAAATTAGTTAAATGGCTTTCTGTGTACGACATATCACCCTAAATTTATCAAATGGTCGCTATTTTGGATTTAAGCGCTCAGTGCGGTCGAAAATTATAAGATTCTGGTATCCTTACTAAGTAATGTACAGAATGTTCGGAAATTAAATGCCCAAACTACAGGCGGTTATTCCTTGTGAAAAATAAAGTCAAAAATATACAGGACACCATATACCTAAACAGAATATTAAATGAGATATGAACCTGTGAAAATTGGGTTTTGAAAATGTATTTTTTGCTGAATTCCTTGCACTTTCTGCCAGTGGTAGGGATGGTGGCAATTTATTTACAGTACGTCCCACGCGGTTGTATGGGACACGCCCATTTGGCGCGCTAAGGAGAGAATACTAGTGGAGGGCACGTAGTTGATGTGCTGATGTATCACTTCAAGTCGAACAGCGAGCACAGACCAGGGACGACCAGCATTATGCATGTGTGTATGCTGGTTATTTCATTATCTCAAACATTATGTTGCATAGTAATAATAATGAAAACGTGATATTGAGTTAGAACACACATCTTTCAAACAACTACATCTAAGAATTTAATTTTGATCATGTACGACTATCATTTACAAATATCACCCCCCCTTCCACTTCTTTCCTAATATCAGTAACTTAGTATCACTGTATCAGGAGTGATCCTGATAACTTTGGTTGATACCACAGGCCAACCTCTGACAGCTGTGTAATGCTAACTTTTTTTTTTCCTTCCAACAATAACACTGTGATATAACTGCCATTCCTAGAGTGAACATATTGATAAGCATTCTTTTTGGATCACTAGTTTGCAAGCAATAAACCTGTGAAGCAGTCATTAGTCTGTATTTTGTGTCATGAAATCATTAGCAATAAAGATATTTGCAGAACGTAAATAACTGATCTGTGAGAATTTAATATAAATATGAAGTTCATAAGGTTATGTAGATAGCATCTTAAAATTTATGTATACAAGAGCATTTTATTGTACAGAAAACATTTTCATGTATAATGTTTACCGCGCTTTGAAAGTTTCTATGTCTTAATTAATTTTTGTTGCAAATACAATACAGCATATGAAACAAAATGGCTTTATTTTGTAATTCTAAAAATTTAAACCATTTGATACTGGGACATTTTTTTAATGGTAGGCTACTGTATTTCTTATGGCTCTTTTATGGTGATGTGAATACATGCGTATTAACTTTTGGTGCAATGTTCTGTATGAGAACTATAGATAACTGTAATGTAGCTCTGCATTTCGCTTGGTTAATAAATACAAGTGAATATACACTTTTACTTAAAATCTTTACTAGATGACAATTTCGTAAGTTTATTTTTTTTTTATTTGTAGATAGTTCTGTATTGAGACCAGTTTTTTTTCCTCATATTTTGGTTCCAGTTCAAATTCTTTAGAATTGTTTTTAATTCTAGTTTTTTTTTTTTACAAAGTTTCAGTGTCTTAACAAGGCTAAAGCACTAACTTGCAAGTTGAACATAGCACACACTTGCTTAACTATACAAGGCATAATTTGATGTAAATACTTGAAAATGTTAGGTGGCAACGTGATGCATTCTGTAAACAACAGGTTTGCCATGTGCATAGACAGTTTGCAGAGAACCCATTGCTGGTGTCAAGCTGGAGTGCTAGTTATATTAATTAATGGTAGTAATTAGCATTATACAGTTACCCAGTTTTGCGTTACAGATGCAATTTGTAAAATGAAAATTTAGAGTAATTCATTGACTTGTTTATGTCACTGTGCCCTAACGGTCAACAGGGTAACTATCTGAAAATGTTAAACTTGTGCAGGCAGCAGAGAAATATTCTTGCATTAAGTTGGTAGGAGGGGTAGTAGGGTAGCTGCCACCATGGTAATTTTGGCATATAACTGAAACCCATTCTGCACTGGTGGTGATTGCAAAATTATTCTTGCTCATGACAGGGTAAAGCCCTGCAAGGCATACAGAGGGAGATGGGGTCACGAGAGTAAACAGCCCGGGATGGGTCAGCCAAGGATGACTGGGCTGCAAGGAAGATGATTCATTAATTTAGTGATTCACGCTTGTTAACTTGTGAAATAAACTGTTAGAGTATATTTGCTCTATAACATTTCATGAAACTTGCAAGTGTACAGACTGTTGTCGCAAGCCAGTAAACACATTATCTGTTTAATACAACTGAGGAACGAACAGGCAGAACCAACTGAAAGACCAATCGGTAGATAGCCTACGGTCCTGTTCGATGGGGCGTGTGCATATACACAGCGTGACATACTGTGGGCGTCTGCAGAAGGTACAAATCACAAGCAGGGTGTACGCCCAACAGTGCACAATACACATCAGGTTGAACAATGTCGAGTTGCTGTCTGATGTCTAATACGGCCAGCGGTGGTGGAAGTTATTGGTAGGATGGAGGGGGAGAGCAACTCTATACAGTAGAACCCCTTTTTTTTACGTTAGTTCCTGGTCCCTTGAAAAGTGTGTTGAAAGGAGGGTTTCACTGTAATTTGTGTAAACCTGCAACTTCTTGCACATAAACACATCATGGTGCAGAGACACTACCAAGGATAAGAACTAGTGGAACACCTTACTTAGGTTACGTACAATTTTGTAAGTGCTCATAGGTCAATCATTTTTCAAAAAAACTAGCAGAGTTGGGCAACGACAATGACTTTACGGGTTTAATTTTTCTACATTTTATGAGCTGCTAATAAATCAAAAGTATTGTCCTGATAAAAGAAAAAATTACAGTTGAATGCAATAAATAAACACAAGAACTTTGTCGCAGTGTGTGTAGGCGTCATAAATCTTAACTGCTACAAATCTGATAAGCTTAAGTCCAAAATCAAAGGAATTTTTGGTCGGTCAATAACTTGAATTTGTTACACTTCAAAAATTGTTCACAAATTCACACAGTACCAAATGTGTCTTGAATAGTTAATTTAAAAGGATACTTTATCTGAGGTACAACATCCAAAATTATGCACCCAGGATTTATGCATGTGGGAAATGTGGGTGTTGTAGGCCGGTATGTTCTCTTGGGGTATCTCCGGCTCCTCTCGCGATAGCATTCAGGTGTTGCATGCTGTGTGTTAAAACCGCCATAGTTTCGCCTTCAAATTTTCTGAGAAACGAAGAACTCTCAAAAACATGAAAAACAATTGCAACTCCTCAAAACAAAAATGCAACATACCTGCATTCAAATACGTAGGCTCCTTTTGTAGTGGAACTAAATCACTTCTCCATTGTAAACACCTCCACAAAGACGAAAATGAATGTGATTGTAAACGGTAGACCTGCCCATCAGAAATTGTGTTTACTGTAGTGCCAGAAACACAAGGACTGGGAGCTCAACAATGGGGTCAAGTTCTCTCTGCAGATGAAGGCTGATTTAGTCTCGCTAGCGATTCGGGACATCTATACATCTGGAGATAGTGGGGAACATGGAATCAACAACTCAATGTCCGGGAAATGCACTGGGTTACAGGTGGTGTAGTTCTTATTTGAAGAGGTTTCTTGGCTGTACGTAGCTCCCTATCTCCCAGGAGGTTCAGTCACTGATGACTGCTATTGTACCGTGGCTCACCTTCCTTGTGTGCATCTTTTTCAGGGTGCTGTGAGCCCGGAGTTTCTCTTTGTGTATGACAATTGTACACCTAATCGTACAGTGATTGTCACTGAGCTGTTGGAGATTAAAGATATTAACCGCATTCACATGGTCTGCAGACCTAAATCCAATTCAACACTTGTGGGACGTTTTGGGAAGATGACTGGCAGCATGTTGCCAGCTGCCAACAATGACCGAATTACAAGTCGTGCGGAGACCGAGAAAACTTCTCATGCCTGCGACAAGGAAAATGACTGCAGTGTCAAATATGTCCCAAGTGCACTTATAAGCACAGTTGGATGTAATTTCCGAACTGTGTAAGATACATATATCAAATTCGTAACATATTCATCACCCCCAACAGCAAAAATTGACGCAGGGTCAAGCATGGCTTAAGAGTACTTATATGCATAGTTGGGTGTAAGTACCGAACCATTTAAGATTCAGTCGCCAAATTCAAAACAGGCATCACCCCCGACAACGAAAAAAGTTGCGTCAAGTATGTCCTTGGGGCACATATAAAAAACCTGATGGAACTAGAGTTGATAATAGTGAGATCTGTGTGTTGCTATCACGTCAAGAAGTTTGGTAAAAGCTAGAATATACGTCGACTTGAGAAAGAACGATTGATCACAAGGACCAACCACGAAAATGACTACAATACATTTAGTGTGATACGCATTACACGACTTGTAAAGACAGTTTTTCTTTTCTTGTCACAAAACATTAATTTAAACCATTAGTCATGCAAGATAGACATCACTGCTACATGCTGATGCAAACAGATATAAAAATAATTATAAAACAAATAGTTATATGCATTTAACAACCTATGTATAATGTGGCATATTGCGTGAGCAACATGCACATTACATTATGTTAGGCGAAGAAATTTCAGTTGTAAAGTGCGTGAACGATAAGGTCAACACGACTGTACACTGATTCCAACTGATATAAGAATAAAATGAAAAGGAAAATATTTATAAGCGAGCATCATGTAAAATGAACGTCATTTCGTTGTCGAGCGTGGTGGAGGAAAGCAGGTCGTTACTACTACATTCATCTACTACGAGCGTGTGCTCTGCTACAATATTAATTAAGATGGACTCAATGGTTAAAAACTTACCATCTGTAACAGCAAGGAGCCCTGAAGAGTCGTTGCAAGCATTACGATATCAATGTAGTTATTTTGGAAATACTTTTAGTCAATGTTGTAATGCACGTCGGCATGAAAGTGCCCATTGCATGTTCAGCCCAGCAAACAAAGTGTTTCAATGTGATAACTGCGATGATGTGTTTACCCGCAGTGATATCCTGTATAGACATAGCAAGAAGTGCAAAGGGTGTTTTTTTTCCCAGGAAGCGGGTGCATGTATTGCGGCAAGACGTTCAGTAAGCACACCAGGATCAAACAACATGAAGATAGTAACTGCAAATTTGCCAACGTCTACAAGACCCACCCATGCAATAACTGCTGTGCAGCACGTGAGAATAAGAGTGACTTATATGCTCACAGCAGGAATTGTTCTGCAAAAAAAAAAACACTTACTGTAAATGTTCCGCTCGAATGAAGAATATGTCGAGCATGTAGCAAAATACTGTTTTGTATTCTTATTATGGCAAGTCTGTAAATAAAGGTAAAAATATATACATTATTTCTGTGTTATTCGTGTATCTTAACCCATGCTAATATTAGGTTTACCTCCATCACTAGGAAAAAAAACTGATTTTGTCTAAATCTGAAAGTGCATTAATAGTTTTTGTATAGTGACAAGTCTCGAACACAGTTTCCTATCGGCGGGAAACTAAACTTCGTGCTAAAGCAGAAATGTATAGGTGTTCAAAATGAAAGGCAAATTAAAACGATCCGTATCCAAATGAAACTCAATTTCAAAACCTTTTTTCACTTATCTCCCTCTTCAACCCCTCTTTCCTTACGTGCTTGATATTAATTCCAACAGCATACAGAAATATTGCATAATATTGTTTAATTATTTTTTCTAGTAATTTTACTAAATATATTTTTAATTCGTGTCGTTCCGAGCCAGTAATGGAAGAACAGTGGCAGATCAGCTGATGGCGGAAGGATGCATAGTCAGATGTAGCCAGATGTAAACAGTGGTGCTACTTTCGCAGACCTGTCAGAATATGGCCAACTTATATGAGACAGAGTATAACAGATTTTGAACAGATACCAATAGTTCTATTTTTCCGCGAGCTGTGCATAATTTTTAAAGTAACACATCTTTCGTCTACGTAAATTATACGCCATATTATTCTCCCGAAAACCGATTTCCTTGTTTCCGTGTTAACGAAGAAAGTGGTACACACGTGAATAGTTTTTAAGCAATTCTAACGTTATTCAACGTCACATATTTCCAACTCGAATATATTAACTATAACGTCCAAAGTGTGATAAAAGCTACATCTACCGTCTCGCAAATGTTAACCCAAATTCACTGTCTCGGACAAATTAAAAAAGATTGAGCAAATATTAAATTTTTTGCAAGGTTTCATATTTTTACTTTTATAACCTACTAATTTTTTTAGACAAATGTCAGTCTTAAATATCTTAAAATTTGTTTAGCATTACGGTACAATGGCAAGTGGATTGGCTGACAGCGTGTCAGCCTCAACAGCGTCAACCTCCACTTGACACACCAGCTGATGGCTAAAAAATGCATAAACAAATAGTAAACATTGGCGCTACTTTCGTCGAACTGTCAGAATCTCGCTAACTTACATGAGACAGACTATATCCCCTGACACACACTGTATAAATTTACAGGAAAACGTAATATATAGCCGGAGTATTAAGGCTACCCAGCACGCCTTAGTATTGCCTTTTACCTTGTAAATGAAGGAGGCCTCCTTGAGGCGTCGATACTTCCTGGCCAGGACCCGAAACGAGCAATTAAACCTCCGGGGTCGATAAATTGAGCTGACGGTGGGATGCTGCGAACGCGCGGAATACTCGGTAAACTAAATAAAAGTTCCAGTAAATTAAGTTAATGTATTGCAGTTAAATGTTCGGAACAAAGAATTGAAGTCCCCCGCGACGCGATGTACGTGCAGCGCCTAAGAGCCGTGGAATCAGACTGCCGGAGACGGCACGGGTTAGCGGCGTCCTTGCTGAGAGCTCGCGCCACTCCGCGAGGTAGTTTAATTAACTGACCTCATTAATATAGAACTTGAAACATATACACTGATACCTGCCCAATGCTGTGGTTTATAAGTAGGTATTGAATCGGCGCGAGGCGCTAGCGATTGATGCTGGCCCTTCGTGTTAGGGCGTAGGAATACGTCGACACTATTGTCTCTAGGTCCAATTTACTAATAAATTCGCCTCGTTTTTAGGTTACCAATAAATCAGTTTTATTAACGCTTAACAGGGCCACTCATACATGTACACACGAGACAACACTCCCCTTCCCTTTTATGCGTCGGCTCCGTATTGTTTGGTGCGGCGATTTGCGTCGAGGAGAGGGGGGGGGGCAAGATTCTTCACACTTGCTGGGTGACTTTACTTATCTGGCTTGAGGCGCTGTCTTCTCTCGGCTGGCGACTTGGGACTGCTCCGGCACTTGGTGGGCGTCTCGACGCCTGGTCTCGAAGTTCCTCCTCTCGGGTCCACTCAGCACTCTCCGACTGACGACGGCCGGCTGCCGTTGTCTTCTCCCGGATTCGCTCCGCCCTCCTCGATTCCCGTCGGCCGACTGC
>NQII01000390.1:939131-991604 GCA_002778355.1 Clitarchus hookeri | reverse complement strand
GGGGGGGGCAAGATTCTTCACACTTGCTGGATGACTCTACTTATCTGGCTTGAGGCGCTGTCTTCTCTCGGCTGGCGACTTGGGACTGCTCCGGCACTTGGTGGGCGTCTCGACGCCTGGTCTCGAAGTTCCTCCTCTCGGGTCCACTCAGCACTCTCCGACTGACGACGGCCGGCTGCCGTTGTCGTCTTCTCCCGGATTCGCTACGCCCTCCTCGATTCCCGTCGGCCGACTGCCTGATCGATCATCGCACTAGCTTCGTCCGGCTCCGACCCGGACGCCTCGCTTCAGGTCCCCCGACTGACTGCCTGACTGCTCGATCCTCGACTGACTGATCCGTTCCTCCCTCCTCCTCGTGGTTTTGTAGGCTCCATCGCCATATTCAACTTGCACCGTCCCTGCACGTGGCCGGGGTGCTTGCCGCGTCCCCCCTGAGTCGTAAAACACGTGGCCGCTGCTCCTGTGGTCTGCAGTCGGCCTGGCGTCGCCCCTTGATTCTGGCCTGGAAGTTTATTGTTCCGTTCTGCATGTGCGGGAACTCTTGGGTGGCCTATTTGGTTCGGCGCACTTATGCCTCCGGATACCGTGTCGTTATTATCCCAGCACGCCCGCTAAAAGCTCTCAATGTTTATTGCTGAAACTAGCCTGTGACAGACTCAGCCGCTGGTGTGGGCTCAGCGTCCCTTGGCAGCTGCAAGATGAAGCTGCATCCACCTTCCTCCGCACGTGGTCGTTCCGCCGGGCCGTCCTGGCGCCATTCTCCTCATCACGTCCGCCAAACCCTTAATCCTTATTGCGGTCGTCCGCCTGCGAGCTTCGCCAGAGCGTGTGTTCTGACGAATAAAATATAGGGACGCAGAATGCGTCAACACATAAAACACTTAAACGTTCTGAGTGAGTTTTCTTAATCCTGTAGAGCAGTGGTACTCAGACTTTTTTTAAGGGGCCATATTAATAAAAACTAAGACCGCTGCGGGCCGCACTTACCACACTTGTGAACTAAAAGTAGGTAGGTGATTCGATGACATTTAAAATTCAGAGTGTCGTGTATCGTCTTGCAAGTTGTTTGTTTATTAGTTCGGTAAGGTGATGGCGGGCGGAGGTAGTACATCAAAAATATGTACAAAAGTCGCCTGACTGATAAAATAATGAAAAATATCGTCTAGTTTATTCAGTGACTTTAACTTTTAATAAATTCGTATTATGTATTGCCTTTTTATTTTTGTAACAGACACCCTAAAAATAAGAATTTGGTAACTTGTATCTACTGAAGCCGGCGAGCGCGGGCCGCAGTTTGAGTACCCTTGCTGTAGAGAGTTGAGTTCTTAATTAACCACTAATTTACATACAAACATGATTATGTGGTGCCTTGCAGAGCACATGGGAAATTTGGGTGTGTTAAGTTTTGAGGCACTGTACGACCGGAACGGTCAGGTTGAAATAAAGACTAATTATTTCCCACTTTACTAACTGGCTTGATTATACACACAATTACACTCGGAAAATTATATAGAACACTTCAAATACCCTAGCCTTGCTACTCTACACCTCCTTAAATATGCACGTAGCGACTGTGCGCCGATGACGTGATGACAGTGGCCGTGCCAGACCACGCAGGAGTGATCCACGTCAGGCTGATGAAAATCCACATTCCACGGTCGTGACCACCCTTCTTAGACCGTGGTCGTGACATTCCAAGGAGAGAGATTTACGGTCAGCATGTAGGCTGGCGTAGTCCATGATCACTTAGTAGGACCGTACCTGCTACTCGCTCGTATTGATGGCTATGTGTGACCAGCGTTTCAAGCAAAACACATTACCCGAGCTGTTGGAGGACGTGCAGTTTGTGACACGTGATCGCATGTGGCTGCAGCGTGATGAGGCACCACCACACCACACCTGGACCAAATATTTCCATAGAGGAGGATAAGGCAGGTGAGGCCATGTATCGTGGCCTGCTCGCTCCCCCTATGTCATCCCTTGACTTCTATATACCTGTGCGGCTACACGTAGAGCCTCATCTACGAGACGTCAGTTGACACGGCGGAGGAGCTCGTGATGGCAAGTATCGTAGCAGCTGGCGAAGAGATTCGAACGAATGCCAACGTGTTCCAGAGTGCACCGATTGTCCATGTTGCGGCGTTGCAATGCTTGCATGAATGAAGGTGGCCAGACCTTCGAGCACGTGTTATGATTTTCTTGTAAACGTTTATCAATTGCGTGGTCACCTTTTTATTTTAAGCAACCACTAGTAAAGTGCATGTTACATTCATCACAATGAAACCACTTAATGTGTTATTTGATCTACTGTTTTTTTTTACCTAGCCTTTGGGTGCACTTTGCATATCCCCCCCCCCTTCCCCCAGGCATCGCGGCACCCATTAACATTAATTTCCTGCGCAGTTTTCTCGACAGCTGTTTGCTGCGACAGTTATCTACCGTACAAAGTTACATTTATTGTTCTTTTTAACAAGTTTATTAATAATAATCGGCATACGCTCAGGGTTTAGTATTTTCTGCGATTAAAAGGCCAGAACACCCTACACTATTCCCGAACGGGAAGACAATTACAAACCGAATTTTATGACATAATAGGTCATTGTTCAACATTTGTTTAGTCTCGAGCAGTTTCAATAAATTTCACGTAAAATCATTTTATTTTCATAGTTTTAAGGGTGCACACAGCCCTTAATAATCACTGTAAACCACATGTATACTTAATGCCTGCTATTCCATACTGAATCACCTCTCGAAGTTTGTAAAACTTTTAAACTTTTCATACTTTTATTGTATATACATTAGTGGAAATGTAGTGAATAAAACCCAGTAAATATCGTCCAATGCAAACGGGTTGTACAACACAAACTGTTCGTGTGCAGACGGCACTCTGATCGCAAGTAGAGAGGCACAACTCGCCTGCGCCGGTCTGCAGCCAGTAGACCAAGTGTCTTATTGCAGGTCGTCTCAGAACACGACGAGTGCGTGCGGTTCCACTGCGCGTGCGCCTGCAATGCTTGAAATATGACGGCGAGCACTAATTAAACAGTTGAGTGACTTTGAACGGGATCGTATAGTGGGACTCAGAAAAGATGGCTGGACGTTCCGCAGAATTACTACTCACTTGGGGTGTGACGTGTCAGTGGTCCATCGGTGATGGAGAAGATGGGTGGCATGGGAGTTTCACAGCCGCCAAGCCCCACCAGTGCCACCTCTGTGCACTGATGAGCGCCTGGACGGAAGGATCGTTCGCGCCGCCCTGACTGACAGAACAACCGCACATGCAATCAGAACTACCGTGTAGTCTTCCAGGTGTCCGCACGAACAATAAATTATCAATTGTTGGTTTACCTTCTCGTGTTCCTGTAGCGCGTTTACCCCTGACACCTGTTCGCCGTCGTGAACATCTCTTGGTGGTGTCGGGAGAGCGTGTGTTGTAGAGGGAATGGAGAGTGGTGGTGTTCAGTGATGGGAGTCGTTTCTGCATTGGGCAAAGTGATTGCTGTGTTCGCGTTCGTAGACGTGCAGGTAAGCGGAACAATCCTTAGTGCACTCGCCATACCGGACCCACACCTGGCGTTATGGTATGGGGTGCCTTAAGCTTCACATCCCGATCGCCTCTGGTATTCATTGAGGTGAGCAAGACGAGCACGTCCTACGTCCATGACGTTGTCGACCCTGTCCTGTGGCCGTATCTCGACACTACAGGAACCAATCTTCCAGCACGATAACGCGCGTCCTCGTGTCGCTAGGGAAACACAGCAGGCTCTACGCGGTGTACCCTGGCCCGCTAGATCACCAGACCTGAGCCTCATCGAGCGTGTGTGGGATATGATGGGACGGCGCCTGACATCCAACCCAGCCCTGACAACGACCATCGCCCAACTATACCAAGAAGTAACACCGGCTTGAGATACCGATACCGTATCCCAGGGAGATATTCCGCATTTGTACGACAGCTTACATGCTAGAGTTGTTGCATGTGTAGCCGTTTGGGATTATTAAATTGTCTGTTGTATGTGTTGCATTAAAAGTTCGGGATGTCCCATGGACTTTATGGTTTGATCAATCTCATAACCACTACGTTATCTTGTGAACCAACTTTGAAGCAGACACGCGTATTCCTACAGTATGTTCTTAAGTGCATTTCCACTAATGTGTAAATAATTTATGTTGTTAAATGCGAGTGGCGAGTGGACAACATCATGCCTGCAGTCAAAACAGCACGGAGGCCAAAATATACAATGAAGATTTCGCCAGAAAATTCATCGAAGGAATTGTCGACATCGGTCAACATTTTGGAGATATTCACGAAACAAGCGAGCCAATGAAACATCCAATTGCCGATATGTGCTGCTACTGCTAAGAGATTTTAGACGAGGACAAAAGGAAAATAATGAATCACGACCACTTCACAGGAAATTATTGTTAAGCGTGGCCCCTCCGCCGCAGTGCCCTTCCTTCTTTGTTACAGGCGAGCTCAGGATTGTTGCCCCTCCTCAAGACAACCTCACCAGTTCCTTGTGAAGCGTCAGGGTGGTGGTCCTGCCACCCCTGCCCTATAATTATTGCTAACAAGACTCCTGCCTCGCGCAAGAGTCGGCGACTTTGCAGCCATTGCATGAACTTCCTGGTCATCACCTCCACCCATGCAGCTCGAGATGCGAAGAACCTTCCAGCCCAGGTTATCTCAGCTGTAGAAGCTGCGACGTGCCTCTGCGTCGGGAATGTCGAAAGGCCAATAGTGCCGGGTGCGGGAGACGACATGCAACAGCGCAGTGACCAGCGAGTGCAGTGTGTGCGATCATTGGGACAGCGGAGACTGGGACTGGCAGGTTGGACCGCGAGAAAGCGGGTCTTGTTTCGTGAGGAACGGGCGTTTTAAAGGATGTAAACGCATGGCAGTGGATATTCCGATCGTATAGGTGTAACTAATGCGGGAAGATTGAGTGGTTAATAGCAGGGATAGGCAGTCGTCTTTTGTTTAAAAGCTGTATGTATTTTTATACCATTGTAGATAAACAAAAAAAAAAAAAAAAGTTTCAGTTATTTTGATTAGTTGATTAGTTAAGACCTCCATGTCTCACGTACCTGTATACGCCCTAGACAACTTGTAATGCTTTAAATGTCCTGCCTGCTACAATTTCAATAAACTCCACCGCCGCCCAACAGACTGCCAGTAATATTTTACAACTTGACGTACTACGAGAACTTTATTAACTGCGTTGTGACGACAAATAAATATTTACAATCCCGCACACAGGGGGTAGAATGTGTCGTGAAGCATTCAAAGCTTATGTTCTGAGCTTATGCAGCTGTTCCAGTTCGCTTCCTCAAAATGTTATCAGCAAGAATTTTTCCGCAAATGTATGTGACGGAGTTTGCTATTGGTTGCAACACGTAATTTCTGCATTAAATTTTTTCACAGTGCAGTTATTATATGGTCGTAATTTTAACAGCGTGCTGTTACATTGCAGTCGGCATCTGTTAATAAGCGTCCCAAAAATTCGTTGGTTGCAGTCACACATTTTAGTGCACATTTCCTAAAATAATAATAATAGTAATTAACAAGCACATGAAATACATTTACACTTCGCAGGTTTATTCATTTTAAGGGAAATATTTTACTAACACACAGTTATTAGCACCGCGGGCCTGCGCCTCTTTCTTCTGGGCCACTGACAAAAATAATTTAATTTTACTGGACTTCCGATAGTTCATCGCTTGTTCGTACACCGCTGGTCTCGCTACTCCAGGAGTCGTCGCTTTGCGTCACCGGAGCAAGCTCCTCAGCGAGGGGGTAGCACAAGCCCTGGGGAGGGTCCTTGTCCCCCAGTTATCTTCCTGAGCCTAGCTCGCTTTGATGTTAGGGCAAGCCGGGTCTCCCAGGCAAGCCCTGGTTCCCAGCTGTGCTCCAGGAGCCAAGGACAGAAACCAGTTTTGAGGGATGAAACAAGTGCCAACCCCAACCCTCCTTCTGGGCGACACTCTTTCTCTCTCTCTGCGGGATGCTATGTTCCAGGAAATGGGGGGCAAAGGTGGCTGAGTGTCGTTCTTTCTCTCTCTCTTCTTCGTTTCTTCCGTCTCGCGTGAAGTTTCGCCCGCGCCCAAGACACTTCACATGACTCGCCCAGTCCTGTATGCAATGCTTTCGGAAGATTTCTCAAAAAAACTCCACGACGACAATGGGGGATAAATAGAGAAAGTTTCTCATTAAATGTAAAACAATATTTGTAATTAAAAAAAAATGAAAAAGGTTTAACTGGAACTTGTAAAAAAAAAAGCGCAGAATATACTCAAAAACAGCCTTTTCAGTTGCAAATAAAATATAGTTACATATGGAAATTACAAAATTTTATTCGTTGGAACGATTAATTGATACTTTTTTTCGATTGCCTGTTTGTTACAACATTTTGACACGTAAAATATTACGCACAAAATTATATGACTTGCGAGGGTCTACAATGTAACAGCATTGAGCAGCCCTTAATAACATATTGTCATTGCACCTATGCTTCTCCATCTGAACTGAACAAATCTAAAATATGTGAATAGGAAGCAATGTGTGTATGAGTAAATACAATCATAATTGATTCCAAAACATATTTGGGGGGGGGGGNACTGGGGTGCCAATACCTCCCTCGGCCCCCCATAACCAAACATGGTTCCGACGCCCCATAACCCTAGTCCTTCAGTTCACAAATCAGCCACTCTACCCCACGAGAGCAGAGCAAACGAAGACGCCTTATGAAGACTTGTTTGACGAATGCAATAATAGTTCAAACAACTGGAACTATAAGGGAAAGGAATCTGCGCCCGACAAGTTCGGTGGCTTCCGGTCTCAGGTCTTTTGCCACTTGCGCCGAGCCTGAGCGTGCGAGGATAGTTGCGGTGCGCTTTGACACTGAACGAGTGAAGGATGCGTCAAGAAGTAGTATCAGTTTTGAAGGTCGTTTTTAAACAGTTCTAAGGTAGTATCAGTGTTGTTTTGAAGACGTATATCTCCACCTGAGCTATTCTTGACATATGAAAGCCATGCTGTTTTGAGCGTATATTTCCACCTGAGAGATATTCTTGACATATGAAAGCCATGCTGTTTTGAGTACACAAAATTGTTTTGACGAACACTTTCATATTCAGAGAATACTATGCCGTGCCCCCCCCCCCCCNCACTGACTAAATAAATGGCATTTGTGGCTGAGACAGGATATAACAGTTACCAAATAAATACCTGTTACAACAGAACCGCTAAGGTTGCTCGCCAAATTGAGGTTAAGTAAGCTCACCTCTGCGTAGTTCATACCCGCCTGGTAGTAGAGTTATTGCCATCGGTGTATTTGAAGAAACAAAAAAATCTCGCTACCTCTGCGAAGTTCATACCCGCCTGGTAGGTAGGTACTTTCTACATTATTGAGGGTAACGAGCGACTCAACTACCAGGCGCACATGAACTACACAGAGGTAACGAGAGTATCGAAGCCCCTTGAAGATCTGCAACCTGGAACACGCTTAAGTGCCGCTGGTTGCCTGTCTCATGGAGAGTCCATAATGGCAGAAGTTTCAAACAAGTCTGCCAATAACAGTAAATAAATGTCCGCCTTAAAATAACTGACTGCTAACTTAGCGTTCGTCGTAAATGTTGTGCCAGTATATGCAAACCCCTCCTCTTACCTGACCTCCTCGCCTCTTGCTTGATGCTGCTGGAAATCCTCAGCGACACAGATAGTGTTTTGATACACTACCATAAGACAGGCTTACTAGGGGTAACTTTGGCTTAAATTTTCAGGAAGCCTGTTTGATGTTTTAACTTTAAGAAAAAAATGTGCTTTATTGTGTTTTGTGATATGGTTACGAGAGAGCAGCATGTGAACAAAAATGTTAACTTTTAATAATTACAAAAATATGTACTACAGTAGAACTCCACTGTTAAGACCTGTTTCCAGGAATAGGGTTGTTAGTGAGGGATGGTATTAAGAGAGGGTTTGTAAAATTTGACAGATTTGACCCACCCCAGCCCCTATATATCAAAATGGAGATATCTATTTTTAGATATGCACTACTTAGAGTACAGTGTTTGACATGCAAAATGCAACGTGTAGTAATTTATTTTTCAACTCATTTTCCTCAAATTTCCTCATTTACACACCAATGTTCTCTGCTGTGGCGTATACCATCCCCCACTTCCCAAGCACAAGATAACAGATTGATACTCGTTACATTTTTCATTTTATTTGTTGGTTTCATCGTATGTGTAAGAGAAAAATGGGCTATCCTTGAAAGAAATGCTTGATTTGGCCACACTTCATTTTAAAAATGTACATGCTTGCTCCTGGTTCCTTGGGATGGGACCGACCACTCATTACGAGAAAGAACACTGGCCAACCCTTGGCACCCCTAAATAGGTAACTGAAATCAGGCAGACATTATCACTTGAACATAAGAAGACACATTCACTTGCACTTGTTCTGTCATTCACAGCATGTTTGTTTGTGTGTGTGTGAGAGAGCAGGATGCCACATTTTCCAGCAGTCATCCTTAAGCATATATTTGAATTTTAATTGTTCCTGAAAAAAACATTAAACTTTCTAGCCAATGAAACTCGGTCAAAACATCAAACAAAGTTGTCTGCAAATATATCCGTGGCAGTGTATCTTGACAAAATATATGAAAACAAATATAATTCAAATGTAAAAAGTTACAAAGTATTAATTTTTTGGTATAAAAAAATATATATAAAACGACAGAAATTCAAGTACTCACAGTCTAGTTAGTACTTGTCAACAGGCACATGCACAAAGGACGACACATTTTTCACGCAGTTGTACAATCGCAACGTTTTGCGAGTTGCTACAACTCGCCACCTGATGGAACTGGCCTAGCCAGCAAAACATCGTGATCGTGAAACCACGTGAAAACTGAGTGTCCTTTGTGTGTGTGCCTGTTGACAAGTATTATAATGTGAGAACTTGAATTTCTGTCATTTATATATTTTAGGTAGTCTAACAGCCTACTTGTAACCTTAACTCAAATTGAAAAAAAAGTGTAGCTGAATTACTACTTTTACTGACAAATAACATGAAATTAATTTATCTTCATAAAAACTGCTTTTAAATGTTAAAATTCCCAAAATTTTCAATGCCACTAATCTAATACAGCAAAGTGTTGGAATTAATATTGTGATGAGCTGACTGATCACCTCAAAATGAGAATGAAATATGTTTAGTTGAAATATCTTATTTCATGCTATAATTTGTGTTTAAATGAAATCAAAATTGTGCTGGGATATATTTTATATTAAATTTCTCAGTAAATTTTGTTAGCTCATGTTTATAATTTGTTCTGTATACGTTACTCTGCGAGTCACATCAACAAGTCAGTTGCTTTCATTACCACTTTGATAAGTTTTGCCTAGATTATGAGTACCTCCTAGGTGTATTATTTCCATTAACAAAGGTTTTTCCATTCAGCAACAACTTGACAACTTTGATAAAAAGAAGTCTGTGTTTGTATGCGTGCGCACACACACATGCATGTCAAACGGTGCTTACAGAAAATTAAAAACGTTGGTGTGTATGTTTTTGTAATAGGAAATTAATACGTTGTTTGGTATGAGGCTCTAGGAATAAAATATACGGGATTCAGGGGAAAAAAAACTGCAACATGGATAAACCAAAAAAATTTCATAATACCCAACTTCATAACAGTGTACCACCTGTCAAAGGCCGTCTGTCTCTCCCTCGCTACAGCTATATGAGACTGAGGCAGGGTTGTGCACATCCACCAAATACCAGACATACCAACCTACAGCATCAAGCATCATGGTGGGTGATTAAAAAAAGGTTGTATATATTGAGTTGATATCTATAAACATGAACACCATTTAAGAAATGTTTTGTGTCGAAAGACAAGTTCCAAGTTGCTATTTCAACTCTTGGGATTATTTCTATGGGCAGGAAATGGCTAAAACAGGTGTTTTCAGAATCAGTTTTGGCTATTAAATTTTTTACAGAGTCGCTGCTTATAGGTACATTCAGGCGAGTCATCAACGGAAAGACTGCACGCCAGTCGAGTGCCTTGCTTGTAGAAGCAATGAGTAGGGACACACGATTTCATGACTAGTATTGCAAAATACTTTAGCCCAGGTCCATTTTTGTGATTGGATAATTTATATGTTATGCTTGCTGCTATGATCGCAGAAAACTAATTCCGATTGGCCATTCAAGTGAGAAAACCCATGGCCAATAAGCAAAAGAAAATGTGTGATATTCCTGCAGTGCATTGAAATCTAGTATTCGCGTAAGTAACTCTTTTTGCGAAAACCGGGTGTCTCTAGTGATGAGGCAATTAGCGAGTAAGAGTTGGTCATACAGCTCTCACGTTTTGAGGCCTCGAACACGTAAAATATCTGCAGGCAAGCGGAACTCCATTCTGAAGTAATTAATACAGTAACTTAAATGTATTATGTTTTAAACCTTAAGGAATGTAAATGATATTTTAAATTTTCATAACTAGTCAACTACTAATTGTTGTACTGGCTCAATGACCTTTAGCTATCCACTATCTAAATGTAGGAAGAAATAAATGCAACTACTTATAACCATAATGCTGTTTTGAACTTTGACACAATGTGTTCAGCCAGTGTAGTTGCAGTAAAGGAGAACTGCTTCACTCTACATGGATTTCAAGGGACTCGTTATTGGCTGGATACACTGCAATTTGTCTGCTTCGCCTTGAGTTGTTTTGGAAGCACAGCCAAGACACTTGTCTTAATGCCTTTGACTACGGCCATCTGTTTATGGCTGAAATAAATATGAATTTGTCATTTAACAAGCACAGCAACAGTTCAGCCACTCTGCAGGTACTGCTCAAGTTATCTAACAAGGTCAGGTTGTGACAACACAGCCCCCCAGTCAAATAATGAGTACGTCAGCAACCAAACTGTGTACTCTCTTGAAAATAGGCAAACTAGCACATTTGATTTTTCCTTTGTATCAACACGCCCCTACTGCTTTCTGTACAATGACTCTAACAACAAACACAGCTTAAAAAAAAATGCAATATTTTAATTCTTTGAATTAAAATTCACACCTTCCTGACAGATTAAGTCAAAGACATGTTTACTTTTTATGTTCAGATTCATTTTTAATGTGTCGATTTTTTGTGACCATTAATATTGTTCTAGCCTATATGGCAACTTACCTGCAATTACAGGAATTTAAAAAATACCACCGAGTTTACTGAGTTGATATTTTCAGGTTTAGCAGCTTACAGCTGACTAAAACTTTAGTTATCAATACGCCAGCTGTGAATTTAGACATTTGGTTCTGCAAAATGGCATATTTGATCAAATAATGACTGTTGCATTAACTTTTTTTTATTATATTGCAATACGAAGCAGGGAAACAAGTACACTTCACTTGAAGTAAGTCCCCATTATGCAGCATGAATTTTAAGCTGTTGAGATATTATATAAATTTAAACACTTCAGGTGACAAGAGAAAGTGTTATCCAAACGTGTAAATTTGCTATGGGAATGGAACATATGCAGTAATGAAAGTTATGAGAAATAAAAATGCAGATGAAAATAATTTGTGGTGTTTGTTTACTGCACAAAATAGAACAAGTCAATTCATATCTTACAATTAGTAGCTTTTGTCTGCACCACAGCATCATATTTCTCCTCACGTCAGTAATAACAAACGACAAACTTACGAGGCAGCTTACCAAACTCCTTGTAAGTAATCATTTGCAACGCCATAACTCCTGCACACTTTACAAAGTAACAATGGAAATGTATTCCGCAGTTATATATTACAAGTCAGAAGCTTTTCACAAAGTATTCTGTTCTGTACAATTCACGAATGTCTCCAGTCTCATGTAAACTCTAATTAGCTCAATTTAAGTTACACTACAGTTGTCACGCTGACTGCCAAGATTAAAAGCACACTTTCTTTTTAAATTATTAAGTTATGCAAAAAAAAGAAGACACTACTTGTAGACATTATTTTATGTTGTCTTTATGTAATTAACACTTAGTAATACTGCATTTGTGAACACTGCAGCTCTCAAAATGTAGACAGAATAAAAAGTAGAAGGCAAGACCTGCAGTCTGGCGGCAATGTCACCTTTGGTAATGTTGACTACTGTAGGAAGGCCAACCAATACTTGTTAGCACACGATAAGACAGTATATTCCATAGCTGTTTAGACAAACTTGTTAAGGGTTGTAACAAATAGTATAGTAAAAATAATAGATAAAATCCACAAACAGGTCTGAAGCACCTAAAAGCCCCACAATGTGGTAATGAAAACTGTACCCATGATAGTTTGTGTTCTGAAGTAAATTATGCTGAACTTTTATCCTACTTGATTCGAATGTGGTAATGGTCTTTTTCCAGGTAGGCTTGCTCACTTCGTATAAATGATAAATTTTCAAAATATAATTTACTTAAGGTCTACAGTTAATCCAGTCCCAAAGCCAAGGCTCGCAAACAGAAACAAGTGCCACTTGAAAGCCAACACAGCGAGTGTGAAATTTTTATGTGTGAGATATCCCACAACAGATGTTACAGAGAATATCGTGGCACAAGGAAGTTTAACATATAATTCCTGACTCTGCATATATTTCCTGATTATCACCTTCATCCTATTGGGCTTCAACCATGCCTTAAACATTATTTGGGTTGTCTGTAGATGTAACTAGCATTTCGACACAAATAATAAGTTAAATAAATTGCCACCCCCAAGTTACACACGTCGAACTTGCATAACTGAAGAATCTCAAATTCTTTTTTTTTTTTGGCCACAATAAGTAATGCTTTTTCTATGCAAAGTACATATTGTGTGGAAGAACCAATTTCCCAAAAAATAATACACAGTTACCAAAAAATATATTCGCTGTGTAATTTCTAAATTATGTTCTCCTTTTTACATGAAGTGTTAATATCAAAGGCAGCAATAACAAAGAGTGTAATCAACTGTAGGTAGGTCACCCCCACTTCATGGCAGAATTTAACTGGCTATCCATTGGAATCTACAATTAAAAATGGGTTGGCTCTAATCATTTTTACTGGATCTGAATCTACAGATAAAACATGTAAATTACCAGCACATTGACTCTCAAATCTAAACCATTTTCCTGAAAATTATGTTCAGTTAAATGTGTTTTCAAGTAATACAGGCTTTATAGTAACCATGCCAAAGAAATAGTGAAGACAGCTAAAATTTGTCATGCGAGTGTAGCAAAAACCTATGCAAACTATAAAAATAAATAAGACTAACATTAAAATCACAAAAAAGCTATGGACTCGGATTGTTTCAATTTCTAACTTAAAGCGCTTCAGTCCCATTTACCATCACATGCTGTTTTATTGTTCCTGAAGTCATTAGGATCAACTGAAAAATGTTTACACACTGCCAACATTGACAAAATTAATTTCACAAAACCCCCAATGTTACTACATACTCATTGGCAGTTATAAGAGACCCATTAAGGAGCTACTTTAAAGGTGGGACACTGCATTATGATCAAATCACGTGCTTACCAGTAAGAAATAAAGTTTCAATTAAACATATAAATTTCAATTCCGAGTGGATAATTTACCTAAATACTTTTTTGTTAATGTATTAACACTGTACTATTAACAATCCATTTATTTCAACAATAACATTTTATCGAGTGTAAAATCAAGTACCAAGGGAGACGTCGAAGCCCTCCTAGCCCGTCTTTGTTGGATCCATTACATACTTATAACAAATGAATCAAACGACTAATTCATTCAATATTATTTCAAGGAAATAACTGAAGCTGTTATCATATGTGATTCCAACCACATGGTAAAATGCCATTGGCAGTCTTATAATGAAATGTGATAATATTAAAAAAGGTTTAATTTGACTTCCTGATGTTACAGCTGTACAACTGCTAACTGTGTGGTGAATGCATGATTAACTTTGTATAGCAAATATAAAATTACTTCTCTCATTGACAATGTTAATTATTTTAACCTGCCAAGACAGGAAGTAGGCTAGATGTAGAGTTCAAAACTAGAGCAATAATACTGAATCTTTAAACATCTCGAAATTCTTCTAATCCACAGAATTTGAATAATAGATACCACAAAATATTTTTTACAAAAGGGACTGGTAAAGGTATGCAAAAATTTGACATGTTTTAGACTGATTCGTGTTTCTACTTGCTAAACAGCACAAATTTAAAATTCCTCTAAGGAAAAATTATGTTGAATTGGATGTACTACTGTATGTGTAAATTTATTTCTTGATTACTGAGGTGAGCTTTGCACAGCAGTATGGTCCGTACCATATAAGAAGGCCACTTTTTGACAGCTCGGCGAAAGTAGCGCTACTGTTTACATCTGACTATATATCCTTCCGCCATCAGCTGATCTGCCACGTAACTGGTCCGGCGAGTAAGCGCGTCTAGGAGGTGCTGCCTCGTGCGGCAATTGAACTGCTAGGGTGCGCGGCAGGCGGCGAAAGAGTTCTTGAAACGAAGTTTGGTGTGCGTTTGTACGGTCGTTCGTAAACGTAATGTAACTGGAAGGGCAGGAACGTGTAGAGGGGAGCAGCGGGAAGACATGAGTGCAACACACACATTACAAGTATGGTGTGCTAGTGCGGTGTCCCACTTCTCTGGAAACAAGGTGCGGGTTTTCGGAGAACAATATGGCGTATGCTTCGCAAATGAGCCAATAGGTAGCGCGCACAACAGATTTTTCGACGATAGCGTCTGTGTAAAGTAGACTGTTGTTCTATTACTGCTGGGTACAGAAAAGTATTTCAAATATATTTCGTAAAATTATTAGAGAAAATAATTCAACAATATTTTGCAATATTTCTGTATGCTTTTGGAATTAATATCAAGCACGTAAGGAAGGCAGGTGTGGAGAGGGCGGTATACGACGTGAAAAAGGTTTCGAGATTGGGTTTCATTTCTATACTGGTTGTATTATTATGCATTTCATTTTGAACACATATACATTGCTATTTTATCATGAAGTTTAGTTTCTAAAACTAAAAACTGCTGTTTTATGACCACGTAAAATAAAATGTATTAATTAATCTAGGAACTCTTTGTTATCACGTGTTTTCAGCTTGTCTAATGTGCATCGGCAGTGCACACAGAATAGTCAATGTAACATTAACATTTGTTCATTCATGCATCAGCTGATACAGGATTTTGTAAATGGCACGTTGTTTGTTTTGAATACATTGTATTGCCACTCACTGACTGTCAGAATGAGGCCTTCTTATATGAAATGAACTCTACTGAAGGTTACTGTAAGCAACTGGTATTATCCATACGTGCTCAGAGGATCCAGGTTTGTAGGCTAAAAAACACACAAATTTGGTCTTCATTCCATTTCATCAGAGTAACCTTTTATGTAAACTGGCTACTGGAGGAATTCAAATTTTTCCTAAATTTTTTTTGGCTTATAATATGTTTCCATTGAAATATATTTTAGCAGTTAAACTGATTGCTTTTCAACATGATTATTCATCATCTACTATTTCCAAGGCAATGCTGTGTCAGCTTAGCAAACTACCGCTACTGCCTGCGGCCAATACGAGATTACCTTCGGGCTGCAATGTTTTCAGTTTGAAGCCAAGGTAAACCACAGTTGAGTGTACTTTTTTTTAGTTATAAATATACTTTTGAATTTAACCTGCCCTCTTATCAGCACAGCATTATAGTTAAGGATGTTAAAAAGTTCCTATTAAATCAAACCCAACCCTTTTGAGAACTGTTCAATCTGATCCATCACCATTTTCACCTTCTCTGAGCAACTTACTAAAATTCTGCTAAATTGGTTATTGAATTTGGTTCTGAAACAACACTTGATTTTTTTTTAATTTACACATAGAGGTTTTGTGTGGTTTACTGTGTATTCCCGAATTCCCATGTTAACATACTGGCTGTCTCCAATTATTAAAATTCAAATTTTCTTATATTCAAAAAAAAATTGGATGCTTCATTTCTGTTCAAATTGCATTATTACATTACAAATGTTGACATTACCGCCAAACGAATAAGAATTAAAAACAAAGGTTAAAATAAATAGAATATTTTGCTACAGCAAATAAAATCTTTACAATAGACACTTAAAAATTAGATATTTACAATGTATAAAAAACTGGTCACATAAATTTTGTACATATTGCACGTTTAGAAATAGACGTATTTTCACTAATAAACAAAACAACACAGCTACAGACATGCTGCTTAAAATATAATAAAAATTACAAATTGAACATTATTTACAACATAATGCACATTTCATTTTTGACTATACAAGAATTTAACATCCTAACAACAAAGCAAAATCAACGCACACATTGCTTCAACAGCCATTTCTGTACACATTTACACATTATAAATAAAAATGTCTTGAAGAGAATTCTTACAATCGTCTGCAATTATTTTGGAAAGAAATAGAGAGCAGACATAAAAACTTTAATAAAATAAAGCAGGTACCATGTACGAGTTAGTAAACAACTTGAATCTTGATATGGTGTAAAATTAAAGTTGCACAAGATGTAAAATTACGTAGGACAGGCAATTCAGTACCTCAAACACTTTCTTATATACTGCAGCTTGGCAAAACTCAAATTTTTTGCTTCAGACCATTAAAATATATTTTTTTAAATTTCTAAAGCAAAAAGAAATGTGTACACAGAACTGTACCCTCATATGCTTGTTTTTATTGTGTTTAGTTTTCCAGTAATAACAGTGCCAAACTGCAGGAAAGGGAACAACGTATTCCATATCAGCTTATGCTTGTGGTTCCCTGCAAGAATTCAAACCACAGTGGTAACGGTTTATACCGAAGGGAAGATAATACATTGCAAACAAAAAAATATTGTATACTTCACTGTAGATGAAAGAATAATACATATTGACTTCAGAATGATACCATGCTGTTTGGATTCGTCATCCAGTTTATTGCTAGTTGTTCGAGTTTTATAGCAGGCTCTACTCACCGTGGAGACTACGTGCATCTTTACGTCTTAACAGCTCCAATTATAGTTCCGCAATTTTGTTAAGTAAAGTCAAATGTAAGTGAAATATGCAAAACTCTTATGCTTACAGTCACCTGCCACATTTCACATGTAACAATATGTTTCCGAACAAGTACGATATATTTACCAAATATTAATAATAATGCCTTTTTTATTATAGGTACCATAAACTGAGGAATTGAGACAATATTGTATTATTCTGTAGTTCGAGTCGTTACAATGCACAATAGAAAATTCAAATTGCATAATCAATTGTATAAAAATGATACCAAAACCATTTTGAAATCAAAATACACCTGTACTGTGGTTTAAGATTTTTCAAACTATTCCTCATCATACCGTTATACCGTCATAGTACCTATAAATGTGGTTCATCAACTGGTAATGCTGAACAAATTTTTTCCAGCTTTTGATTCGTACTTCAAAAGTGAATCAAGAAACGTTCGAAAGATTTGATGAGTTTTGTAAACCACACGACGATTCATTTTGCGATTAATGGCAATCCTACAGTCAAAATAAATCACAACAAAGTGAGAGTATTGTGTCAATTAACTAACCTGAACTAGCACTAATGAAAAGCTCCAAAGTCAACACCTGGATCAAAAACAATCATTCCCAACTAAACGCTACTAAGAGTACTCTTTTCAGTCTGATTTGTTAGGAAATTCCTTTATCACCTATCAGTCGCAACTTCATCAAAGAGGTAAATACAATATTATATTGCAGTTTATTTACACAAAAAAAATAACATTGCATCACATGATGTAAGCAGTCCATGCAAATTGACAGGCTACCATGCATCGCTATATAACAGCTGCAGTGTTTACACATGTATGTACCATCTTACGCACACAAAAACATGTTACACAGGTCACCTTTGACAGTGAAAAACCTGTTTAACTGAATCATTGTTAGAGGCATTTTGTTTCACGTTCAGTTGGCTAAAATACACCTCTTGCAGCACACTGAATACTGCAATTTACAGCCAATACTACTATGAAAATGTATTGATACCTGAAGTTACTTATTTTGTATCGACAATAATGGAAACTCAGCAATTCTCTAAAATTCTCTTTTTGTGCAAAATAAAAATCATACAAATTATGTCCATGTTCACAATACGAAAATTCTTACTAGCAAATGAGATTCATTTATTTACATTATTTATATTGTGATCAAAAATTCATGGAGCCCCAAATGTTAAAGAGTTTATCCAATACAACTTTGTTCCTTTAAATGCTTCGATATGTTGAATTTTACTTCTAATTAAAAAATATCTTTTGCAATGAGACTTCAGCCGAGTTTATAAATAATTTCTGATGTTTATTCTAGTGGCACGTTTTGATAAAATATTTTTCAGAAATGTATGTTACCTTCTCTAACCAGGGTATGAACACAAACCAATTACTTCCAAAAAAAAAAAGCACACTATCCATCCAAATGTATTTCCCTCAGTAACAAACTCACAGAAAATTACCCTTTTTTATATTCAGAATATTGAAAGTTTCTTGGTAAACAAACAAAGCACTGTTACTGTGTTTTTTTTACTGCTTCCATTTAGCATGGAATAGAATATTCATAATACAGTTTGTAAGTTGACATTAACGTACAATACAGCAATCACTTACAGCAAATCATCGAGTTTTGTGGCAACTGGTCAGATCTACACAAAGAATACGGGTAAAATTACTAACCTTCACAGATTAAATTATGTTTATTAATACAACAGTCACAAATTCTTGTACTTTAAATTTATACTAGGTGGTGTGTTGTTCGTTTTCATCAAAATACCAGATTTCCTTGAGAATATAAAGGCATATTTTTAATGCTCCATTTGTCAAAAAACAAAACTATATATTTCAAAAATGTAATGCTATAATTTTCACATAATTTTTAGTAGGTACTTCATAGGTTCATTCATTTCAAACCATGTGATATGTATTCTTACACTCTATTTTTGAAGTTCCTTTATTATATCCAAATTATTTTAATTTTTACTGCAACACTTAAATGATCAAAATTTTATATTTGTCACATTTCATGAAGGTAAAGATATTTATTGGAAGAAATGTAGGTTTGAGATATTCAAATTATAAAATAAAATTAATTTCTGGAAATTACGATTAACAATAGCTCTGGAAAACATAACAATTTATAAATTTTATTCAAAATAAAATGTTGTAGTATATCTATAATTATTCTTTTAAACTTTTTTATTTAGTAATAATTTATATCAGTTAAAAATTTTGAAATTTTTTTGAAACAATTTAAAGTACTGTGCGTATTAACTAAGGTAAGCAGCAACTGGAGACATTGTTCATATACCTATAATGTTTCGGCCAACTACGTACACACATCCTCCCAGCATTCATCTATAATCTGCGTACATGAACAGCAAACAATTTCACTTGATAGTTCACAAACTTTTCACTGACAAAATATGTCTCAAATATTTTGCGCTCGAATGTGTTACTTCTCTTGCAACTTCAACACCGTGTTGTCCGATCTTGTGCTCTTTAATAAAGGACCTGATAAAAAGGCCAATCGTGTCATTAACAGTTCCCACTGGTGCCACAAAACTCAACTTTCAATATTAATACACCACAGAGACGAGAAAGATAGTAATGAACAACAAAGAATTTGATACATATAACTACTGATGTTAGTACAGTTTGTATCCAGCTACTACGAGTTACAAAAACTGGGCCATACAACAATAATTTACTTCTGAAATTACAAAATGTATGCTCATCTGATGCAAAATTTCACAATTTTTGAGACAATACATTATATTGGCTGGCAGTGAAGGAAATCATGGTCACATTATAAAAAAACTTCTTGTCAAAAACAAGCTATAAAAACATTTTAAATGCATATATTTTTTTTTTTTTTAATATTCGGCCAATTTGGGCAGTGCTGTAAACAGTATCAACAAATTTCAGAAAAAACCATCTATAACAAATCAGTTTCTACAATACTCCCAAGAGAATATCTTGTTGCAACGAAAACATAAATAACAGGTAACTTAACATAAAATTTTCTCTCAAGTAAAGCAGTTACTTTCTTTCACACATTAAGGCAAAGTTTGGCAGAAAAAAATTTTTGTAACAAAACCTATCTGATTACATGAACCCTCATCTAAACAAAATGGCTCAAAGGTTTAACAAGACCTTTAGTGTAAGTATATATTTACTTACTGCTTAAAAGAATCATCAAAAGTTGCAATCTTTTATATGACATGGATAAAAACATACAAAATAATATTGACTGAGTTACTGATGCAAAATTACAAATCCTGTTTCTGCGTGGAGAGGAAATGTTTACCATGTCCGAGGAGGTTGCTGCAGCGGGGAAAAGATTGAAAGTTAAACATGGACGTCGACACTGATGACTGCGGAGCAGTGTGGGTTGTTGTTGCATTGAAGCTGAGCGAAACAGTCTTGTGATACACAGCCTCTGAAAACTGAAGCTGAGACTTTATCTGCACATCGCCGACCGAGTCCTACGTTCCGCCAAGCGATGAGAACGAGTATTCGAAGCGCACAGAACTGCTGGCCAACAACTGTTGCGCAAGCTGTTTGGCCGGTGGGTCCGTGGAAACAAATTATGTTCGTAGATGCGAAGGCAACACATTCCTGTTCTGCTGGATCTTGCAAACAACATGTTTGCAGACACAACAAAATTCACCCAACTGTTCTGTCTTCTCACATGTCTATTCTAGTAATTTTTTCCGTTTGAATACGGTGTTCAGTTTTTTTTTTTAATGATGCAGCGTTAATTTAATTTTTAACTTTTAAAATTACAGACTCTCTGACTACATATGAAAAAACATTTCCTATCTGGTTATCTACAATATATATCTATGTTTCATTTACAATTAAAAACGGACGGTTACATTTCTACTTATCACGTCTTAGTACAAGAAATTATTCCGGTGCAGTTCCTCACATCTCTCAACATTCTTGTACGTTAAAAATGTTATGAGGCAAAGCACCTGAACAACAGTTCATAGCTTCTGCTTTCTGAAATCTTATTCTTTGGAACTAATTTGCACAGTTCATACACTTTATTTTCTGAATCAAGGCACCAGACTAATTACCAAACCATAACCCAGCAAAGTCATTGCTTGGGAAACAATTTTGTTCAACTATACTTTTCCATGTGTATAAATAATTCTCTGCAATAAAACAACAGTTATTACATATTTCATTTCAACAGTAACATGCAGCAATTTATTTCCTACTTACAATCACATAATACGAATGTTAACATCTTTTAACTTCACTGATCAAAGTAAATTTTTTTTAAATGCCTTGTACAATGTCTACTTTTTTCAATTTAGGTAAAACTGTAACACTACTATTTTCCAAAGAACTTTCTTTACAGGACAGAAACAGAGTTTTAAATTTTTTCACAGCCTTCATTTTGGTGGTGTTTGTGAGAGAAGAGTGTTCAACGTAATTCATTCTTTCACTAATGTTCACACCTTTCTTTAAATTAAAAAAAAACTGGATTGCTATCACAACCTTTTAAGTATTCTTCCCTCTTGCTGGTAGGAACAGAGCTACATTACATGCATAGATCCTTGCGAGCAATGCCGAGCCATTCATCAAACTCAGAGTACTGAAGGACTTGTAAATATCTTACATAACAAACGACTAGACTGAATAATTAAGAGGAAATAAACAATTAAATAACGTCAATCAGAATTAGATACAAATGTTATAAATTTTGCTTGTAGAAACAACATCCTTTTGATAAATGTTCTGTGAAATACATGATGTTATGACTTAATAAATTTTGACTATCAAAGGAAGAATCTGACACAAGAAAATGTAAAATGGCTGTACACAGCAATCAAGGATCTAGCAGCACGCATGGCTATATTCGACTACGGCATCACATCCCAGATCTCCGCAAGGAATGGAGGCAGCTTCTTGTTCTTCAGCTTCAGGGAGAAGCACATCTCCGAGTTCTGGTTGCCTAGCGTACGCAGCTCCGTCAGCACCGACAACAGCTTTGCGAAGACAGCACCCGACTTGGGACGTCGCCTGTTGTCCACGTACGCCTTCAGAGCCTCCAGGTAAATTTCCTGAATTTTTTCCACTTTCCAGGCTTCTATTAATGACGGTCGCTCTACAGAAAAACAATAAAGGCAATATGAAATAAGATACACACAGTATGTAAAGTTAAAGGAGAAGTGAAGCCTCTTTAATACAAACCTCAAGAAAGTGTAATTTTTAAAGTTTGTAACAACAAGGTATTTGCGATAATTATAAAAATTCTCAGCATATTAAAAAGTAACTTTGTGATTCAGCATACTGGAAAATAAGACTCTCTCATCGCCACCATGACTTATTTTTACCAGTGGACTTGACATTAAATTGTAATATAAATTAATAAATATTTTTTTAATACGCATACAAATCAACATTACATTCCCTTTTCTCATTCCAACTTTGTACAAATGAGAATTTTGTATTAAAGAGGTATTTATTAACATAGTTTCTCTGTATTCCTAAATACGAGTAAACAACTAAAGCTTCAAATTAATTTCATATTTTACTTAAAAAGTTTGTGAAAAGTACTCTACCCATTAAGTCCTAGGTAAAAAATACAAATTACTATGAATCTTAACTGTGCTGCAATTCCTCGTGATGAAAAAATAATTACAGATTCTGTTTTCTTGCTGAACCACAAAGTGCTATGAATAAAATAGATAATTGAAGATATTTCTTAGAATAACTTTTAAATATGTTGGCAGTCACGTGTTTTTAAGCATAAAGTGTGGCCAAAACTAATAAGTGGCTTTTGATAAAAATACACTGGTCATCTTCAAACAATCATCCTCACACTTATTCCCAAACATTTAAAAACGTCTAGCACTACTAACATTTTAACACAATGTATCTTAGAAGGTAATATCTACATACAAATTTATAAACACATGGTTCCAATCCTACATATGGGAGTCTACACGTGCACTTTGGCCATGACCAGCCAGCATCTGTCGAAGGTTGCTGGCATGGAAACACAGTAATGGTGGGTGTCCCGCGAGCAAATGTACATAACTTCATCAGTCCACTTGGAATAGATGACTGAGCATACATTTTCAGTGATTTCATTGACTTAACACTTTACAAACCAAATTTTTCCAATCAGCAGGTTGAGAAAACTGCATACTAATTAGTTTCTAAATCATGGCCACCTAGGCATGGGCAAAGTGAGCAGACTACACAAATAAACATTTCCCCAATTCCAGACATATTTTGTTGCCGACGGGTAAGAAAAAGCAGAACATCTGCACGTTGTTCCCACCTTTACAGCAGGGTCAACAAGCGTGACGTGATACTCAGCTGATGCCACACAGAACCTAAGAACACAAGAGGTGAAACAACTGCTTATGCTACAAACTCCAACCACACACGCCAACAAAATGGTGTCACCGGCCAGGAAAATGTTGGAATGGCGTTTGCAGATCGGCGCCTGGCAATATACTCGCCTGCTGGCAGCCCGGTGAATAGGGAACCTATCGCAGCACGTAGTAACGACGCAGGCACACGACCCTCTCCCAGAGCCTCGCACGGTCAACCAGAGAATGGGTACGTCCACATCACAGGAATTGCCACGCCATTTTGTGTCTGTGTGCTTATCTACTCTGAGCTGATGCTGAGTGCATTTCGCTGCCCTACTAGATAGGCAGACCTGCCATTCTTGGCCAGCCTAATGAAAAGATAAAATAAGATGAGGTGTGGATGGAAAAGCAACAGAATGCAGAGGTGGGTGTAATAGAAGTTAACACAAGGAAACCCATTAAAACATCCTTCACATTTTCCATAAAGCAAAAAATCCTAAATTGGGTAAGCTGAAAAGTAGGAAGATAGGCCTTAATGTCTTGTCAACAGCAAGGTCATCAGCGACGAAGATGGAGCAAGTTGCTCAGAGAAGCAGGAACGAGTAAGGAATTGAACACGGCCTAAAGTAAGGAACCATTCCAGCATTCGCCTGGAATGATGTCAGGAAACGATGGATAACCAAACTCAGGATGGCTACACTGGGATTTGAACCTAGATCCTCCAGAATTTGGTTAAGTTGGGAATCAAACCCAGATCACTGCAGTTGACAACTGGGGTACTATTCACACATCAACAAATGTAACCCACAGGTATACAAATAAAATTCCTAACATAAAGGCAGTACCTGAGAAAATGACGATGGCAGTGAGGAGTGCATACTCTGCATTGTCCACCTTCATCGAGTACATCTGCCGGCAAAAGCGAAGCATGTCGTCGATAGTTTCGCCCATGCCCGCCATGCTGTAGCTGTCCTTGGTGTATGGCTGGTTATTCGCAAACAAGATGGAGTCCGACTGCACGTCGTACCTCCTCGCCATGCGAAACATCATCACCTCGCTGGAACATGCCTGTCAACAACATCCAATAGTAGTATTATTTTTGCATGGATACCTACGGTATGAATGACAACAGAAATACTGTACTTAAAATTTTACTAATACTTTAAATTTTTAATTTAATGCTGGTGAGAGTAATTACTTATGACCGAGAAACACAGCTTTATTTTAAAAACCACACTTCTGTATTGCTAAGATTTGAAAGTTAAGTCAGAATACCTCATCCATAAATATCCTGTATTTATATTTATATATACCCCTGTATTTATATTTACAGATCTATTTTGTTCATACAAAACTATTGATAAGCAGTGTCACGTAAACATGCGAAGCCAAAAATATAACACACAACCTAAAGATGGTATTCATTTAAATTTCGTTAACAAAAGCAACACAATGAAATTGGTACAGATAAATGGAAAAAGTTATTACAACAATCTACAACATAGCATAAAAAATATTGAAAACTATTCATTATTTCGCCATAAATTTTTCAAGTTTCTTCTAGAGAAGTGCTTCTACGATTCTGAGGAGTTTTTATTAAATAAAACTTAAAACCTTATTCTCGTAATGATGAGGTATGTATAGGGGTTTTCTTGTGTGTATTAGTGTAATTTATATACCACTATTATTACTATTTTTCTGTAATTTATGAACACTTCACGGTATTATGTCTTTAGATTTCTTGTATTTATCATTATCCCTGTATTTTGATATTTGTATTTTGCATCCTGTAACCTTGTTTTGTCAAATCTCTGTTAATTTTTTTTATATTATACAACTATATATATATATTTTTTACATTATAACTTTGTATATAACTTTAGTATGTATCTAGGCCTATATTTGTATGGTTTAGTGTTAAATGTACTCTTTTGACATGCTCAATATCTCTGTTTCTGAGATCTCCTGAACGCAAATAAAATAAATAAAAATAAATAAATAAACCCAGTAGCAATATGAATTTCTGCTTTGTATGTTCTAATAACTATGTACTTGATAGTTTGTTCAATGTTGCAGCACCAAACCACAACATGTTGAGAATCAGTTGTTTTAAAAATTTGCACAAATAAATCAAACACAGTGGCTATGCTAAACATCTGCACAGAACTCGAGTTAAAGGTTAAGTCAACAATAAAGTTAAGCTGAGTTTCAAACACAAAAAACTAATGTTAAAGCATTTATGATTTGTAATAACAAACAATTATAATGTTTCAAATGGTTATTTTTAGTTTTTAACAACTGAGTAGAACCCTCACTAATTATTTAAAAACTCAGACTTTCACAAAACATTCAGTTGTGCCAAAAAAATTTTTTTCATTATCTTCATGCTTAAAATACACAAAATCGAAATTAAGTCTTTAAAAAAGCTATATGAGGAAATATTTTGATGCAAAAGCAGGTTTATCAAGAATACTGTTACACTAAAATATTCAGCACTTTGGCCAGGAAGCTAATTTAATCATAAATGGCAGGAAAATTCATACTGCATCACCATGAGTACAGAAATGGATCAACAAATAAAGCTTAGACAGTGTCTCTCACCCTGTGAGGAAACCTGACCCTTCCACTTTCACTCTGTAACAGATTTTAACTAACCATTATGGGCATGGGAATCTGCCTTGTTCCAATCAGAAGAAGATGCCCTGCAAAACCTACCCTGCAGTGCAAAACAAGAAACTATCATAGAAATAATACTGTGTGGGAGTGAGTTGGATACAGTACTCCCAGACTTAATGAGACACTAGGGAGTTGAGATGCCACTGTTGTTCCAGCATTGGGCAATCTGCAATGCTTAACAGCTGAGGCCTTCAGTGCGCATGGGGATGAAGCAAGGAGAAAATGAACAGTAATGGAATGTGACATTGGGGGAAACAGAAGTATATCACGAGAACCTACCAACTAACAGCAACATCCACCACGTTTCCCATACATGAAAATCCAGGTTTCACCCTACTGAAAAATGAACCCAGTTTGCTGTAGCGGGAGGATATGTCGTTAAGTGTCCTCTTAACTTAGCCAAAACAAATGCTATCACGTAATACAATTCGACACAATGGAATACTATCACATACCTTCAGTAACGCAATCTGGTCTTCTCTGAGGAGTTTGTCAAAGCCAGGTAATCTTTTCGCAAACTCCACGATGAGTTGTACTGTGAGGATGGTGATTTCAGTTATGTGTCGAAACTTCACATCACTCTGGTCCTCACCGTCAATAGGCGTGTTCTGAAAATATACGGACACGTAGAATCGTCCTACTAAAACCGTTTAGAACACAAGCAGGTGCATTTATAAACTGCAATATTTCATGTAAAAGAAAAATGAACTATAAAATATGAATGCAAGTATTGGCAAGTTAGACCACTTCTGCAGCAAGACCAAGCAGTTACACGAGAAAACTTCCTGTCTAAAATACAGTTCATGCTGCTACAAAATACCATTTTACAAATGAGAAGTGCAGGCACATTCTTAATAAGAATCCAGGTGGTGTATAGACCAAAATTTGCAGGAATGGGGGTGGAAGACAGATGTCTACTGATGACTTAACTAAGTGGAACATATTGCATGGGAAATTTGAGAAGCACTTAGATTTTCAAAGATGCTGAACATAACTATGAACAAATTACACACCATATATTTAAGTGGTCAAAAGGAAAACCATACATATAAATAAATTAAGTCAGAAATTTAATTTCACAAAGTTTGTGTCCAGCTTGGTACTACTGATAATTAATATTCTGAAAACCAAGCTAAAACTTTAGTTGTATGGCTTTTGTTGTAATAATCCAATAGAAATCTTGAAGAAATGTCTCTCATTGCAGTATCAGCTTACGTCCCTTGTGGGGAATTTCTACTGGGGATTATGGAGGCCCCAAAAACTGCAATTGAACTGGGGACTGCAATGAATGAACCTTACGCAAATCAACGACAGACAAATGTGCCACAGCTACAAACAACCACATATAGGAAAGTGCGTAAAGGCCAACTTGTGAAGTTGGTTCACTTCTATCTTTAACTCAACACCGATAGTACTCGATCATTTACACACCCACATGGGATAACAACTTACAACATAAAAAAAATGTAATTCTTATACAACAGAACTAGCAAAATTTCTTTATAATAATTACAGTTACATTTCACGAATGCCTTGGTTATTGATAATCCAAGTTAATTCTCAAATTATAAATTTACACTGTCATTACTAAAGTTGTGGTATCAGATAGAACATTGCGATGTCTGACAGTTTTTTGTACACCAGTTTTGATTAATGGTGTAAAAACTGCTGAACATACTTTAACATACAGTATAATATGGATAATTTTTTTACATTTTCTTCTAAATGCAACTTTTAGTTGTCACATATTCCTGTGTAGTAAAATTTAATCTTCTACTGAAAATTTTCTTCTGTAACTAACTTAAAAAAATACATTGTTCAGTTTTAGTATGTTTACTCTAGACGGGATTATTTTGTGAAACCAAGACTAACCGTTATTCGCTTGAGATCATCTTCCGAAGGTTGCTCGTACTCGTTCTGGTAGTACACGAGCCTGTGGATGAGCTCCTCCTGCTCCGGACTGACAGGCTTCACACCATTCAGCACGGGCAACTTCTCCGGTTCCACTTGCTGAAGCACAAACACACGGTTCTCAGCAACACATGTCAAAATATACCTATTCAAAGCTTTCACATGCAAAAAAGAAATTGTCATTGTTACTTCTTTATAAATAAAAGTGGTATTAGTCATAAGCAATGCCTGTGTTGTGCAATTTACTATTATTAATGTGGCTGCCTCGTGTGGGCCCTGCCTTAGTAAAAGGATAGTGGTTTAGATGTTAAATTATTTTAGACGTGTCTCGGCCACCTTTTACAACATCACTTTCAAACATAAACACTTTGTCCACCTTTATCCAAACTACATTTCTACAAAAAATTATTTTTGTAAAATTTTTAATACCCTGAAAACTGTAAGTAAGTTAAGGTTCGTAGACTCAACAGAAACACAAAAAAACACAAACTATTATTTACTCCTATTTGCTCTCTGGTAGCATAATTCTTCTCTTCAAAAGGCATGGAGTGTTTTTTTCTGTTTGAAAGTGATACCATGTAAGGTGGCCGGTCCAGCACTATGCAGCATCCTTAATACATCCTCCAGGATGGAGAAATTTTCTGCAAATAGGATCAAAGGAAGGAAGCAAAAATATCAGCACTGGTGCATGCATCATGTGCAATATAACCGCTAACCACAAAGCACTGAATTAGCATGCAAATTTTTCACAGTGCTGCACCTATAATGGGAATTTTAAGTGGTGATCCTACAGATGTATTAGTTAAAAATCTGCTGCAATGTTCAGTGCAAGGCCCCATACAAGTCTCGCAGATATTTGTGTAGAATATTTTAACATTGTATCAGGCTGAATATACGTTATTTTTGGCTATGTTTAAGGATTTAATAACAATGTTAGTAAAATGCATAATGTGGTGGAAGTTGTATTCAGAGCATGTCTAAAGTTTAAATTATTTTCTTCTAAAAATAAATTTAAAAATGAACATGCCTATTTTAATTACTCTCCGATTTGTGCTCCAGGTAGGCAGGCATTCTTAATGCTTAATTGACAAGTAACAACACGAGAAGGCACAGTTTAGTTTTTCCCCCAAAGTTATGAATACTTTGCCAAAGAATACATTTACAGAAGAGTGGCAAAACAACTGATACAGTCATATTCAGGCAGCACATCTCACCTTATGCTCTGGGTCTTTTATACCAACCATTTCCGGGGAACCGTTGGTCGTTGAGTTGGGCTTGTCCTTGTCCTTCTGGGCTTTCTTCTCTTTTCTTTTTACCATGCACTGGTATTCAGGTACAACACCTACAACAATCACATAGTTGGTGTAAATTATAGTAGAATAAATCAAACCAATTAAACATGCACAGTGAATAGTATCTGATCATACAAATTGTATAACCAAAATTTTTTTTAAATACTAATGTGATGCTTTGTTAAGGCTCAGCCTCATGTCATGTTGAATTACTGTTTTATAGTTTATTCGAGTTGTTTAAGGACACCTATTTTGAAAAAACAACTATTTGTCTCTGTAGAATAAACATAATGTCTTAATTTTTAACACATAATTATAATGCAAATATTGCAGCTTCATTTTAAATTTATTAATAGATTCGTACCATTTCACAGATACCCGATAACAAGTGGATAAAATTTGGAGACTACACTTTAAGGCATTTGTAAAATGTGAGATATAATAAAAATATTTAGGTATTTAGATGAAATTGAACATGGTGAATGAGCCCAAGCCTTAAGTTAAGATAAACAACTGCAAAATGAGCCTTGGCAAAGAAAAACTTGAGAAAGTTGCATGGTAGGTTAGTAGGCTAGAGCACCTACAAGTAGGGGAAAAAGTCACGCTTATACTGATGCAGAAGTTGCCATCTCCTGCCTTAAGCCCTTGTCACAGTGTCAAATTTTTCCATACAACTGCTTCCAATAAGTTTGGTAAAATAAAGTTGTAAGGTTGTGATGCCTCTGAAACGTCATTATCACCACCTGGTTTGTCTGGAAAAGTTGGATGGCTTTAGTTTCTATAAAGCATTTCGAAAATTGTATGGGTTCTAAAATTTTTTTGATGTTTGATGGGTTTAGCTAATTAGAATCATGTATGACAAAAATGGCAGTTTCCGATACCATGAAACTTTAAAATGACAAACAATTGCTGGATACAAAGTAAGGTTATGATGATAATTAATTTATATAGAAGCACTTTGAGTATGAATGCTAATTGAAGTGATTAATTCATAATTATATTAAGAAATCAGACACATTAAATTCCATTGTGCAAGAAATATTCCTGATGAATAAAAATTCAATTTAGTTAAGAAGTAAAAATAAATCACAAAAGTTTTGTTAAGATTTTTTCCTGTAGTGGACTGCATGGAAACAAAAAAGCCATATCTCACTTTGAAAATAAATTTTAAATGTAAATTCAGACTAGATCCTCCAAGCAAAATAATTTAACAGTGTTACACATTTTCCAATGCATTCAAGATTATTTGAGTCAATATGTTGAATGGAAAAATCTTATGGCCATATTTTGTCTTCAAATTTTATTGTCAAATATATTTGAAGGTGAAAATTTGACAGTGTGACAGGAGCTATAAGCCTGAATAAGTGTGTCCAGATTTTATGCAGGACATGTTGGAGTTTATGTAATTTAACTTACAGTATCTTCAGATGTTCAGTGGGAAACAATAAAAAGCACCAACATTTTCTTTTGCCCAACTAACATGATGAAACCCATAAGGCACATGAGATGATATGTATTTGATCTAATAAATATTATAGTTGGTAACCTGAGCTGCTGTTCCCACCCCCAAACTCTGTAGGAAAAAAAGTTCAGAACAATTTTTTTTATTTTTTTTCCATTTTTCTAATAAAAATTTTTATAAGCAACTTTTCACAAGGTCATTAAAACAAATTGAAACACATTTCAAATCACAACAAAACAATGAGTACTGATCGATTGTGCTTACTTTTAACCATTTATAGTCACAAATATTCACTTCAAGAATAAATTAATTCTTACCTTGTCAAAAAAACAAAACATAAATACATGCTTCAAAAAATTACAAATTTTCACAATTTTTATAGCTCCTCAGAGCAAGAAAACAATATCACAAAAATTTTGGAAATTTAATTTAAAAGATACTTTTGTTGCAGACTGCAGGAAATTCTGTAACTACCCAAATCAGATGCAAGCTAAAAGATTGTATCTAATGTAAGTTGTTTACCAAGAAGTATTTCCAAGACTCAAAATGGTTGTGGCTTTTAAGAGAAGGAATTGCCATCTGGAAGTAAAAAAGTCTTGGAATGAAATCATTTTATTTACCGTGGTTGTTGACCATTCCCACCCTGCCCCTCAAGAGCCGTACAATGTACAAAACGAACTGGCCATGTGCACTGTCAGCATGTCTTTGGCCCCGGGAACTTTATGCAGGATGAGTGGGCCTCGACCATCGCACTTAAGAGAGGGAACAGATTTCTACAATCAGCATTTGGCCATTTCTAGGATTGAACCTTCACCCAGATCTAGCGAACTGCAAAAGACCACCTGCTCGGAAAGTTTTAAAAACATGCTAGTGATCTGCTTTGTGGCTTAACACACCTCAAACACATGATAAATAAAGTGAGACTCGGAATGTTTTTAGTTTTACTCACTGGTTCCATTGTACTACAGGGAGGCAGGCTCCTATGACCTTGAAAGAAACACAGCAGGTACATCACTAGCTAGCCTCGGCCACAAAAGGCGTTGGATCACCACAGCACTGGCCAACTCTGAGCATGACTACGTTGGCACTCATGTACTTCACACAGTATATACATTTGGAATTTGGGTCGATTTCAAAGTTTTATGGGTTAGCAAATTTCCCCAAAACACCTATTTTCTGCCATTATTAATTTTGGGAAGAAAATTACTCACATTCTGGCCTCATGCCAACACTCAAACACTTCTTCAGTCTACATTCCTGGCACTTCCGCCTCATGTACATGTCTATTTCACAATTATTTCCATATTTGCACTGGTACACGGCATTCTTCGTGATACTCCTTCGGAAGAAACCTACGACAAACAAATAACAACATGGTTAGAGATATGCCAAAACCATTAATTCAATCTGAAAAAATTCAGAGAGGACGTTTCTGAAAATAACACTGAAAAAATATGATCAAATATATTTAGAATATGATAACGTATACTGAATTTATCAAAGAACTCTTTATCATACCTTTTAAACTTAAATAGCAACCACTGTATCACTGTGTACAATAGGATTTAAAATAATAAAGAAAAACAATCTAAGATGCATACGAAATGAACATCCTAAGATGCATACAAAAGGAAGTACATGAAAAATCAATTTGCCTCTCAAAAAAATATAAATTCAATTTAAAAAATTTAAATTTGAATTAGTAATTAATTTTAATATTTAACTGAGCCCTAAAACATATTGTAAAATCATACTGGTTTCAAAGAAAAACTTACCAGTTACATGTAATCCATTTTAACGTAAATTTAATTTATTTCCTAAATTAACTGCATATTATGTGTAAATGAAACATATTCTTGCATTTCATATAAAATAAGCCATATAATATAAAAATGCAAAACAACGATACGAAAACATTGAATGAAACATACTATAATTTTTCATAAAAATAAACTGATGCCAAAAAAATAAATTTAAAATTGAACATGATGTACATATTATGTAGACCAGGCAGCCAAAATAACATGTCATATCTACATCACATACCAACAAATGTGGAGAGATACCTGCTAATTTTGGTGCTCAGCAGTTAAACATTCAACTGTTATTGTCTGTCTCAAATAAGTTGGCCAGATTTTGACAGTCAGTGAGTGGCAACTTGAATATACGAAACAAAAAAAGTGCCATTTACAAAATTCTGTATCAGCTGATGCACGAACGTACAAAAGTTAAAATTACGTTGGCTATTCTGAGTGCACTGCCGACGCACATTAGACAAGCAGAAAATATGCGATAAGAAAGAGTTCCTAGATTAATTAATACATTTTATTTTACGAGGTCACAAAACAGTGGTTGTTAGTGTTACAAACTGAACCTCATGATAAAGTAGTAATGCATAGGTGTTCAAAATGAAATGCACAATAAAACGATCCGTATCCAAATGAAACACAATTTCAAAACCTTTTACAACATCGTATCCCCCCCTTTCCAATCATATTTTCCATACGTGCTTTATATTAATTCCAAAAGCATACAAAAATATTGCATAATATTGTTGATCTAATAATTTGACGAAATATATTTCAAATTCGTGTCGTTCCGAGCCAGTAATAGAAGAACATTCAACTTTTAAAAAGATGCTATCTATTGAGCAATGCAAACGGCTCAAACTTCGCTCTGTCATGCCGTGCGCGCAATCTATCTGCTTTTTTTCCCGAAGCGTTACCAGCCAGAGAAGAAAGCTTTCATGCTAACCAATTTACGAAGAGATACCAATAGTTTTATTTTTCCGCGAGCTCTGCACAATTTTTAAAGTAACATCTATTTCGTGTACAGCGATTTTGAGTACTAGTAATTTCTATTCGGCAGGTAATCGTTCGTCTACTAAATTATACGCCATATATTGTTCTCTCGGAAACCCATTTCCTTGTTTCCGAAGAAATTGGGACTCGCGTGAATAGTTTTTAAGCAATTTTAACGTTATTCCACGTCACATATTTCCAACTCGAATATATTAGCTATAATGTCCAAAGTGTGATAATAGCTACAACTACCGTCTCACAGATGTTAACCCAAATTCACTGTCTTGGACAAATTAAAAAAAGAGTTAGCAAATATTTAATTTCTTGCAAGGTTTCATATTTTTACTTTTATAACCTACTCATTTTTTTTTAGACAGATGTCAGTCTAAAATATGTTAACATTTGTTTAGCATTACAGTACAATGGCAAGTGGATTAGCTGAAAGCGTGTTGATAAAAAATACAGCCTCCACTTGACGCACCAGCTGATGGCGAAAGGATACATAAACGAAAAGTAAACATTGGCTCTACTTTCGTCGAACTGTCAGAATCTCGCCAACTTACATGAGACAGACTATAGCAGCTTCCTTTGCAAATAACAAATACTACATATGCTCAAGTTCAAATTTCCAGACAAACCAAAATGGGCTAACATTAGATCTGTCATGTGCAAGCTGTTCCTTCGAGAGCCGCTGATGACGCCAAGAGCTACAAGCAACTGTTTGCTGTACTGTGGTTCAGATTGCAGCAACCACAGACTAAAGAATATGTAGACTGATATTCCTCTCCTATACTCACGAATCACTCGTACAATTACTGAAATCATGTACTCCAACAAAGGAGTAAATGTTTTTTTTAAATTTAATTTTTCAAATTAAATGTTTTTTAATTAATTATTCTGTGTAACTTGAATATATTCTAGTCTTATCAAAATCCGGACATAAGAAGTGCACTAACACGTATTTATGAAAAAGTTTGTCATGGTTTGAGACATTGAAAGTGATCACCAGGTGGCTTGCATACACTGTCTACCACATACTCATTACACAACATATACTCGACGTACGTGGGCGTCGCTACTGGTCGCTTGTTGGTACACGTTGTGTCAAACTACTTGAACAATGGGAGATTAGCAACTGAGTAGTAAAGGCTGCCAGAAGTGATTGCACTTTATTTCCAACAACACACAAACAGCAGTATTGGCGATGTAGGGTCTACATGGTGGCCTATGTACAGGCGCTCTCCGCATGGCGCGCCAGTTCCGTTCGCCTTCGTGATATGCAACTTGTTGTGCACGCAAGTACGTGAAGCTGAGGACTTCAGGCGCTGTTTTGCACACTTCAATTTAAATTTAAATACACTAGATGAATGTTCCGAACATTTTTCTACTAGGATGTATTGTTTGTATTATACCATAGATGAAGAGGTTGGAATTTCGACATGAAGTTAAAAAACACTTTGTGTTTGTGTGTGTGTATATGAGTGTGTGTGTTTGCAATGCAAGACTGTGTTCGAAAATTCATCCATCGATGATCTGGAGCATATCAGGCCGGTTGAACCGGTGGATACGATTCAACGGAACCAGACCAAAAAAGTAGTTTCCGGACGTCCTTGTGCACACAGATCTATGGATTTCACGGAAGGTGCCTGCCTGACCGGATGGTTGTTGAAGAGAGAGAGAGAAAGGGGGGGGGGGGAACTCACCTTTGCAGCCTTCGCAGGTGAGCGCGTTGTAGTGGTAGCCGGACGCCCTGTCGCCGCACACGAGGCACAGTTCCTCCTGCTGGCGAGGCGCTGGGCCCTTCTTCTTCTTGGCATCGCTGCCGTCCAGGCTGTAGCCGTTCAGGCTGTTGGGCGGCGACAGGTCCTCCCGACCTGCACAACCACACACCACGTTTAGCTGCAGTCACCTCGCCGCTCTACTCCACACATCACTTTTACACACACCAGCCTTAAGTCTCGGATTCACCCCCTTTTGCACAAATTCTTCATTCTCGCGTCATAATTTCGGATTCATAGTATTTACTGACAATGTACGATTATGGAAAATGTACAATTTAAGAGTTGTTTAATATTTCCGTGCTGAAAGTTAATTGTGTGTAATCTGCTAGTTGTAAAAAGTTGAGGACATATTTATATTTTATTAATAGTTTGTCACATTTTGGTAAGCATGAAATAACACACAGTGCAAATTAGATACACAAGTAAAACCACTAGTAAATTGTAAGTTTTATATAATCAAATATTTTCAATAATACCTCTGAAACTGAAATTATGACACGAAACCGACGAGTTTTTTTGTAAAAGGTATGAAGACGAGCCTTAATTCTCTACTTATGGGGATCAACTCCTGTCGTCTTGAACTTATCCGCTTTTCACCATCCTTAAGTTCTATTCCAAAAGGTTTAATAATTTTCCTTGCACGACAGGCTATAAATAATATTTGACTAATTTTCAACACATAACTGTCGAGGATAAAACACTAATCAGTGATTATTTCTTGCGAGTGATTAAGGAGCTGACAACAACCACAGCAATCAAGCAATATAAACTTCAGAAAATATATAAACCAATGTTCTACGTATATAAACAGTTTAACACAATAATGTGGTGAACTATATTTATAATCCATTCACGGTTACTTCACACTTTTCTGAAGTCCTACTAAAGTTCTACTTCCAGGAGATTCCTCCACGTCCAGCAAACTAAGCAACTAGGTCTATAAAATTACACCAAAGGACAACGCACCGAATTCGTGCGCACTCAGTTGTAATAATATTTTGCATGGGAACTATTTCTTACTAGGCACTACCAACACGGATGTTTTCTCGCTATTATTATACATATTCATTATAAATGAAATATTATATTTTATAAATTAATTATAGTTAAAACTTTAATTTAATGAAAAATTAGATACTTTTATGTTAGCAGAGGTATAAAACACTTGTGAAACATTACATTATCAGGAAATAACTAAACACGTCACACATAGGGTGGTTTTTCAAAGGTTTGATTCAAAAAGTGTGAAGAAACCGCGAATAGACTATATACGGAATTGGGTACGTGGAGTATTATGGTTCGTGTGCACCGGACTTTATACATCAATACAAGAGACTGCCTATTCTGCAAGGCTAATTTTAGAAACCATCTTCACTAGTACTACCTCATGTGAGCTGTTTGAGAATAAGGAGGGATTTCGTAAGTACAAAGTCTCGGATGCGAAAGGACCACCTCACCACGTCCCCATAGATGCTCTTTACCAGGGGTACTCAAACTGCGGCCCGCGGGCCCATCCTTTGTGACCCGCGCTCGCCGGCTTCAGTAGATACAAGTTACCAAATTCTTATTTCTAGGGTGCCTGTTCCAAAAATAAATAAGCAATACATAATACGAATTTATTATAAAAGTTAAAGTCACTGATGAAACCAGACGATATTTTTCATTATTTTATCGGTCAGGTGACTTCTGTAGATATTTTTGATGTACTACCTCCACCCGCCATCACCATACCGAACTAATAAAGAAACGACTTGCAAGACGATACACGACACTCTGAATTTTAAATGTCATCGAATTACCTACCTACTTTTAGTTCACATATATTATTATGTCAAGTGTCGTAAGTGCGGCCCGCGGCGGTCTTAGTTTTTCTTAATATGTATGGCCCCCTAAAAAAAATGCCCGAGTACCACTGCTCTATACGGTCCATAGCTATCGGGCGAACGAGCTGGCCACAGCAGTCTCGTTGAAACTCTCCAAAATTCTCCTCGGCGGACCAATTCTGGACAACTCGAGCCGATGCCACGGTGCATTGTTCTGCCGGAATATCCCAATGTTGTGGGAGTAGGTGAAGTTAATGAAGGGCTGCAATGCAATGCAACGCCGTGATAAGCACACACGCGCGCACGCATGTCATGTCAGAGGAGAACTGGTGCAGGTCTGGGCACTTCTAAGGCGTAACGGTAAACGGTGACGCCACCGACTATTACCTTTACATACTGCTACGCCATGGCTTTCGGCATGTGAGTGTAAACGGAACCATTTTCTCCTGATTGTCAATATACATACCGTGCCTACGTTTTAGCGGCACGAAATTTTTACAAAGTTGTATTCAGAGCGTTAAAAAAAAATTCTGCAAAAAATNAAAAACATTTACCAACGTTGGAGGAAGTTGACGGTCTGAAATGCGTGTAAACCACACAAACATAGGGAAACACGTTTATTTTTATTTATAAAAAGGGTAGGTACATGCATTGCTGGCGAGTTAAAGTCGCTGCATGTACTTGGGAAATGGCGCCAGTAAAACTAGCCAATAAAGTGGTTGTCCTCACAGAGAATTTCGCCTAGATATGTCGGACAATCTACTAAATGAAGAAAACGGATGTATATATTATTGCTGGCTAATCTTCGTGTTCGACGCATTTTCTGCGCTTGACGCAAAAAAATTATTCCCCCACCGAACTCGTCGTCTAATATTCCAGTTTTCAAATGTCAAGACGCAGTGCTAAACTGCAACCTACACGCCACGAACGCTATGCCGGTTGCGGAAGTGAAATCCGCAGGGGCTGACACAAAACTAACACAATAAACTCGGGAGCAGCGTTTACAATTTTGATTTATTGCCGGACACACGCTCGATGCGTCGTAACACGGCAGGGTGCGATCCCGAGCCTACGAGAACATAGTTCCCATTGTCTCTGCTTCCTGCGCGCCTTATGAAATAAAGAAATCACTCCTCGAGCATGCAGCAGCCACGGACAACGTGCGAGATGTATCACGCATCACAACGCCAGCCATTCATGAAGAGTGGCAGCACACGTGCGAAATGGCGTCACCAACAGGAAGCACACTTGCTGCACTCTGCCGGGTGCAGAATGTACAATCAGCAACAACCATGTCTCCCCCTCCCCCTCCCCCAGCCACTGCTCTTAGGACACGGCAATAATCCCGTGTATGGGCTGTTCACGGTTAATTGAGCGCTTTTGAAATCAACCTTTGAAAAAAATTCACTGGCACGCTGAGTGGCTTACGCCCAGAAAAGTTGGTGACACTGTAGGGAAAGTAGTTCAATGTCTTACCGTTGCATTAAAAGTGTTAGGTAAACACTAGTTAAAACCGAAATGAATTATTTTGCGTTTTGTTTTTATGCGTATATTTGTAAGAATTAGCAAATTTATAAGATGTTCAATTTCGTAAAAAGTTTTACGGCTTAACTTGACCGACGCATGAATGAGTGAACAGACCTACCGCAATGTTTGTTTCGCACATGGCGGAAGAATACACTCTGCTCATACAAGTAGATCTTCAGCAGGGCTTTCAGAAGTGCTCACTTTATCGCGCACAACCAACAGCGGAATTTCTCGGGGTTGATTAACGTCAGGAAATGCCGTCAACATCGGTCCGAAATGCAAACCAGCCAGAATTATAAACTAGAGCGGCGTTCGAAGCCAACAATTACACCTACCGGCTGCTTTCGGTCGACTTTATTTATAACTGTTGTGTAGGATTGTTTTTTTTTTTTTTTTAATAGACGTAAAGCAGTATTAAAAACGTACAAGTGTGAAGACGAAAAACTGCACAAACGACCAACATATTTTTTCATATGGTTACACTATGTCAAAAACTATTATAATGCAATTATCAATGCTCTGACTGCATTTAAAACGCTTTTTCGTTTTATCAGTGCTGTCGTTGATAACAAAAATAACACATTTAATCGAAATTTTAAGCAAAGTTTAAAAACGGCAAACTTTTTTTTTCTTTTTTTCAATGTTCTTAAAGAAGACTTTAACCTGGGTATCCTGCACATTAAACATTATCGGCCGAGTGCAATACTGTAGCATGTTTAGAAGAAACGCAGATAATGTTTAGAGGGCACCAAGGTGAACGCGTTTCGTAAAGAAACCTTTGTTCGGTCGCTTGTTTGGCTGAACGTGCGTACAGCACGTCGTGGAAAAGCGGAAACATGAGCTAGTGTTTGGCCGTCCCCTACACGTCAGTTTCTTATCCATCGAGCAAGACAAGGCAGTGACGCGCACGGGAATGCTTCACAATGCTGCATTAGGCGCTGTAAACTATCGTGCCAGTTTCAAGCCGTTACGGCGAAGAAATATGGCACGTCCGGTGATACAGACGAAATATGTGCTTTTCTTTCAGGCGAAATTAATTACAATTAAAAGCAATGTCACGTTAAACGCAATTAAATTGTACGTTAATATTTGAGAGGTTATGTCTGCACTGCTGTGTAAGGCGAATAAATTGAAAATTCGTCAAAATTTCCATTTTAAATGTTAAAATAAGTGACAATTAAAAAATCCAATATGTGGGGACAAGGAAAGAATTTTAGTGTGTGTGTGTGTGTGTATACATATATATGTGAGTGTATATATATATATATATATATATATATATATTTCAAAATATAATAAAAGAAAGTAAAGAATTTTAATTCATATCTGTATTTTTTGCACGCGCCTTAAAACTGAACAAAATTAATACGTTAAGCTACAGCTCGCAATAATTGTCCTTGTCATCAGAATCTCGTGATTTTTTTATTTTATTTGTTGTAAGGTTCGTCCGTAGTTCGACTATAACTTTCGAGATAAAATCTAAAATCAAAACAGCTATAAATTAAATCTATGGCGCACGTGGAGAGTGGAGAGATTTGGGCGGACTTTAACATCGAGGTCTTTATAGAGCCGACGAGGGTGAAATGACGTGGGTATAGAGCAACGCCGGAATGCAGGAACGGGGGAAACGGGAGATCCTCGAGAAAAGCTGCCGACCAGTGGCATCGCCCGGCACGAACCCCACGTGCAAAAATCCGGGAATCGAGCCCGGTTCCTCCTAGGTGGGAGGCAAGTAGTCTGACCACTACACCACCGTGACCCCGTGTGACCTCGAGGTATTCAAAATTTTTTTCCTGGGGATTCCCCTTACGAGGACTATGTACTAAAATATTTTCTGTGAAAGAGTTGTTTTCGTGTACACACGTACCTCAGTACATGAATGTTCTGGAATAGGCCTACGATTTTTTGCCAGAAAAGGTAAAAACTAAAAATGTAATGCCGTATAGTTTTACTTACATCTATAGGTCGCCCTTAGCTCTCCCATACTTCTAGTCCCCCGCACACTCGAAATACCTCCACTCAGACAACAACATCAATAATAACTAATGGTTCAGCTCCTGTTATGGAGTTTTTTTTAACACGAAATGAGAAGGGTACTATAGTCAAAGTGAAAAAAAAATAAGTTGTGAAAAAATCTTATTTTTAGAGCATGCCTGCGCAGNAAAAATAAGTTGTGAAAAAAATCTTATTTTTAGAGCATGCCTGCGCAGTTTTATTTACAGCTGTAGGAGAAAAGTACAACTCTACGTGTGTAGTTTCATCCGTGGGCTTTCATCGCGTGTGATGAAGTCCCAGTGTCACAGATCTAATTTGCACAGTACAGCGCAACGACGAAAACGCTGCAAGCCTGTTCAGTGTCTTTCGCGTAGGGGCGATGGTGTGCTTAAGCGCGAGTGTTAGCTTCGCCCGTATCNAGTACAGCGCAACGACGAAAACGCTGCAAGCCTGTTCAGTGTCTTTCGCGTAGGGGCGATGGTGTGCTTAAGCGCGAGTGTTAGCTTCGCCCGTATCGCTCCCTCGTCGCTTCTGGGCCTAGAAAGCGCAAAACAAGTATCAGGTACACAGGAGCATTAAACGGAAACGAAATAGACACGTGTTTGAAGTCTACAGTGTAGTGAAACGAAATGGCGGGCTTACCCTATCCCTAGTTATCGGCGGGGCCGCGGTGGTGTAGTGGTTAGACTACTCACCTACCCCCTAGACGAACTGGGCTCGAATCCCGGCGGAGTCGCTCCCAGATCTCCGCATGTGGGAATCGTGAGCGGACGATGCCGCTGGTCGGCGAGTTTTCTCGGGGGACTTCCGTTACCCCCGCCCCGGCATTCCGGCGCCGCTCCGTGTTCACCGCTCTTCAGCCTCATCGGCTCTCAAGACTTGGATGTTAGGAGCCGCCTAGATCTCCTACACTCACTCACCCTAGTTATCTCACCAGTTAGGAGAATGACGACCCGGGATGGCTGGGATGTAAGTAGGGGACGAGGTGGGGGCAGAGGTAAAAAGGCGGCCAGTGTATCGTGGGAGGGCGTGGCAGTGGCAGAGAGCCGCCAGGAATAGATCTCGAGGAGCGGGAACCGGTTGGCTCGCCCAATCGCGTCCATGGCCGTCCTTCCCCAGTCCCGTGGCCGCGACTGCTGCTGTTTGCCGCGCTCCCGAGACGCGATAAGGGCGGCGCTCGCACGCAAGTCGAGTGAACCCGTCGTCTCTAAGCACAACCCACTCTATTACGGGNAGACGCGATAAGGGCGGCGCTCGCACGCAAGTCGAGTGAACCCGTCGTCTCTAAGCACAACCCACTCTATTACGGGGAATGGTGCATGAAAAAAAGAGTATTTACCCGATTTTCCGATATAAGTCGGTTTTCCAAGGGGTTTATCGAAGTATTTGGCTCGACTAGGCGTAAATAATAATTTCCAATGCTTTTTTAGGTTTTTAAATATTCACTGCCTTCATTATTCTCGAATCACAATAGAAGAAAAGGAAGAATTATTATTATTTTTATCTTCAATCAGTGCTCCGAGAATAACGACCGCAGTGAATTTGCAACAATGTAAGGAGGTGTTCAAAATTGTTATTTACGTCTTGTCGAGCCAAAAGTTGTGATAAAAATTATATAAATATACGGTTTTCGGGCACCTTTCCCCTAAAGGTTTTCCATGGTAAAGTGAACATTTGAAACAAACCTTTGGGGGTGGGGGGGATACTGCAAATAACTTCACGTAACGATGCATTGAATACTGACATGCATACTCAAGTTAAGTTGGCAGTGAATTTATAGCCTCTGAGGCTAGTGGTTTTCTTATTTTACGCACACTACATAGGAACACACTATTTTCGCGACAAGATTACACGACCAGTTGTATTTTACAAGACTAGCTCAGATCCACTTTCATTTCTGTGTTACGAGTCCTAGGTGTATGCGTGCGAATCACAGACGTACAGTATTGAAGTTACATAATTCTGATTGGCCAGTCAAGTAGGGAAAATGTCTTCTCACAGAGACACGCCGCCAATAAGCAAAAGGAAACTGTCACTAATACAGTACGACTCTGCGTACTGGTGACGCATGTAGATTCCTAACAAGTCGACGGTTAACTTCAATGGGGCCGCGGTGGCTGAGCGGTTAGACTGCTCGCCTCCCACCAGGGCGAACCGGGTTCAATCCCCGACCGGTTCACTCCGGATTGTTGCAAGTAGGAATCGTGCCGGACGATGCCGCTGGTCGGCGGGTTTTCTCGGCGATCTCCCGTTTCCCCCGCCCTTTCATTCCGGCGCTGCTCCATACTCACCTCACTTCACACCCATCCGCTCTCAAGACCTCGCTTTTAAGAACCGCCCAAATCTCTTCCACTCATTCTACGGCAATGTTAATTTTATGCATGGCAGAAGGATACAAAATAAAAGGGAAAAGTAGATCCCGAGCAGAACTTTCAAAGGTGCTCGGTTAACAGTGAACAACATATATTATTAGTCCTTTCCTCGTGATTGTGGCCAGGGTTGTCATATTAGGCGACTTATCACCATTCGGAAGTCTGTGAGTCACCTAATCGTCTTTATTCGGCTACGTACAAGTGTAATGAAGCCACATATTATTGAACGATTCCCTATTTTCATCTGTGAGTTTCACGCATATTTTGTTTTCATGTAGGTTAAATGGCAAAGAGTATGTCGCTTCGACTGACAGGCATTGTGAAGTTTCCTGCTCTTTCCATTACTCCTGCAACGTGACACAGCACCAGTGTCGTGCACGAGCGTATACATTACACGCGTTTACAGCGTAAGTCGTTTGTTACTCCCGTATAAACTGCGAGCTTTGATTGGTCTCACCCGTCAACTGCCTGTTGAAATTTCCGACGACCAATGTTTTTTTCATTTTCTTTTGCATCTCCGTAATTGTTCCGATGCGTCTCACGAACGTCGTCTTTTATCCACATGATACATAAAATCATATAAGCCTTAACCTCAAAACATTTTCGATGGCAGCCATTTTAGTCGCGTCTGAAGTTACGCACACTGAATTGTGGCAGCAGCGTGGTCCGTGTTGAAAAAGGTGAGATCGGCCCAACATGTCAGCGTAGAAGACGGGCGAAGTTGCGTAAAGCACTCAGATTGGATATCGGTACAATCTGCTCTGTCTGGTCGGCGCGATCTGAAACCATGTGCGAGTGCTGGAGAAGACCTGGAGGGTCCCCACCCTCAGCTCCGCTCCGGTAATGTCCTTGACGGACACTGGGACATACAAAAGGGAAACTAGGAATGTTTCTTAAATACTATTCCTAAGCAGATACAACTGATACGCTGGTCAGTTGTTGAATAAAACGAATATTTTGAGTTCTGTAATAACACATTTCAATACGTCTAACAAGCTACATTTTGAGGTCATTCAACATAACCGAGAAAAGGTATTTTAAAACTCAACTTCCAATGTTGAAATATCGTCATCGATTTAGTCAGGGTTAAGTCGCATAACTGTACGCAACACACTATCTCAGTGCCGTATGCACGTAGAGGCGACGGATTCCTCGACACGGGTACGATCTTCGCCCTCATCCGCTCCCTTTCTGCTGGAACGGCAGCGAGCTATAGTCGGTTCACGACTGGAAGAGACTTTCTTGAAGCCCTGCTAAAAATCTACTTTCAAGCCCATTTTGTATCCTTCCGCCAAGGTAAACAAACATTGCCATGTGGCAGTCACATGGCAATGTTTACATGCAATGTTTACATTCCACTGTGTGTGTGTGTGTGTACATGTGTTCGTACANAGATATATACACTGTTTCTGAACACGGCGTCTTCCCGATGCAAACACCGCTTTCCCCATGTAGCTGATGAAATAAGTCCCCCCTTTTCCATTCTTACCCATTCTGCTCACCCTCACAACTACCTTTCATCAAGGTATCTCACAAATATACACTATATACAGCCCTGTCTAGGTTATCTCCAACTATTTTGAAACCCTGCTAAAGTTCTACTTTCAGGCTTTTCCTCAGTCTTATGCGAACAAAGTCTAGACAATTACTCCAAAGGAACAAGGCGCCGCATTTGTGCGCACTCAGTTTGATAGTTTTCCATCAGAACTATTCTTTGTAGGCAATACCAACACACCTATAATATCACTGTTTTTATTGGTATGATTCGTAAATAAAATATAAGGTATAATTTATAGATAAAATATAAGTAAAGGTTAAATTCAACCAAAAATAAAGTACTTTTACGTTAACATAAATATAAAACGCTTGTGATACATCGCATATTTAGGAAACAAGCAAACATGTCATACGTGGGGTGATTTTTCGAAGGTTTGATTCAAAAAGTGTGAAGTAACCTTGAATAGATTATACATTCCTTCGCTTTTAAAATGTTATGCAATCATAAAATGAATTTAATTTTGAAGTCTGCTAAGCAAGGAACACAAGAGGAGAAATTTGCGTGTCAAAAATATCACAGGGTCTGCAAAACATCACAATAAAATGAGCTTAATAAAATGATAAAACACTATTTATTCGGTTCACTGCTGTTATAGGTGGACGTGGATATGGCATGCGCCGTTGAACATAAGAGAGCCATTAACAACCATTCATACTTGAACTTGATGAGTAACGGCCAATGAAATGTTGAGCTCTTCAGACACATGTACATATTTCACATCTAGCTTGTCGCAAGGCGATCATTTCGCTGCGTGATTTCCCCGAGAGTGAAAAGTGTGAACAACTGCTTTTAAACTTCTACCTAACGAAATGCCCCTCAGTGGTCGTTTGGAATCATAACTGTTCAAACAAAATGCGTTTAACCCAGTAACTTAAGCATACATTTTTCGTTCGAGGCGCTACAAAAGAGGAAGTACTTACGAATTCCTTGTTAGTAACTTACGCGATGGAACCTATGAAAAGAATGTTTCAATGGCATATGACAGCATCAGCAACCAATAATACAATTGAATAGTCCATTTTCAAAGCGTCCTTTGTCCACAAATATGACAATTTCCAATAATGGCCCTGTTGATTCCTTCCTAGCCTTGCTATGGAATTACAAATGTTTTACAGGTAAAAAACAGCGCGAAGTAAAACGCAGGTTTAAAATTCATTCAATTTCCAAAGTAGCCCTTGTCCCCAAACATTAAATACAATTTATTTCATTTTAAGGGGAATGCTTGGTTCCAGAAGGCTCTCATTTCTCCAGACAATGTTCGTGACCAACAGTAACATCCGTGCCAAAGTTCACACAGCCGCATTAAGATATACACTCCATTTACATTTGTGGCTGTTTTACGACAGTCAATATACACGGAAAGGGACCCTTGGTAAATGGACTACTCTATTCTAGTGTAATAACAGCTGTTAATAGTATTGACTAGGAAAAAGATGCTGTCTGCATTGGTGGTAGCTCCTGACCTTGTTCAGTACCGACCATTCTATTACCTACCCTGCAACTCGCCATGCGTGAAGGAGTACACCCGGGATAATATGTTAAGGGGTTAACTCGAGGTGACCGTTCCGCATGACGTTTCCTCGGAAATGTCACTGCGCATCAAGGACTGCGCAGGACTCTCTGAGCGGTGACTCAGGCCGTGTACGAATTGGCAATTTTAGTTTACTACGAGGACACGTGACCTGAATTAGTCTACTAAATTGGTGACGTATTTGGTATTTTAGTATTTAGTTTTTCGTCCGTTTCACAGACTAAAACATTAAAACACCAAATTACCAAATCGCAACAATCTTTGAACAACTGACTATCGGCGGCGTCCGAATTGAACGCTACTAAAATACCAAATGGTAAATACGAACACGGCCTCAGTTTTCCCGGCGAGCGGCTACCGCGAAGAGCGCAAGGAACTGCGAAGTTTACAACGCCGTTTCCGGTTAAGAACAGCGGTTGAGCTCTCTCACATCCTTTACAATGGGCCTCGAGGATTTTCCCAGGACTGCCCGCCATCTTGCCCATGCAACAAAGTACATGTTTGTCTGACGTGGGCGTACCCATTCTCTGATTGGCTACACGAGGCTCTGGGATCGGTCCTTGTGTCCCATTGGCTACTGCTGGCTGCGAATGATTCCTGTTGGCTGGTCTGCCGGCTGGCGAGTAGGTTACCAGGCTGGTCAGTGAAGCCAGTTTGCTGGTGGCGGTTTTACCTTTGTATTTTTAAGTACTCTGTATCCTTGCTCGCACCACGCTACGAGACACAGAATAGGTTACCTATATAGTAGTGAAATGACTCTCTTATGCGAGCTCGGATGCTTATTGGCTGCGCCAGGGCTCTGTAAACGGGACGTGTATCTCATTGGCCATTGCATGCCACCAAAATTTCCGTACTGGTCGAGCTACCGCCTGTAACGAAAGACGTCCTGCCATGTTACTGAAAATTGAGGCCATTTTGATGGTGCGTGAGCTTTCGAGTGAAGTGACACGCAGTGGTAACACACTGGACTCGCATTCGTGAGAACCCGGGTTCGATTCTCGGTCTGACCTGCCTGACTGCGGTTTTCCATGGCTGTACAAAATCTATCAAGGCGAATGGTGGGATGAGTTGCTTCACGCAAGCTGGAGACGCTTACTTTCCCAATCCTTACTGTTCCAGATACCGTCGCGTCGCTAATAACGTTAGCGAGACGCTAAGCCAATGCACAACAAATGACTACTGCATAAACTAATACTTTATACGCTTTTTATACTAATAAAGCATCAGTTATATTCATTGAAAATGTTACATTTTATTGCGTGTTTTTAATTGCAGAATTCCTGAACCGTGATTACACCCTCACCGCTCGTTGAAGTCTCCACATTTAAACACTACGCCGTAACAAGCAATCCTGAAATATTCCACCACAAGCCTACGCATTGCCGTCTACTCACCGAGTACTTATGAATACACAGGTGAACCAGCCGCTTGTACCACGAACTCCAGCCGCACACGCCAGCAAAATGGCGTCACTGGCCAGCAACACGTTGGGACGCCGTTCGCCGATCGGCGCCTCACAACCTACTCGCAAGCCGGCAGCTCAGCCAATAGGGAACTTTTCGTAGCATGCAGTAGCCAACCAGATACAAGGCCCGTTCCCAAAGCTTCGCACAGCCAGTTAGAGAATGGGTACTCCAGCGTCAAAGGAACTGCCACGCCATTTCATATATGTGTAGTAATCTATTCTGTGACACTGTACTGTACAACACTCATTACAGGCTGGCGGTCAAACAACGTAATGGCGATTTGTCAATGTCCCGATGAGCTCTTCTTTCGTACGTAACTTGGTATACAATACATTATGTTCATTTGAGTAATTTAAACTCTGAGTGCTGCCGGCAAAGAAATATCACCTCGCCTATTTTTTCAAGGAATTCGGACGTCGTAATACTGCGTCGCCAGGGTTCAAAGTGTTAATACCGGCATTCATTTGTGTATAAACGTATGCAATTCTAAAAGCATTATAGGATTTTAATTTTCGGAGGGGGAAGGGAGGAGACGGCAGCTCTATACCCAGAAGCACCCCTGAAGGTTACTAAATCTCTCCTCAAAAACTCTCTCTCAAAAGATTGTTAGCTAGATATCTTGTTACATGCGCGGTGTCTTCGTTCTCGAAAGTGACTCTGGGTTGCCATCAGAAAGAAGATTTAATTCTATTGTATTGCTTAAGCAGAAGATTTATTACTGGTAAACGAATGGTAGTAGGAGATTTTGATTTATGAGGACAGAATTAAGAGTGCCTAGGCACGGAGATTCTTTACGCTTTACCGGCACAGAAGCGAGGGAGCGATGCGATATAGAGGCGAAAATAACAAGCGCGACTAGCGCATCATCGCCCCTAAGCGCAAGGCGTGCAGTGTTTACTTCAGTGCGCTCTAATACGCAAATTAGATCTGTAACGGTGGGACTTAACACGATGGAAGCCCGCAGACTTAACTACGTCCGCATAGTTGTAGTTTTCTCCTACCTCAGCGCAGGCAAGCTCAACTATGCGATTTTGTTTTACAATTTGCACGATTCCGTTTTCTTTGGGTACACTTAACAAGAAAAAAAAAAACCAAACCTTGCTAGCTAAGAAAATTGATTTTTACCTTTTCTGGCTCGAAGTCGTATTCTTAGAATATATATTTTTTGAGATATGCTTAACGGCGCAAACAATTAACGAAATACGATTTCGGTACTACTACTAACTCTCAAGGCCAAACCTACGTCACTAACACACTTTAACTTGATTCGCTGTTATTTTCAGAGACAACGGCAATACGACACTCCATAAAGCAAATAAAACAATCAGTTTTTTTTGCAGGGCTAGAACAATTGTAGAACATCAGGCATCCTGACACCGAGAGTCTATAATAATGATCTCCGACGTGTTACTTGTATTCCTGTTACTGATATACGACCATAACTTACTAGTTGCAGGCACATCCTCACTAAGCAGTGGTTGCGTTTTTAATACCATCCTGGGAGAAAACACGAGATGGCATACGCACGATAGTAAACAGAACCCGTGGCGGATGTAACCCGGGTTCGTTCCGAGCGAAAATAAAGCACACTGTTGTCCGGAAGTTAACGGTAACTAAGATAAGGTCGATGGAAAGTTTTGAAAGAAACTCAAGTTTGCTCCATGTGCTGGGAGTCTGCAAACAGGTCAAACTTGTTGATAAGAAGTGGCTCGCCAGTACGCAGAAGTCGGTAAGACAAGATCACTTCTACTACAGGTTCGGGAGATGAGTGTTAAAAGTTTGGCAGAGGGAGCATTTTCGCCTCTAGGTACGCGCTAGTGTCGCATGTGTACCAGATTTTCTCTATTTGCCACGTTAGAAAATAGGACAATCGCCATTATTATAAATAAAACATAAAATAACTTCGTAACTAAGTAATTTACGTAGCTAAAAATGTTAATTAAGAAGTTACCTTTTGGAACACTGAGCATCTAACGGCGGAAATGTTTCCTATGCCAAACTCTCCCATAAGACATGGCGTTTTGTTCCCAACAACATGTAGTAGAAAAAATAACCTTACCCTGGCGTAGCTCACGGACACGTTACGGCTAAGGGACATGAAACACCGCGTACTCGCGTGGAGGTTAACCCTGCATTACTGAGGTCACGTCATACTTAGCGCAACGCGCACTATCGCGTGGTTTATGGCCGACGTACAACCGTGCCGACAGCTTGCTTTCTTGGCAGTCGAGATAGCGCTGAAGGAAGGTTCTGCGAAGGTCACACACACACTGCCCCATCCATCGTGCCCACGAGTATAAATGACCCTTTTCGTATAAGCTGTTCACAGTAAAGTGNCCCCCCAAACATTTAATTGTGACCTCGGACTTTGGTTTTGATTATGATGAAATGTACAGTATATGTATACTGTGCTTATTACTCACATGGCAATATTTACATTAACAAGTGGCGGAAGGATATAAATTGGCCGAAAGAAAAAAGCGACCAGGGTTTCGAAAGTGCTCACTTCACCGTGAACGTCCTATACAACCAAACACGCCGCTAGTGCACACGTTATTTTTTACGTGGGTGCTCGGGAGGCGGTGCACTCGTGTCGGTCGGGACCCAACTCCCGACACACTCTCTACAAAATTAATTCGCAAATTTGCCACATAGGCTGTTCGCGGTAAAATCAGCACTTTTGAAACCCAGCTTAAGATCTACTTGCACGCACATTACGTAACTTTCCACTATATATAAAATTAACACTGCCATGGGCATCGTCACTTTATTCGTGCGTCGGTCAAGTGAAACTGCGAAATTATTAGGGAAAGTAAATTTTTTAACTTATTTGTTATTTCATACACTTATACGTACTAAAATAAAAAAAGCAAAAGAAATTATTTCAGTATTCATAAATGCCCACTTAACACTTTTTATTCAACGTTTATAAATGGAACTGCTTCAACCCAGTCGTTACCAACTGTATCGGCTCAAACCAGTCGCGTGCTGGTTAAAATATGTTCAGTAAAGGGGCAGAGAATTTTTTTCAAAGGTTGATTTCAGAAGTGCTCACCTCACCGTGAATATCCTTTATCGGCGTATATGAACAGCGAGAAAGCACGAATGGTGAATTATTTTCACATACATCCATGGTAGCGTTCCTACATTTTCTCACGAAAAAAAAAATCAAGTTGCCAACACTGCAATAATAGTAGCGACGCTAAACATTCCTTTATTTGCTTGGCAGCCTGATAAGTGGTATCGCTTCCATACTATGCACGTGTGTTAAAAACTTCAATTGCAGTTTAGGAAGTTTACCAGAACATATACTTTTTTTACAGTGTAGTCACGAGCACTCAAAGCAGATTTGCATTGAAGCTATTTGCGTTGTCGTAATGTTCAGGTATAGAGAGTAGTAGGCCTAGTACACTCACGCTGAACGACCGACATAAAGTCACACTTCCCACGCGAGAAGTTACATGAATATAACGCAGTTTCAGCCAATCGGAATAAAGGGACACTTCTCTCTTGTTTTATGTAGTCGTGTTTACTCCTGCCAACTTCCGACGGGGATTGTATACAGTGTCAGGCCTATGCCACGACTGCAGCAGACGTCGGAGTTTTACCTTCGTTCGTGTGTACATGAATGACACGCAAGTATTTGAAAAACTCTGAAACCCATACAAGTGTTTTATGTATTACAACAGCTGCGTACGTCTGCTATTTACTTGCAGATATACACTATAGTTAGGGGCAGTGATATTTCGCGAAAATATTTCGAGACAAGATACAGTCCAAAGCACTGTAGGGTCATCCAGCTTCTTTGATTGGCTAAAAAAAAATGTTTCTGACCCGTGTTAACAGTTTGCGCACGAATCACGAAGGTCCAGTGTCGGAGTTACTTAGTCCTGAGTGGCTTGGTCAAAGACGGACACGGCACCAGCAGCCAATGGAGGTATAACAACAGCTGAGGTGTGTATATAGTATTGAAGTCTACTGTGTGCTCCGATTTTTACGCGAAAAGTCACTGGCCCTAGGTATAGTCTATTCGCGGTTTCGTCACATTTTTCGAAACAAACCTTTGAAAAAGCACCTCGTGTATGACGGGTTTGGTTGTTTCCTGAATATGCCACGTATCACAGGCGTTTTATGCTTGTGTTGACAAAAAGTACCTTATTTTCGGTTAAATTGAACTTTTACTTGTAATTTACCTATAAATTATAATATCTCATTCGTTAATAAACGTGAATAAAAACATAGATAAAATAGGTGTGTTGGCAATGCCTGATAAGAAATAGTTCTCGTGCAAAATATTATTACTGAATGCGTAGTACGAATGCGGTGCGTAGTCCCTTTAGTATAATTTTCTAGACTAAGTTAGACTTTGTTTGCATGAGGCGGAGGAATATCCTGGAAAAGTTTATTTGGTAGTACCGAGTTACAACTCATCAAAGACGAGCCATCCTTAGCTCCAATGTGAATACAGTTACGATTTCATTTAAAGAAAAAAAACCTGCCACAGAGTCAAGGCAAAATTTACATAACGACCGCCATGTCACCTTCGATGTGACTCGGCCTTGAGTCGGTGTGCCAAAGTAGTTTTGAGCCATTCGTCGCAAACAGGGGTCCACCAACTTTCAGCCTCCCTGTGGGTAACCTTGAACCGCAAACCCCAAAAATTTAACTTGCGCTTTACGAGACAGTTCACGTCGTTGCCCCGAATAACAAGTTAGGTAGCCGCGGAGACCTCGGGCAATGTCGACGGGGTCACATTGCCCTCTCTCAATTACAATATGTGGGTCAGGTCTGGTCCTGTGCCACTTGAAGAGTTTAGTGTGACAAACGAAGACTGACACGTACCTCAATGATTCCTCTACTACCCCCTCCACCTCCGCCCCCCCCCCCC
>NQII01000390.1:911362-923600 GCA_002778355.1 Clitarchus hookeri | reverse complement strand
GGGGGGGGGGGACTAGCAGGCTAACCGCTCAGCCACCGCGGCCCCAATATGGTGGAAGAATACACAATGTGTAGGGCCATGTACTTTTCACAAAAAAGATTTATGCTCACACTATACTTAAATATCCTACGTCCACAACCACAACTTCCTTTGGTTAGCCACACGCGTATACGCGAGAAGACGTTTTTATCTGGCTGGGCCAATCACAATAAAAGTACTCCGAGACCGAACGTCCACGTTTCGCGGACGGACACTTGAGGCACGTGAAATTTAAAATCGTCCACGGAAAGCGCATATGAACTTGTTAAGGGCAAAAGCTGGCTTGATCCCGACACTCAGTATGTGTAGGGACTGCGAAAGCACGGCCTATCGATCCTTTTGGCTTGAGAAGTTTTCAGCAAGAGGTGCCAGAAAAGTTACCACAGAGTACAGCTGGCCTTGAAATCTTTTCGCGAAAAAAACACATGCCCCTGACAATGTGCATACAAGTAGATTTTTCGGAAGTGGTCAGTTGTACAGCGAACAGTCTTTCAGTCGGCGCGAGGTGGTCGACCTGTACGGCGGGTGGGATCACCACGGAGGACTCCCCCTGACAGCGGGGGCTGCTCACTGCACAACTTTGCCCCCTCCACGAGCCGCGCGCACACACACTGCGTGACTTCGCTTTTTCCCCCTTCACGGTCGCGGAGGCCACGCTTGTTCGCTCCGTCACGCCGCCGCCGCCGCCATTGTCCGCGAGCCCGCACCGACATCGCCATTGGCGAATATCCTCCTGCCTTTCCCGGGCCGGCGCCGCCGCCGCTCCCCGTGTTTCTGCGCATGCGCACAGCCCCCTTCCACCTTACCGCGATTACTACATCATTAAGGGCAGCTTCACACGCCTTTTCGGATTCTAGGTTTTTCTTGCTTATTTGTATTTTTTTAAACATGAAAATCTCAAAAGTACGTCTATAGCGAACTAGCTGTTGACTTCACGCTGTAGTACAGATATAAAAACTAAACTACGAATCCATAAATACGCCATAATATCGATGCTACCAAAATTTGCCAGAATCGATATTGTGACATAGCTATGAGTTCGTAGTTTAGTTTTTATGTCTGTACTGCAGCGTAAAGTCAACAGCTAGTTCGCTATAGACGTACTTTTAAAATTTTCATGTTTACTTTTCTGAAATGCTTCTTAAAGTTCTATTTTTAGGCTATTCTTCCGCTTCATGCAAAGAAAGCTGAACTAAGGCTAGAAAATTACACCTAAGGGACGCCGCACAGCATTCGTGTGCGCACAGGTTAATAATATTCTGCATGAGAACTATTTATTACAATGGCATTACCAACACACCAGTTTCCTCACTGTTTTTATTCATATTCATTTTAAATTAAATATCATTTATAGATAAAATGTAAGTAAGAGTTCTATTTAACCAAAAAGTAAGATATTTTTTACGTTAACGTAAGTATAAAACGCTCGTGATATACGGTATATTTAGGAAATAAACAAAGACGTCAAACATGTAGCGGTTTTTTAAAAGGTTTTATTCAAAAAGTGTAAATAAACTCGGAACAGACTATTTACGACATCCCCTCGACTACTCTGGGCAATAAGAAACCCTTCCAGGTTAAAAAAAAAAAAAGTACCGAGTCCCGTGATACCACAGAGTAGACAAAATAGAGTGAATACTCTTGCAACCCACTCAGCCATTTGGCCTTCCGGGTCTCCTTTTTAGCAACTATCTTTTCTTATTTATTTTCCGAATCTTAAATGTTTATTATATTTTATATTCAATTAATTTAAAAACCACACTGCCAAGGCAACGTTTAAACTTTTCCAATAAAATTCATATTTAGAATATTAACTTCAAAACACGATAAAATAATTATATTGTTTAGATTAGTATCGTAAAGTTATTAAAATAATTTAAAAATATTTTTTTTTTAAACTTGGGAATCTCCAACAGGAGGAGCGGTGACAATAAGCCTGGCCTTCGCCAGTTACCACGGGGAGGCTGTCACCCAGACCTTGCTCCTCCTGTATTTATATTTTATATTTGATCACCTTTGTTTTTAAAACATTAAAAATATTAAAAGGTTAAAATATTAAAATATACAATACAAGATATATTAAAATATTAAGACATTATAAAATCCACTATTGCATATTACTACATATTAAAATTAAAAGATATAATTTAATTATTACATATTATATAATGTACATTGCCATATTAAACATTATTAAAAAGTATAAGAACACGTCAACTATTATTACTAATATTACAATTTGTTCCAACTATTGGTAGTAAAATCCTGTTCCTACTCTATTACCCACTCAAAACAAGGTTTTCGCTGTTCCCTGACAGCCTTGCCAGCATGCGTGGCGCTACCGGGGCCCTTGCCCAGTAAACTGGGCGCCCCCCTGGCCTCGCCTGCCAGGGCCATCAGCTACTTACCTTGTCCCCCTCATTACCCGTCCTAGTCTAATCTCTTAAATCATCGTTCATGGTTTTGAATGCAATATATATGTTCTCTACGAATATTTCGATTTCTCTGTATACCTCTTCATTAAATATATTATACTTCATCAAAGGCCATTGTTCTTCATTTGCTTGTAGGATACTTCTTAGTTGTCTCCTACCATTTTCGAACATGTTACACATATATAAAATGTGATAACCATTTTGCTCTCCATTTCCACACTCACGCAGAGTAGACGAGTACACAGAAACTAAATGGCGAGGTCCTGGGAATGGCCTTGTGTCTGATTGGCTACTACATGCTGCGGAATGGTTTCCTATTGGCTGGGCCTCTGGGTGGCGAGTGGGTTGCCAGGCGCTGATTGGCACCATGCTAAAGGAAATGTGTTCAGACGACAGTACCTATCCATGATTAGTGTTCGTCAAGATTTGCTGTTTCTGAAATTTCCTTGAAAATATATCTTTTGGCTACAGTTAATAAAACGCGCAAACTGGGATAAAGCATGTCCTGCATGCAGAGCTGTATCAGTACACAAACAGAATTAGGCTACGAACTGCGAAATTAATTTTCTGATTGCGATAGACGCGTGTAGTTGTTAAGATAGGCGTAAAACGTGAATTTGGAACGTGCCTGCAGGATGATTGAAGAACAAAAGTTTAATTTACGTTAAACGAGTTGGCCTTCACGGATCCTCACACGAAGTGAGAAATTCTGGGCATCTTAGCGGGTAACTCGTCTAGAGATAATAGACAACACTGTAACATGCCGCATTAAGTTCTTGTTAACCCGATAAAGCGCTACTTCAACACGCGCTCTGGCCGTCTCAAATACTGGGCACGAGATTATTACGAACGAAACTATCGGGTTGATATGGTATCGTTTTTACTTAGACGGTTTAAAAATGGGCCCCGCGCTGCCATTTTCATTTCAGTAAATTCACAAATTGGATTTTAAAACTATAAGTTGATTCGCAACGCATTCCCCACTCCACCATTTTGACAGTTCAAAAAACAAAAAACAGCNCCCCCCCCCCAAATGTCAGATTAAGTTAATATTTTTCGTTCCCACAGTTTCACAAAATGGGCAACAGAACAATCTAATTATTTTTTTTCAAAACAACACTCTAGAACTACTGAATTAATCCGTTTATAGTTTATATACAGTATGTTTCACGGATTAGGCCTCAGTATTTTCGAATTAATGAGCGTTTGTTTGAATTCCAGCAGTTTTAAGAACTATGCGCCGTTCACATCCCTACACTTTCAAGAATTGAGCTACAAGGCTATTGAATTAATACGCTGTCGTTTACTTCCCGGCAGCAGTTCGACCAACTGGGTCCCAGCAACGTAAATACGGTGCATAAATTAACGGATAGGAGTCCGTGATCACTACGGACGCAACTACGTCAACAACAACAGAAGAAAGAAGTGTAAATGCGACCCTCCTCGCAGTGGGTCCTTTATAATCTCGCTACTTGACGCCATTTACCGTTACTCTTTGTATTGCGTAGTGAGTAGTGCTCGTAAACGAACGAGAGAGAGAGAGAGAGAGAGAGAGAGAGAGAGAGAGAGAGATAGTATACGCGTCGACGAAGTTTTCAGTTACTGCTCATGCGTGGTTGTGGGTGGCCATCACTGCCGCGCATGCAAGTTTCCACCCGCCATTTTTCAACACAGTATCCCAACCTAATAGGACCTCCTAAACTATACTAGATAACACTAGCTCAGTAAGTGGTTTTGCAGTTTCAACTCATCTACGATAGTTGGTAAATAAGTGGGCTGTTCCCGCGCGCACGTGCGGAGTAGCCACGGTTACGACTTTCCACAGACTTTCTACAGACGCTTACGTATGTTCGTAATGTACGTTAAATAAAGCTCTACCGTTTATATTCCGACAGTCTGACGAGTTGGGCCCCGGGGATTGATAACTAGACACCCGGAACATTTCTTGAATTCAATTTGAGGAAAAGTTAAACTTCAGTCCTATACACGCAGTGTGTTTGAAACGCCCCGGACGGGTATAGACCAATAACCTGCAAGTAAAACAAGTACCGAATCTCGTAATATCGTGCTATCTTATGGTCTGGGGTTAAAGTGGAGCTTGAGTACAGAAAGAATTGTGGAGTCTTAATTTGCTGCCGAAAAAAAATTTCCCAATTTTGCCGAGTCTCTACCGATACAGTTTACACTGACAGTTTCACGAATTGCCCCCCAGGGCCGGTGAGTAAACAACGGTATCATCACAAAGTACGTAAAGAACACAGACGTTAAACAGCAGATTATATCGAGAACTCCAGCCGCACAACGCCTTCACAATGGCGCCACTGGCCAGCAAAATGTTGGAACGCCGTTCGTCAACCAGTTTCTGGTAACCTACTCGCCAGCCGGCAGCCCAGCCAATAGGAACCTTCCGCAGCGTACGGTAGCCAATCAGACACTAGGCCCGTTCACAGAGCCTCTCATAGCCAATTAACAAATGGGTACGTCCAATTCAAAGCAGCTGTCTCTGTGTATAGTACATTCGTGGTTTCTTCACTCCTTTTTAATATAACCTTTGAAAAATCATCCCGTGTATGACATGGTTGGTTATTCCCTAAATTTGCCATGTGTTGCAAGCGTTTTATACATCTGTCAACGTAACAGTGCCATATTTTTGGTTCAACTGCAATGTTAATTATATCTTATTTATAAATTATAATATTTCATTTACAACTAATATGACTGATAACAATGAGAAAACAGGTGTGTTGGTAATGCCTAGTAAAAAAAAGTAGTTCTAATGCGAAATGTTCACACACTGAGTGCGCAAGAATGTGGTGCGTTGTCCCTTTGGTATAATTTTCTAGACTCGGTTAAGCTATGTTTGCGCGAGGTGCAGGAATACCTCAGAAGTAGAAAAAGTTGGAAGTAATCGTGAACGGGCTATACTTGGTACTGCGCGATGGCGGCGCGCGGCGCGGAGGCGATGAGAGTGCGGCAGTTCCGGGACGGGACGGCGTGACGCGGGGCACGTGGACGCCGTCGGCACCTCGGGACGCCCTAACTGTACAGCCGTCGCCCGCCGCGTCCCGGGGCGTGTCCTCGCGCAACGCCGTGTCCCGTGCGGCGTGAGCGTGCGTCAGCGGCGCGGGTGCGACGACCACCGCCCACCGCCGACCTTGTCTCCCTTCGCCTTCCCGTCGCCAGCACGGCCGACTTTCTCCCTCCAGCGGGCTCATTACCAACTCCCACAAGTTGCGGGATTCGGTTCGCTGAGACGCGATTTTATTGTGTGGCGCACTCGGAGGAAGCGAGCTGGGCATGGACATCTTTTGTTTCGTCATTGCACCGCGTGAGTGCGAACCGACGTTTCGTGCGGTCAACATCGCAACTGTGGTGCGCTGTTCACCACGAGCACGATTAACCGCGGAGAGCTGGAAGTAAACGCCGCACGTAATTTGCTTTAAGCTAATTAACCAAGAAATAAACATAATACTCTCTCATATGATTTAAAACAATTTGAATTACTCGCAAGATATAATATATATATTTACATAGTAGCAGCAGTATCTGACCAAAATACGTTGTGCTCGGTGAGCTGTTAAGTTTATACACCACAAATATAAATAGTTACACGACATTGATGCACACGTTATTCATTGTGCCTTTTTTCCAATTAAATATATAATTTACGTCTGCCTGGACAAAATTAATAAATAAAATTTACTTAACGTTTTTTTAGTGCATTTGTTTTTTTGTGACGTCAGATAATTTCGATATGCTTCTAAGTTTTACGAAACGCGTACCGCAGCGCAGTTCGTGATCGCTACACTTGCTTTCTGTTTCGTTATGTCTCCGAAGCATACCGACTGCTGTCATTCAGCCCGCAGGAATGTGAACGTTACCGCAGATTAGATAAGTAAAGGCTGTTCGTGGTAAAGTGAGCACTTTTAAAAGCAACCTTTGAAAAATATTGCTGCCCAGAATGGGTATATTCTAATGGGAACAATGACTGGCATGCGCCACTCAAATATTCGCAGTATAACAGCTAGGCTGTTTCACCTGCGTATTGTTAGGTACCATGTGGAAGTGCTGAACTCTGCAAACTCGCATGAAACCTAGTTTTTCGGATATATTTAAAAGGGAAGCCAGGGTCCAATTCTTGGTAACAGACATCCAATGACTAAGGCTACAGAACATCAAGAATGAACCTACAACAATGGCATACGTGCCAGGAATAGTTCCTTTATGATGGCTAGAAGGTCTTGTCACGATTTATATTTTGAAATTATTTTCCTTTTAACTAAGCGGCCTCGACGAAGGCCGAGGAAGTTTTGTTAAAATGTCGACGTTATTTCTTGAGTATACACATGCAAGGCGTGATTCCGGAACATTTTGTTGACCGTTTAACTAACCACCGTCACGTAGGTTTCATATAACTGGCCAAACATTTACACTTCAGCAGTTGCCTTGAGTATCTCCACAGGAGACGTCCACGAAGGATAACAAACAAACCGCGGATATATTATTCAAAGAAGGATGTTACTGGCTCGGACATGTGAGATCTGGCGTGCCACCGTGCTTATTAAGAGAAATAAATATTTCTCCCAGGATAATGAGTTTCGTGTCTTTGAGGCGGGGCTGCATTAAAAAAATATTGGGGTAATGACCTTAGTGGGCTCGCACTGAAGCATCGAGTACACGACCTTTGGAAGGAGGATGAGGAGCAGGATGAGGAGGAAACATGTGTGACTGAAAATAAATAAAGACAAAATAACCTGATTTTCAATCACCCGTCTCTTCCCACTACTGATCGATACTTTAATTACTGTACTTACGCAATGACTAGTACTGAAAATCTCGCAATATTAAGGTGGCCGCCTGGTTGAAGGAATTGTGCACGTCTGAGGTCTAAAAGCGCGGGAACGCTAGGGGCCACCGAGACATGCGCATCAACTCACTCATCGCCTCTAAGCGCAAAACACTCACCGGCGTGCAGTCTTGCTGTCGATAACGCGCCTCTACGAGACATTTAGCGGAGACCCTACCATTATGACGTAATAATAAAAAATAAGGGTTTAATGCACACCCCTATTCCTTTTTTTAAATGTTTTGTACCGAAATGTTTATACCTAAAAATAGCCATTTTCACTACCACAAAAACATGCTTTAGAGAGAAACGGAGAAACTGAGAAACGTATACAGACGCGTAACGTCTCTTAAATGCTATTCGTAAACAGACCTCGCTCAAACACATTGGACGATTTTTTAATAAAACGTTCTCTGCTGGAGCTCTGCACACGATTCGCCGGCCTACCCGGGCGTCCACCTTAAGAATTACTTACTTTTTGATTTTTAAGGCTACAGTTGTTAAAAGACGTCGGCTTCCCTTTAGAAAATTTCTAGGTTTGCATCCGAGGTACGTGATCAGTCTTAGTTACAATATTAAACGGTTTGCTGATAGAATATAAAAATCAGAGTGATTGGAATTTACAGTTTCCTCTTCGTTAAGAATGTTCCAAAAAGGTGAAGAATAACGTCGTTGATTTATTCCCATCATACTCGCCATTCACAAAGTTGAATGCGTTAATCAAAATAAACGTAAACGTGTGGTAAATTTTATCTGGAGTGGTGATAATTGTTTTTTAATTAGGCTCATAAGTACTGGAGCGGTTGCGCATTAATGTTGTGTGCGTATCAGAAGAGCCATTAATCTCCTTCTGGTCGCTTCTGTGCGATATGGAAAACACTATTAGCTAGAAATAAAGAAGAAAGGAAAAATATAACAGCGGTAGTAAAACCTGCCCCGATAAGTCTATCGCCTTTCGTGCTTCTTCGCTTTTCTTCTAGTCCAGTCGAGAACAAGCCCGCAACGCACCACCACCACTGGCCTATATAGACGGCAACTCGTCTGCGTCCAAGTCCGGTACGGCGATGCTATCAATGGTTCCGGAAAGACACCACGTCACCTTACGGTTTTTTTTTTAACCCGATTCTGTGTTCGGCAAACAGACGAGGTGAGAGCGGACAGCAGGTTTTCCCCTCGTCCAGAACTCCGGCGTGCCGACGCGCAAACCGCACGGGAAAACCACACCTGCGACATAGAGTATAGGCTTTTCAGGGTAAAATGAGCATTTTTTTTGAAACCCTCTCATTTGGAATAATAGACCATAGGCATGTTTTATAATATGTAACCCTAGACGTTAACCTTCGAGCCCGGTGAAATATATGCACTGTGTTTATTACTTACGTGGCAATATTTATTTTAAAAAGTGACGCGACGATAAAAAAATTGGCTGATAGAAAAAAAGTAATTAGGGCCTCAAAAGTGCTGACTTTATCGTGAACAGCCTCTACTTAGAGGAGTAGACAGCTGCACGTCCAAGGTCAAGCAGCATGTAGGGGGGGGGGGGTAATAACACGCACGCCTAGTGCCTTGTCGCTGCTCCACGCTCGTAACGTGATGGTCCGAGCGCAACCCTAGCGTAACTTTCAATTTATGAGTACCCCGCGGTTCGGAACCCACCATGAAGACGAGTTCCTTTCACCTCAAGTATTTATGCACGTATAGTTGCGACGGGAAACCCGTGGAAGTGAACGCCGCGCACGTTAGACTGGCCGATAGCAGCACTTCCGGTCGGAAATTGACGTTCCGCAGTCGCCGTGCGAGGAACGACGGCGTCATCTCAAGGTGAAAGGTAAACAAACTCGCCGCGGGTAAATGGCCCTGCCGCTAATTAGGATAAAGACGCAACGCCTTCGCAAGCGCAGGGGAAAAAAAACTGTAACACATCCTGCCGAAGACTTCTCCCACGAATGTGCTCTAAGCCTCTGCCTCGTGTGATAACGCCACTTCGCAAAACAGCCAATCCTGACACACTTGAACGTGCTTGCCGGACGATGCCGTTGGTAGGCGAGTTTTCTCGGGGATCTCCCGTTTCCCCTGCCCTTTCATTCCGGCGCTGCTCCATACTCACCTCAATCACCCTCGTCGGCTCTCAAGACCTTCACTTCACTTGAACACGCTTATCAAATGGGACGCGTCAAGGAAAAATTGATCTTGCCTTCCTCCTGGGCATCTAAGTTTCGGTATAACGCAAAAAAGGATAAAATTCAGAATAAAATCAATTTTTTATGCCAACATCTTAAGAATTGACCGAATTATGGAATTCTGAAATTGGGAAACGTAGATTGGTAGTTGTGAGAAAACAAAGGTTTAAGTATGTCAAATTTTAGGAGTACAATATATTTAGGATACCTACCCTTATCTGGTTTCCCGGGTACCACCTCCTAAAACATTCTGTGCTGAATTCAAATCTGATAAACGTGATGTAAATACTGACCAATTAGTCCTCTCCTTTAAACTTACACCCTGGAAGATAAGGTCTCTTTTACCATGACGCGTTACAAATTATGGCTCATTCTGGTCTTGCTTGACATGGTTTTTACGGTTGCGCCAATTTCTAAAGCTTCTTCTGTGATATTGGAAGATCTTCTAACATTTACATTTTGATAGAATTTTCGGGACACGTGAGTGTCTATCTTTCCCGTCATAACTCAACCAACTATTAGGCTCGTGTGATCGCCTATTTTGCTTCATGAGACGACGATCTCCAAATTCCATGACCAAAACTCCAGCATACAACCAAACGGTCACGTAAGAAAATTCCATCCGCTTACTTTTATCCCACATATCCAAACATGCATTAATAATTAAAGATGATGGAAAATCGCCGAAAACTTTTTTTGAGCCAACATATTTTCTACAACACTGTAACTAGTTTATTCTTCCATGATTGGATGAATAAAGTTTTGACTCGACTAAGTTGTTTGCAGACCGACCTATCACGAACGTTCTGCCTTATAGTATCAGAACCCTCATTGGCACAGTGAAAAGTGGTAGCAGTTTTAAAGTGATGAGGCAAATGACAGCGTTAATTTAAAAAAAAACGCGGAAGAATACACAACGTGCATACAAGTAGATCTTAAACAGGGCTTTCAAAAGTGCTGCTCAGTTTCCCGTGAAAAGCCTTTAGCAATTCACACAAACGGAATTCAAAGTAACCTGCGTGTAGGTTACAAAGTAATCACCAGTCCCACGATACGAGTCGTGCGACAGCGAATGAAAGGAAAATCAGACGAGGAGAAAGTTGAATCGCTGTACTCGCAGATAGATGAAAACGTGACATTTCATCGTTTCATCTCTCATAGAAAAATACTATGCGCATTAAAATGTACAGTTCACCTACTAAATTTTTATTTCACAACACGTTTTCTCAAGTCAACTGGCCGACGTTTCCTTTCAGAAAACGTCAGTATGTTAGACAATGTGCTACTCTTGATGTGATTATCATACTACTTATTAATACTCCCTATTTTTGTAGTACTGTCTTCCGTTGTCACCTCTTCAAGATAATCTCAAGAACAAAGGACGCTATGACATACCAACAGTAGGTTCCGGGTTTTTAACACGGGTAATCTGCTGATATGTGTGTGCGCGTCTTCATGTGTAGGCCTAATTTGAGGCTAATTAACTATGTCAATTGTTCCCCGCTTAGTCTCTCGACAATGCGGAATGTTAAAATGCGAATATTAAAAAGATAGATAACGATGATAGTATCATGTAAATTTTGCCATTTGGGGGGGGGGGATTTTAAATTATACAACTTTAGCTCGGGTGCTATTTCAGGGCAATTGGAAGAACTATGAACAAGAGATAGCCTTTCCAAACACTGCGATGCAGCAAGTCATCTGTGCAGATAGGTTTTATAGTTTTACATACCTACTAAATTACTTAAGAGGCGACGGAACATGTTTAAACTCACGTTATTTGTTTACAAATGCCGACAGAAAACTTTTAGGATATTTTAGCAAAAGGCTATGCAGAGAAATACTATTGTACATACTTCTGTTCGAACGGATCTTCATTACTACAAATTTTTTTAGCATAATGTCTTAGGCCGCTGCGAAAAAAAAAAGTACAAATTTACAGTGCGAAGAATATCTGGACAAAAATTTATCACTCTGGCAAAATGTTTGGTCACAAATATAAAATATACGATAGTGTTACAATTTTCTCTCAAGTCAGTGAGCTAAACCAAGTTCGTTAAGGGATGGAGGTCATAATTAAATAAAAGAGTTGATTATAATTTCCTAATTTTATTAACAATAACTACAAACAAAATTCTCTCGACTCAACCTCTCTCACAATAAATTTATATCACTTGGTGTTTACAAATAATGACTTCAATCAATATTTAAAAAAAAGGGTTCCAACAGACAGTGTATCAAAATCTATTTAATTGTGTTGCAAATTATATGTCCATATTTGACAGTTCCAATATGTACAATAAAGTCCGCATCGCATGTTATTCAGTCCCACCTCAGTTTAGCCCAGGTCCCACCAGTCCGCCATGTTCTATAGAGTTCTCCGAGCGCCCTCATGCACAGTAGCCATCACTCGTCGGATATCACGCCCTCTCGTCCGTTCACACCACAAACACCTCGTCCGCCATCGCCTCGCAATCTCCCGTCGTCGTCCGTCGCTCGATTACCGCACTCAGCTAAAAGACTCCTACCAGGACTGCCAACAGTCCAACTGTGGCTTGTATTTATAGGGTGGTAGGCCATAACCCAGAAATTTCTCTAAATGCCGCGTTGCTACGAGGGTCCTAATTCCCAGAATATTATTGTGCATCCTCTACACTTGTCGGCTTCTTCCGCAGGGAGGGGGAGAGGGTTTGTGACGCCAGTTACGTCCCCACTGTCAGTCATTAATCCGGGTGACC
>NQII01000390.1:872397-911351 GCA_002778355.1 Clitarchus hookeri | reverse complement strand
AGACGGACCACGCGTTACAGGAGCTCGCGGTCGGTGTGAGCTGCAGTGTAACAATATTATCAATTAATACGAAATTATTTTTAATCATTTAAAGCGTGTTTGTCATATTGTAAAAAAACCCCCTTCGTCAAGTACGTTAATCATAATAGTTACTATGGTTGTATATAATTATAATTACAATAGCTGATTAATATAGGTAGATTTATTTAATTAACAAACTGTGAAGGGAGTAAATATTAGGTGGCGGGCGAGCGATCCGTGATGGCTGGCTCCCGCGCGCCAGGCACAATGCCCTCTATCGCGCGCTCAATGTCACGTGGGTGCCTCGCACACAAGCGACACGACACGTGTCAAGGCGAGGCAGTCGTGTTCTGCTTTTTATTCCTCCACGCTCCCTCCCCTTCAGTCCTTCACAAGCAGGAATGCCGGAGGAGGGAGGGTGCACCGATAACACAACCGGGCGGGAGACACGCCGAAAAACGCCCCGAGCAGCCGGGAGTGACTGACGGGACTCCCAGCTTCCCCTCCTTTTCAGCCAGAAAATTCCTCGGAAACGAAAATCCGTCGTAAAAATATACCGTACGCACGCACGGCTACAATTGTTCTCGTCATAGTTAAGCAACCTTTCCCGAGTACGTTTTCGATCGTCTGCTATATTGCACGTACTAGTCACCCACCCTTACAAATCATAGATAACTTTTTAACAGTGTAGATATAACGACACAAGCCATGTGTTGAAACCGAGCCAATTCCTCAATGACCGACTCTGCATTTATTTCAAAAATTGTTGCTTAACAACGTCCCTAGTTTTTACTGGCGGGAATGCACATTGAGCTAAACCCAAATTTACACCCAAAAACGGAACACAATAATTCATTTCCCGGGGTTCCAATCCAATAAAGCCTCACGCTGTAAGCTGACGTTACTACTAAAATATGCACGAATTTGTGCACATTACAAGTGATGGATAGGGGCAGTGATATTTCGCGAAAATATTTCGAGACAAGATACAGTCCAAAGCACTGTAGGGTCGTCCAGCTTCTTTAATTGGCTAAAAAAAAATGTTCTGGCACGTGTTAACAGTTTGCACACGAATCACGAAGGTTCAGTGTCGGAGTTACTTAGTCCTGAGTGGCTTGGTCAAAGACGGACACGGCACCAGCAGCCAATGGAAGTATAACAACAGCTGAGGTTTTTATACAGTATTGAAGTCTACTGTGTGCTCCGATTTTCACGCGAAAAGTTACTGGCGCTAGTGATAGGGATGCAAATAATTGTATGTATACGTGTGACATGTTTATGATGTACAAGACGTTACGCGGTCTGGCTCTACACGTGGCATAAGAGGAGCCTGGAGATTTACTAATCCGTCCTTTACAAGAATACAGCATTCTGATTATGGGCTCTGTCTGGTTTCGAGCAGCATTTGGGCCTATAAATGTCAAGTTTTTCTTTCGTTCTTTAAAATACTATTTTCAAAGTCAAAATCGTTCAAGGATGTTTTAATAACTAAACACTGACTGAAAATACAGGAAGATAAATTTTAAACCAGTAAAGAGATGTCGAAGCCCATTGCTCAAAAATTTTGTTCAATTCGCGGCAACATCGCCCTTGGCATTCCAGTGGTTCAGAGCTTCGAAGAGGCTAAATAGCTGTCAGACAGATGGGACTCGGTTAACCGCGATGACTGAAGTAATGTTAGCCAGTGTCTGGCAGCACCGTGTAAATGAAAATGTCGAGCCTTCCAGTACAATATACTAAGTAAATAGATTTTCGTCTTCTGCGCAAGTCAATATAAACACACTAGTTTTATTTCAGTGACTTGAAAATACTTCATTGTGGCAAGACTAAATGACTCCTGTTTTTTATTTTTATTTTTAAAGACATGTGACACTAAGAAGGAGATAGTTCAATCAATATTACGGAAATGTTTTAGTAACCTACGCAGTGTGCTATTCAATATTTTTTGTGAGTNGGGGGGGAAAGACACCCGGTAATTTCTCTTCTCATAAATATTTTCCCCCTGGAATATGTAAGAAAAATGTCGGATTGTTCTCCAATTCGTGCCAATCACGATATTTCGGGAAGATATAAAACTAACACAATTCCTACTTCATAAACAAGAGGGGGAGGAAAAAATTATTCTCCGATTCTGCTTGACTACTGAAGAGGGGGGAGGGGAGAGGACGAAAATGGCGACGTGTTTAAGACTCCCGCCTAACTGGCGCTTGAACTGCGCTGCAGTGTGATTGGAATACAAGTTTTACGACGAAACTATTAAACGTGCGTCCAATGCGCTGATCTACGAAAGGAACACACGCTCCAGGCGAGGACTACTGAGTGCTTTCAAAACGTCGCGCACGTTAGGAACGCCATTTCTGAGTACTACAGAATGGCTAAAAACTGCTTTTTCAAAGCACTGTAGCTCGAAATGTGCGCGTCAGGTCCATTCCGAACTAATCAAGGGCCCTGCGTTAAACCTTCCTACAGACTTTCCATTAATAAAATAATAGGATCACCGCTGAAAGTCCGTCTATTCACGGTTTCTTCACACTTTTTGAAACAAACCTTTGAAAAATCACCCAATTTACTACTTCTTTGGTTGTTTCCTAAATATGCCATGTATTATTACAAGTGTTTTACACACGTGTTAACATAAAAGTACATTAAGTTTGTTAAATTGAACCTTTATAACTTATCTTCTATCTATAAATTATAATATTTCATTTAAATTAGTGTGAATAAAAACAGGGGGATAATAGGTATGCCGGTAATATCTAGTAAGAAATAGTTCTTATGCAAAGTAGTGTTACAATGAGTGCGCACGAATACGGCGTGTTGTCCCTACGGTGTATTTTTCTATACTTAGTTAGCTTTGTTTGCATGAGGCGGAGGAATGCACTGGAAGTAGCATTTAAGCCGGACTAGACACGCAGTGCGACGAGAACACTGCACGCACGCCAGTTCAGAGCCTCGTGCTTAGCGGCGATGGGGCATTTGATGGGCGTGGCAGTGTCGCCCTTAACGCACGACTACGGCGGTCCAGTCCCGCGGCTACAGCGGAGGCGTGTCGTGACGGCAGCGTCATACGAGGTGATTAGAGGCGTGGTCGCGAGGCGAGCCCGCCGCGTATTGGCAGTAATTAGCTGGCTGCATGATCCCGCCTTGAGCTAGGCGCATTTCCACACACGATTGGCCGAGATAGAGATTCCACAAACCCGCTACGAACACCCCACGGAGCAAGTGAGCATAGGATCTTCGCGGCAACCAGACAATTGGTACGCCCACATCAAAGGAATCACCGCATAATTTCATCAATGTGTACTTTCAACTCCGTGGATCAGCAAAGGATAACGAGAAGGATCACAGGAATGTGAAGGAGAAGGGTGACAGAGGGCAAAGAACATAGGGAACTTTGGCCATCGAAAATGGTGGATAAATCGTTGTCGTGAAAAAGGAGGGGGGGGGGCATAGCAGGAGGCAAAGCAATTGGAGAGGTTGGCAAGGACGCTTATGGTAGTTAGGCTGGATAGGAAGGGGGAGCTATAAGGAAGGCTAGACAGGGGTCTGTATACAGGAAGGAGACCATGAATGGAAGCTGCAGTGTTAAAGGGGAGGCACTCCTCACTGTTCAGCACAGTGAGGGAATGAAATCGACTGAAAGAAAAATAAGGGGGAATAGTTAGTGGCAATGAATGAATAGAAACAGTTTGGATTATGGTTACAGAAAGGAAACGGGTAATTATAAAAGAGTCGAACATAGCTTGTCGCTGGACTATGGATAGATAGATATATAGATAGAGAGAGAGAGAGAGAGATATATATATGAGAGAGAGAGAATTGAAACAGGGTATAGTGTTAATTTTTCACAGCACACGGCAGAAAATGTAAAATATGACTTACTAAAAGCAAAAAACCATCATAGATAAATGACAGGTTCATACTTATACACACAAACGAAAGATACAGATATACATGTTGAGTATAAAAGAATACCCCAACTTTGAAGGTCTATAGTATCAAAACCAAACAACCTATAACCTTGGAGGACCAATCAAATGAACCGTGGAACTCTGAAGTTTGTTTACCATATCTTCATAAATGTTTCATGTGACCACCACGAGCGACCCGAACGACATCTACGAGATAATCAAAATGGTTCCACACTCTTGTCAGCATGTCCGGTGTTACGGTTTGGATGGCGTCCGTAATTCTCAATTTGAGGTCGTCAATGTTAGCCGGCAATGGTGAACGAAACACTTGATCCTTTATGTACCCCCATAGAAAAAAATCGCACGGAGTAAGATCCGAGCTTCTTGGGAGCCAGTGATGAAGAGCCTGGTCACCAGCTGCTCCTCGACCTATCCAGCGTTGCGGCAACGTCTCGTTCAGGTATTCGCGAACACCTAGGTGCCAATGGGGTGGCGCACCATCCTGCTGGAAAATGAAGTACCCCGCCACCTCTTCTGATTGAGGAAACAACCACTCTGTAAGCATGTCCAAATAAGGGATTCCAGTTACAGTGGGCTCGTGATAAAAGAAAGGACCGTAAACAGTGTCTTTGAATACATACGTGATGCAAATACAGTAGTCTCTCGACCACCATACTTTTATATTTTAACACAGTGCTCTTAGCCACAGAGCTATCCCACGCTCCGGCCACCCACTCGGTAGGGAAGAGGGATCACGCCCTCTCATCGCAGGTGTCCCAGCCATGCACATAAGTGAACTAAATCCAAAGCCCTGACTTGATACACAAGTACGGCCGAAAGCACCCTTCCACAAGGTTCTGAGACCCCCGTACTCAGACACCAGGCATGTGGTCTGGCCGAGGTACTACCCGGACCCCTAGTGTCTCTCCAGGATACAACCGGAGCGGGTTGCCGCTCACCACCCGGTATTTCTTTGAGAGGGGGAATCTATCCAGACCTCCTCCAGCATACAGAGTTAACTACTGCCAGCACTTGTCCAACCTCTAGTGATCGGTACACCAGAGGAAACCTCTGGTGAGGCCAACCCGATCAGCCCATGCTCCCACTTATTTTCCGTGACATTAGTGGGTTTTCAGTTACCAGACCGCACCACCAATGCTCTGCATGTCCACCGGAAGGGCGGAGTACGATTGGCTCGGAGTTGCATACGTCCTCAATTTATCGGGAATGCCGAAGTCGGGGATAGCAGCCCTCGCTCTGAATTGGAAGAATTTTCATCGTTTTCACTCAAATGTCTTCCTGCTGTCATCACCGCCTCCGAGCCATCGCCACCACTTCCTACGACTACCAGTACAGTTGGAGGAGCCGTCATCGGGCACTGACCATTACCATACATGGGAATTTCTTAACACAGGAAATTTCTGTCTTGGGCCCCATCGGCCTGAATGCCAAGTGGTCCAACACTCCGCCAAGTGGTCCGGTCTAGGTACTAACTATCGGCCCAAACCATCACGGCAGATACACCTTACCAGCCACGAGGAAACTGGTTCCCATAGGGAGACGGGCGGCGGAGCCCAACCTGCAAAGCACAGGGGTGGTACTGGCAGCCTTGGGTCGCCATGAGTGGAGAGAGACTATAAGATACGCATCATCCACCCTTTCTAAGGCCAATGCGGTAACCAGGCTTGGCTACTATAGCCACACCACCTCAAACGCCCGGAAACCTTCCTCCCGAAGGAGTCACCGACCCGTAACCCCCTGTCTTAGGACACAGCGCAAAACACGTTCACTTTGGGGGAAGCGCGCTCGTGTTCGGCGGTTTCATGTGGAGGCTCCTGACCCCATATCCGCACGTTGTGCCGGTTCACCTTACCATTTGTATGGAACGTCGCTTCATCGCTAAAAACCAGCTTAGACATGAAGGCATCGTCTATCTCGTTCTGGGCACATAAAGGAAACACCAGACCGTCCCCTTCACATTGAAGTGTCGAATGCGAGCTCGCTTCCCCCTCACCACCTCAAACCGAGAGTTACGAACACCATCCAAACCGTAGTATCGGACATGCTGACAAGAGCGTGGAACGAGTTTGATTATCGCGTAGATGCCGTTCGGGCCGCTCATGGTGGTCACATTGAACATTCATGAATGTATGGTAAACGATCTTCACGGTTCCACGGTTCATTTGATTGGTCAATCAAGTTTGTAAGTTGTTTGGTTTTGATAGTATAGGCCTTCAAAGTTGGGGTATTCTTTTGTACTCAGCCTGCATATAAAACTATATAAAACTATGCATATATATATTTCATTTTATCGCCATTTTCCTTCTTCGCATAGGGGCATTTGCAATACATGTATGTGTGTATAAATATATATAGGGCAAATGTTCCTCTGCGAAAAAATAAAATGTCAATAAAAACGAAAGGCTATCGTAAGGAAAGTCAGGTAGGTAAGATTACAGTAAGCCAATTCACTACAACGTTCAAGCAAAATTAAACCAAGCGACATAAAACAACCAGAACCACAGCAAATAAAATTATTTTCTGACACTCCCATACGTAACCCACGCTGCCTGCTGGCGAGTATGTTACCGTATACTTGCCAGGGTGTCCACTGAAATTCCATTTTGGAATTCCTTGAATTTTCCTTGTTTTCCAGGTAGAATCTTACCATCTTCCCTGACCTGTTTTCAGCAGAATCGGAACCTTTCAAGACCATATTTTTCCACCGTTGACGGAGCAAATTTGCTGTTAGTGAAGTACAATTAAATTACACTGCAACAGGCCAAGCAAATAGGGGTCAACATTTTATTCAGCTCATCGATATTTCTCGCTAGACACGCTATTAACTTCACACGAGAGCCAACTACAAACTCACAAATACTTTATTTTGTATATGCCCTATACTACTCGGAAAAGATGTATTATTGCCAGCTCACGAACTTGAAAATGGAAGTTTTAAAAACACATTCTCATAAATTTCGGGACACCCGATTTTCGCGAAAAGATTTCATGACCAGTCGTACTTCATAACACTCTACCCGAGCCCAGAGATCCACTTTCTTGATTGGATGATTTACATACTTTGCGAATTAGGTTACTGCTCGCGAATAACAGGCACACGTCTAAAGAGAAGCCTAATTCTGATTGGTCAGCCGAGTAGGAAAAAGTATTCTCACAAATGCACGCGACCAGTAAGCGAAAGTAAACTGGTGACACACCCGTAGGCTGTTGGAATGTAACGTGCGCGGAAATTTTTACGCGGAATTCGGGTGTCCCTATTGATAATTACATTGTCCTGCATTCACACAACCAAGGTTAGTTCTACTAAGGTTAGGAACAAAACGAGTTTTCATACGGGCGAGTTTGGCATAGGGAAAAACCCCGCCTCTAGGTGCGCAGTGCTCCAAAGCGGTCACTTATAATTAACATTTTTAGCTACGTGAATAATAAAAAAAGAAAGATTTTACTTAGTCACGAGGATATTTTACATTTGATTTATGATAATTGCAATCATTTTTTTTACGTAGAAAATAGAGAAAATCCGGTACACATGCGACACTGGCGCTTACCTAGTGACGAAAAATTCGAGTTGCAAAACTAAAAGCATTGAGCTTCCCAACCTGAGTAGAATGAACCGTAACACAACTAATAACTTTTGCATAGCAGCAATTATTTACATTTTTCCCTGTGCCAGGTGATAGATCGTCGACTTTTTTCTGTGGGCGGACACGACGCTTGAGCACCCTACAGTGCGACGTAGCGTCTGTGGGTGGAATCACGTGAGGTGATGAGTCGCAACGGAATGCTCGGCGGAGCTGACGAAACAACTCTGCTCGGTCAGAGAAGGCATGACTTCGCACGCCTCGCCAAAGTTTCGCAACGTCGCGTTGTAAAAACACGCAAGCCGTCAACACACGCCACGTTTAAAAAGCCACGCGCGAGGCGACGCATTTCTCGCGCTGCAGGCCCGCGGCTCGGGTCGCAGGGTCTCGCCGACATACTTCAAGTGAGTTCAAACATTTCGTTCGCTCATCATAATGTAAAATTTATAGTGTTGCAAACTACAAACGTTTTGATGCGTGCTGTGTTACAGCAGGCAAGCAACTTCTTCCGCTGTTGTCACAACCAATAAGCTGCAGGCTTTGTGTTCGGCGATAGTGATATGAACCGATCATAACGTTGAGCAGATGCAAGGTTTATGAATCAGTTAGCCACAGGGAACTTCATCGGGCACTGAATCTCGCAGAGGGTACAGCACTGGTCATTTATAAGCTTCCTGTGCAACATGTTTGACGATTGTGTACAGTGGGCATGGAAGGGATTTAACTAGCCGCTTGCCCGATAACAGTACAAGATGTTCCACACACATCACGACACTGCAACACGCCAGTCGGGAGACTGGTGGGGAGCTTCGCTCCCTCGCCGATACACCTACGTGTAAATTCACTAAAATAGCAACAGTGGTTAACATCTATAAATACGGACCCGTGGTCCAGTTCAAGCACATACACTGCAATCGGCTCAATGATTAGACTCATGTCTGTCGGGCTTTAAACTATATTCGCAAACCCACTCAAACGATTTATAGGAACTTCGGTTTCCGGTTTCGTGACGGCGCGGCCTTCCGGGGGCGTGTGAGAAATCGGCGGGGGTGGCATTTTTTGTGCTGCGAGCCAACCAAACTGCCGTCGACAAAGTGGCCCGATTACTACGTCACAGGTCACAAAATGAAGATCGTAGTATTTCGCATACCTTGTTCGCTACACCGTAACCAACAAAAATTGAACTTCCTAGTTGAGTTAATTTCAGAGGTTTCGGAGGCTCTAAACAACGAAGTCTTGAGAGCCGATGGGAGTGAAATGATGAGACAATGGAGCAGCGCAGGAATGCAAGGGCGGGGAAAACGGTAGTTTCCCCCTAGAAAACTCGCCGACCAACGGCATCGTCCGGCACGATTCCCACTTGCGAAAATCCGGGAGTGACCCGGCCAGGACTGAACCCGGTTCACCTTGGTAGGAGGCGAGCAGCAACCGTGGACCCTGAGACTTCCCAAAATCAACAAATGAAAATATAACACTGTAGCAATGCAATTGGTTCACGATTAATTTACATTTTGAAAGCCCTACTTTGTTGCTTTTTAGAACTCGACCACGGGAAGTGTAGTAAGCTTTCCAAGTACGTAACAGCTGTGCTAACCACGAGTTCAAGCACATAGTTTTGACAGGTCGACTGGCAAATAGCCGTGCTGCACAGCTGGCATGCGCACTCTACCTTATTTTATAGTCCTCTGCCAAACGGTAGGTTTGTTCGCGCAGTGCTATCGTTATTTTTCTCTCCAGCAATAACATCGTCGTATGACACCCAACTGCACGTCCCACGGATTAGCACAACTTGACGCCTACGGGCCCACATCATGTTTATTGGACAACGATACCAGTTCATCTCTGTAATTACTGATTACCTCGGAATTGTCATCTCTGGCATTTCTGGTAGTACGGGTTCGTCCTACGGCCATAGCGCACGATGGGGTGCGTCTTGAGATTAGGTGAAGTGAAAGTACAGAATCGTCAATTGCGATGCTATGCGGTGAAGTGAAACTGATTTGCCGTATTTTCGTAGCACAGGATGCAACTGTGGAATTTTACAGTGGTGCCCTTGAAATTTTATTTAGTGTGCACCTGTAGCAAGGCTCAATGCAGCACTATGTGTTGACGTCCAAAAACTAGGTCGCTTGAATGACAGAAAATTAGAAAGCAGCGATGGAATGAACTGTAACGGTAGGGGAAACAGGAGTACGCCGACAAAGCCCTCCGGCCAACGGTAACGTCCGTCTTGTTTCCAACATCCCGCAATCTGAGGTTGACTCCGCCTGGACACGAAGCCGGTTCGCCGAAGTGGAAGGCGAATGGTCTGACCACTACACTACCGCGGCCCCTAAGAAATTTAAAACGTGAGTTCATTTTACAAAAAAAAAAAAAAAATGGAAATACGTTCAGTAGCGGTGTATAAAAAATAACAATTCAAAAACTAACCATTCAAACACCCTGCAACACAGTTTAAGAGCAACGTAAATAAACATGCGCCTTAATTAGTAGTTGTAAAACAGCAACCTTAATGACGAAAAGAAAAATCGGACCAGCTGAAATTATTTTTTACAAAGAACGGAATTCCTCAAAATGTCGCTTACCCCNGAATCCTGAGTAAGGCACGGAATTTCACAACCCCACAAGTTAACGTACGTAGGACTGAGTGAAAAGTCATTCGCCTGATAGCCTTTCTAACACTAAGACTTAGTACGGGTGCGATAACAACAACAGTAAATTAGTTCAAGGCATGTAAAAATAAAACCGCAAGAAGAAACTGTATCCATTGTTCTCGACACGTTCGCCACGATGTTACAGAAACAAAGCCGGCGCAAAATAACTATTTCTTCACTCAACACACGCGCTTGTCAATAACGCCAGATACATACTTTTCAAATTGTTTCAAAGGCGATTTTCTTTGAAACAATCAAATGATAAAAAAGCTTGTAGATCGGTAGTGTGCCTAACCGATCTAGGGGGCATTAGTTCAACGACTATCGTAAAAAAAAAGAGACTTCAAGGCAGTATGGAAAAGAATGACGTGAAGCTAACAAGTTTTCATATGACTAATGTGTTGTGATAACTAAATAAGGGTTTCACATGTATACAGAAAGTTCAGGAAAGTAACGTACATTATAGCGGCTCACCTCTACATCATTAATTCCTTCAATAGTTGCTTACTTTCACATTCGCCCTACTCCCACGCCCAATTCCCGCTGCTCCACATCAAATAAAATACGAAAACAGAAGTCAATAACCGATTTCCAAGTCTCGCCACATTTCCCGGAACGAAACAAGAGACATTTAAAGACAGAAATGAAAATTTCATTTTTCTTTAAATATTTATATTACGTGAACTGACAAGGGGTTCTTAGTATTAACGAAATATCTTGATTTAGCTGCTATATTAGTTTAGCCGAAATTACCCCAACAGTTGAAAAACAACAGTAATTTTTTTTTTATTACTTTTACTTATAAATGTTATGGCGTTTATCCACACAAGCTAAGCGTGACGAGCCTTAAAATAATTCTAATATATTTTTCTTCTCAATGAATGACTTACGCAAAAAAATACGACATTTTGAATAACGGGTATCGCAGAACAAATAAGTTTCGTCTCACTTGTAAGTAAAGCGCAGCTTTATCACGGAGTATGTAATTGAGCATACACATGTGAAAGAGCCCCTTATAACGCGAACTTCAGCCGCACACGCCCGTAAAATGGACTCACCGGCCAATAAAATGTTGGAAGGCCGTTTGCAAGTCAGCGCTTGGTACTTGGTGGAGGGCTTTCCTAAGTTTTACTGGCCAGTGACGCCATTTTGCTGGCGCGTGTGGTTTGAGTTCGCGGCCACCAGCTGTTCCTCCTCTGTGCTCGTGAGTATTATGACCAAATCACGTGCATCGATGGGGACGTATGACGTACCCGCGTCACAGGAGGGAGGGACAAGAGGGAGTATTCGACCCGAAGAGAAGCTCGACTGGGTTTGGTTCACGTCAGCTAACACCGACTGGTTGCGCTCGATGGTACCGCAGAGGCCTCCGGTAACCGGACGTTCCGCGAAGCAAGGTCGAGTGACCTCACGCCGTCGCACAAGGTATCTACGTTCCAGCAAGCTTACGTCGACCTGTAACCTCAACGACGCGAAAGCAAGTTACTTCTCCCCCCCCCCCCCCCCCCNGGAATGTCTATGTATCTGCAAAATTAGTTTCTTTATTTAGCATCAAAATAATACTTCATACGTTTGGACTATCGAACGAAGTGGAGAGGGTTAAACGTTTAACATCGAGGTCTTGACAGCCGCTGAAGCGAAGTGAGTATCGAGTAGCGCCAGAATGCAAGGACAGGGGGAAACGGGAGATCCTCGAGAAAACCCGCAGACCAGCGGCATCGTCCAGCACTATTCCCAGTAAGCGACCCCGCCGGGAATCGAACACTGCTCTTCTTGGTGGGAGGCGAGCGCTCTAGCCGCTAAACCACAGCGGCCCCTATATATATATACTGAAGCCGGCGTCGTTTGTTTATTGGCTACTTACTGTCCAGGTGTGAAGCAGCATCTCTTCTAAATGTCCGCCACGTGATTCGTTCACACTAGTATCACTTACACCGCGAATTCCAGGCGCGCACGCTAGCAATATGGCGTCACCGCCAGCCAGCAACATGCCGGGACGCTGTTCGCCAATCAGCGCCTGGTAATACACCCGCAAGCCGGCAGACCAGCCAATAGAGAACTTTTCGCAGTAGGCTCCCATGCAGTAGCCAATCAGACACAGGGCCCGTTCCAGAGCCTCGCGCAGTCAATCAGGCGAATTGGTGCGCCCGCATAAAAGGAATCGGTACATTATTTCGTCTCTTTATATCTATGTACTCTGTGCCAATATTGAGTGTTTATTAATCGGTTCAGCGTTACACAGGACGTGTCAAAGTTAATATACTGCAAATTCAAAAGCAGTGCTGATGTTGAGTTCAGTTGAGAGATTTGACCGGCTCTTAACAACGAGGTCTTGAGAGCCGACGAGGGAGAAATGAGGAGAGAATGGAGCAGCACTGGAATGCAAGGGCGGAGGAAACGGGAGATTCCCGAGAAAATCTGCCGATCAGTAGCATCGTCCGGCACGATTCCCACTTGCGAAAATCCGGAGTGACCAGGCCGGGGATTGAACGCGGTTCGCCTTGGTGGGAGGCGAAAAAGCTAACCGCCCAGTCACCGCGGCCCCAGTGCAGGTGTAAACGTGCTTAAAGCATAACTTGTCACCAAATCAAAACGCGAAATTTACAACTCCCTAGGTATGTGTTAAGTTACACATGCACAAATTCCGAGAGCATTTCAATAAAAGAGAGTAACTAAACTTCTTGGGTGAAATGTAGTTACGCCGTCAAAGTTTGAAATACTAGGCTACATTCACAATAGCCAAATAGCACAGCTGATCAGACACAGCACAATTTACACGCTAAACTCCACAGAATATATCTATCTAGGAAAATTTAGGACTTTTTTTTCACGCACGTCAGTTCCGTCGATAATTCTTGACAGAAAAGTTAAAAAGCGATAGTATATGTTGTTTAGTTGAAACACTCGTTTTGACGTTTACTATTTTTGTAAGTTACTTCCTGGACTTCATTGGTTAGGTTAAAACAGCTAAAATATCCTTCAACAAGCTTAGAATTGTTTGTAGGCCTGAAAAATATACACAATGTTTTACTGATGTTCGTTTTCTCGGTGTTTTATACAGACTGAAAATTAATAATAAACAACTCCAGTCAAATCCATTAACTTATGCGTGCATGGCGCACGGAAGAGGTTAAAAGTTCGTTAACTTCGTGGGCGCTATGCGTGTAGCTATTTATCCGCACGTGTGCTGTGCGTCAATATAGTAGCGGCTATCGATTTATGTTCGTAAAAACTTCCACGCGTCGGTGCTGTGTGCGTGCTACTGCGAACGAAGCCTGTGTCGGAGCAGGAGTAAAGCTTTTCAATATCGTCTGCTTCCTTGCAAGCGCTCAAGACGTCACTGGACTTGAAATATTATTTTTCTCTTCCAGTAACTGCATCATTTTGCAGACATTTTTTTTACATAAAATAAACGCTTTTGTACTAGGGTATGACGATTGTAAGTTAATACTTTACACAGTTTGGCCAAAGAGGTAGGTAGGTAGATGGGGCATAACATCTCGTCGACAGCGAGGTCATTAGAGACGGAGCAAGCTGCTCAGAGAAGCAGGAACGGGGAACGAATCGGCCATGGCCTGCAATAAGGAATCACGCCAGCATTCGTATGTAGTGCTGTCTGGAAACCATGGAAAACCGAAATCAGGTTGGCCGGAACGGGATTCGAACCCTGGTCCTCCCGAATGAGAGTCCAAAGTTTAACCACTGCGCCATCTCGCTCGGTTTGGCCACATAGTCACTGCGAGCATCTTTATGTGGTATTCTGTAAGACATATCTTTATTGATGCCTTTGTGATATCACATAAGTTTGGCAACGCTGTGGAGGCGGGTTCAATTCTAAAATCAATCAATTGCTTGCTAAATTATTATTTTGAGGTTATTAAAGAGTGTCTTCTTAGGTCACGTTGTGACGTCAAAAGGCTAGTGATATTCTTGTGTGCTCGGCTCAGCCTTAAGTTACTTTTTCGTACCGTGGGCGACACTGGTACCCAAAATTATGTCACCAAGTGTAATCGTACTTTTTTTATTCAAATTATTTTATTGTTTGACAAGTTTTAAAAAATGTATCTTATTTTAAACCGTAGTAAATGTTTGATTTAATTTTGGTCACTATTTATTTTAAAATTTTCATTCCTGTTGTAACTTTTTTTTAGCCCTAGTTACCTCTACAGTTATTGCGACATTGTCGACGGCTATTGAAGCGGTATCGAACACGGCCCCTCGCCAGCGGACTTTGTATATCTCGGCGCGGTCGTGCCGGGCCCTCGGACCGGATAATTGTACCGGACAGAGGAACTCGCCGCGCTTTATTTCACAACGCCGCCAGCCGCGAGTGACTGAGCGAACCCACTGGCAGAACGAGAAAGAGACAGGCTGGAGAGAACACAAAAAAAAATTGCCATTTTCGTGTGGCCATTGTTGCAGCTGCCGATCCGTCGATTCTGAAAAGCGAGACAAATGTCCCCGGAGCGGGAAAGTGCGCGGGGAAGCTGACGTAACCGAGGGAGGCCCCTCCCGGCGGGAGAAGCGAATATGTCGCAGCAGTCCCGACGACGCCAAAGAGTAGGTACGAATACAGAGGTGGAACATCCGTTTATACAGCAAACTCCAGCCGCACATGCCAGCAAAATGGCGTGGCTGGCGAGCGAGATGCTGGAACGCCGTTCGCCAATCAGCTCCCGGTAACCTACTCGCCACATTGCAACATGCAGTAGCCAAACAGACACAAGACCATTCCCAGAGCCTGGCGCAGCAAATCGGGGAACTACTCTTTTAATGGTACAGACTATAGATGCAAAGTGATTTAGGTGACCGACAGATCCGAGTCTCTTGCAGTCTTCATTCGCATTTTGGTTGCACGATTCTTTACCTTAACTTAGGACCGGCTGTTTTACACGAAAAGATTCCACGACTAGTTGTACCGCAAAACATGTCAGTACAGAACATTCATGGTTGGATAATTCCACCTCTCACGCGTCATAGGTGTCTGCAGCCTATCAGCGACGTTCAGAGCCGGGATAACGTAAATCTGATTGGCGCAGTCAAGTAGAAAACGTCTTCTCTCACAGACACGCAGCCAGTAGCCAATACGAAGTTGAAGTACAGCTCTGCGCATAGATAATTTCGCGAAAAAACAGGTGGCCCTGCCTATACTTGCTCGAGCGGATGGCAAATTAAGTGCTAGTAAAACCATTTCATAAGTTTGCGGCAGAGCTAAGTCCAAGATACGTTTCTTAATTACTTATAGAGACGTTAAAAAAAGAGAGAGATCTAATGGAACTCGAACTCTTTTAAAGTGAAAACTATTCCAATTCAGCGAAAACAAGTCCGCTACAATAACAAAAAATTTAACTGATAATACCGTGGTGGAATTTTAACTAAATCAACAGTCATTCATTCTGAATTACCGCATAACACCGCGTTTTCAGAGTACAGAGCATTACACTTGTTTGCAAGTCAGCAAGCTGATTATTAAGAGAATGTTTAATGAGTATCGTTCAGTTTTGGGGTGTAGAAAAAGAGTAGTAATCAAGAAATATGTGTACAATATATTTGTGAGTGAAACTTACGTCAAACACAACTACATGTAAAATTATTTATTGAGCATTGGAAAGAAAAAAGCCTATACGTCACGTATTTTATTTCTGAATAGGTACGGAAATTATCTGCAGTGAATTCAGAATTTTTTGCTGGATATCAAATAATAATAATAATAATAATGTTTCTCTTGTAATCATTTCAAACGTGCTACCAATGTGCTGATTTACGAAAAGAACACACACTTTACACGAGGGCTGTTGAGTGCTTCCAAGGCATCACATCACGTACATGAGAAACACAATTAACAACATTCCAAAATAACTAAAAAAAACGGCTTTATCGAAGCGTTGTGTGTCACATTATAATCGTCAGATGCATGAAAAAATTACTCTAGGGTCCTGCGTTGAACCTTACTACAGACTTTCCACCAATAAAACGATAGGATCACCGCTTTAAGTCCAATAAGCACGCAGCACAACGAAAACACTGTACGTCAGTTCAGAGCCTTTGCGCTGAGCGGCGATGGCGCACTTGATGTGCGTGTCAGTGTCGCCCTTATCGCCCGCACTTCTCGGCCTCAAACGCGGAGGATAGTTACAGGTTACCGAGCCCTTTATTAAAAATAATTAATATCACCAAAGGAAATTTTTTTTGCAAGGTCTTAGACAGATTCGTTCAATGTGTGAGGGGGGGGGGGGCCATTTTANAATTTACTGTCACCATCGGATGCGTGTGTCATATTGGGAAAATAAAGAAAAAGGAACTAGGTCAGCCGCGGAATAAGCAAAGTGCAGTGTGAGAGGTGGGTGGAAAAAAAAAAATTCCTGCTGTGCGACCCAGATAGGACATGAAAAGAGCCGGCCTTCCTTTCCCTCCGGTGGGCACAAAAGACAAGTCTGTGTGGCGGACAGGGGCCTTTCCACCGCCCGGGCCATTCTGCCGCCCCACAATGTGACACGACACGGTCCACGGGGGCGTTAGCCCCCTCGCCAGTCCACCCCCCATCCCGCCACACCAGCCAGCAACCCCTGGAGGAGCCTCACGTCTGGAACAGGCGGACACCGTCTGGAGGCTGGATGAACACACTTTCTGAATCAAACATTTGCAAAATCACTCCACATATGTTGTATTTGCTGCTTTCTTAAATATGTCACTCATCACAAACGTTTTAAACTTGTGTTAAGATGAAGGTATGTTAATTTTTGTTAAATTCAACTCTTAGTTATATTTTATTCAAAAATTATAATATTTCATTTATAATTATTATGAATAAAAACAGGGAGAAAATAGTTGTTGGCAATGCCTAGTAAGGAAGTGCGCCAAACGCGAACTCCTGTCTGCTTCTGACATCTAACAGCGAGCGCGTGAACTACTGCGGGCGGACGCAGTGGGGATATGGAAGAAGCATCGCCTGCCTGCCGCAATTCCCGTAAGTGATAGCGTTGGTTTGAAGACTTTCGATGTTTCAAAGTTTTCTCGAGGGGTTTTTGAAGCGTTACCATCGTCTCTGTGTGCAAGTTAGTGAATGTCTTGTGTAAAATAGCGATAGATACAAACTAGTAATAAAGATTTATGGTTTTATCTGGGGTGTTTTTAATGAGGAGAGTGAAAGTTGGTTTGGCAAAACGAAAACATAGCGGGTGCCTAAGAGTGGACCCCAGTGGTGTGTATTCCATAGACTCTATAAGCAAGCACTGCTGACAGGAAAAAAATTCAAACCACAGTATCTATGGACTAATATAAACCACAAATCCTTGTAACAAAATGTTCGGAAAAGTCATGTAGCATTTTTTTTTTTACATCGAAATTAGCAAAACAACGCAGGGAGTCCGCAGCTTCACTTACCTGCGTGCACAACAAGTTGCATATTACGAAGGCGAACGGAACTGGCGCGTCATGTGGCGATCGCCTGTGCATAGGCCACCGTGCAGACCCTACATCGCCAATACTGCTGTTTGTGTGTTGGAAGTAGAATACAATCACTTCTGGCAACCTTTACCACTCAATTGCTAATCCCCAATTTATGGTGTCCTACTTGTAAGTGCAGGCGCTCTCCGCATGGCGCGCCACTTTCGTTCGCCTTCGTGATATGAAACTTGTTGTGCACATACGTAAAGTTGCGGACTCCTTATGATGTTGCTTTGCCTAACTTCAACTTTAATTAAAAAAAACACTATATGACATTTCCAAAGATGTTGTTGGTGGGCTTTATTGTTTCTATTAGCCAACAGATGCTGTAGTTTTAGTTTCGTCACGCTATTTAAAAACACCTTGTGTAGTTTACCACACGATGAACGTTAATTACGTTCGTAATTGACACGCCCTGTTACAAACTAACTGCTGGAAGTCCCCGGAACACCACGACGATATGTAACTGAAATCTCATACGTGGTTCACCCATAGTTTTATTTAAAGATTTACGGCAAATTACGAATTAAAAGTAGCCAGAAGTTAAACCGCGATCGCAGGGAACAAAGTGCTGGATTTTAAAAATAAACAGTTTCATTGTTTTCCTATAATTTCAAGAAGTACTTTCGCTAAAATCAAAAATTGTGTTTGAACAACTGACCTACGTTGCACAGATGTTTGGGACGCCGAATCAGTTCGGTGTCTTGGGTCCGAATTCACGATAAGGAATGCATAACAGTGCGTGGAAATTTTTTTTTTATGTGTTTTAACAGGTCCGACGCTGAAGTAACAATTAAAAAAACCAATAAAAACTTCAAATAGTACGAAGACTTGACTATCGTGATGTAAGTACGCAACATATCGGAAACAATACCTCTAGTCGGTACTTATATGATTGTGTTGTACCATCAGCTGGGTAGCAGTCGCATTTAGGAAAGAACCAGTACATTAGTTTCGATTTGTTTAGTTCTTCTGCATTTCCACCCCCGTGCGTACAAATAAACTAAACACGCATTTTCAAGATGAGGGCAAAAACAAGATACGCTGAACAGAATTTTAAAAAATAATATGCGGTAATCGATTACACATTAAAAAGTATCATGCCATACAATTGCTACGTCACCCAAGCACCAGCCGTTAGGCCATTATTTAAGGGGGAACGGTCCCTCAAGGGGCAGGGGGATCGTCATTGTGCTCATAAAGGCCATGAAGAATGCGAAACTCCCGTGATCACTGCCCCAGTAATAGAAGCGGGATGAAAACATACACAAGATTATTTTATTAATACTTTCTCTGATTATCTGATATTAAAATTTTACAAGAATATATAGAATTGAGTGGGCATTAAACTTTAACCTAGCAAATGAGTAAAGATAATTATTTATGGACAATTCCTACAAAGATGGCAACTTTTATTGGCACAAAAATGGAACTTGTGCCGCGATCTGCTGGTACATAGGCCGCTAATGCACACAAGCGGAGACACGGCAAAGAACTCAACTAGGCCATGACGGTTTTGTTTGCCTCATTCCCCCAAGTTCCCTTTTTGTTATATAAAAACCCAACAACGACATTACTTCATTGTGCACAATTAGGAACTACGGGATACTTGGAAATCCTTCGTGCGCAATAAGAAGGGGGGGAGGGGTTAGATAACAGAAGTGTTTTATAGAGTTCAGACAAAGAGTCGAACCAATGTTAAGGCATGGAAATGCGGGCTCGGGTCCCGAAAGAAAATGTCACCATTTTCACAGACTATACTGACCGTAGCATTCGTTAATTGTTTTATGGACGCAAATTGTCTTTCGAGCAAAATTATACTTGTGTAACATTCCTCTCAAACAGAACAAGTTCATGACTGCCAGCCAAGACCACCGTATAGATTTAGAAGTGATAAATGACCCCCACCCCTCCCACGGCATCACTTTAGAAAGAAGACCTGCTACGTGTTATCAAGGTAAGAAAATAGAAATCAAATACGAAAAAAATTCGCAAGGGGACTTCTCCGCATGTATTATAATTCTAAAAAATTTACCATAGCATGTGCTTTCGTAAAGCAATGTTTAAGACAAAGATGATATTATTTATCACACATGTAGTTCACTAAGTGTTCGGTCGAATGGTTCGCGAGAAATGAACGTTTGAAATTATTTGAAGTCTACTGCCGAGCCTCCTTTAATTTAAACATGCTTGTTTCAGTTTTACCATTTGTATTATCATGTTTTTTAGTTCATTTTTTAATGTGAATTCCATGCTTTAACAATAATCTTAAAAAAAAACCGGGGCTTAAAATATATGTACAACATAGAACTGACTCGTAGCTGCCGAAGTCCTAGAAACGCTTACTAAAACAAAACAAAAACTATCAAATATTTATATTTATATTTACATCTATCTGCGGTAACATTTCATGACTTTCTGTTATATGCATAGATTTTTTTAAATGATAATTGCCGTCATTTGTTATTCTCGTCAGGATAGACAGTTGCGTGTAAAGACTCCCGTTATAACGCGCTACTCGTTACATTCCATCACGGAACTGTATTTAATAGACGTGTTCTTTGTTTCATCTGTGCCTCGCCTGTCAAAGTGAAGACGTGATCACGACCAGAAGGCTACAGAGGAGGACAAGGCCCATACCGTACAATGCTGCTGATATCTGTTTTCCCGAAAGCTCGCTTCTACCGCGGCAGGATGATGGAGGAAGGTGGAGGAGACGGTGTCCGTCAGACAAGATGACCGAGCCCGCCCCATTAACATATTCCCCTTATCTGCATCGTCACGCCGCATTACGGGCCTCATCCCGCGGTCTCGCCGGGGCTAGTGCTCCAGCACCAGCCAGCCGCCCGCCTGGAATCCCTGGAATGTGGTGCGCGGCTGGCCCACTGCGTGCAGCTGGAGAACCTTCACGAACACTGTTGCAAGTTCCACGCTCGTAGAGTAGATCATCTAAAGTGTCATGTCTCGCCGAGCTCGAAACTACCACTTGATAAATATGAATCAATCCTATATCTCCCACTACTCATTCTGTTACTTCATCATGTTTTTACATCGTCACATTTGAAGCAGCGAGAGCATAACTGTCATAACTTCCTAATGTTGAAAATCTGAAAGTAAATAATTTGATTTTATATTTAGCATAGCTATTTTTATAAACACTTTCCATTCGAGTAATTTGCCGGGTTAAAGAGGCGGGGGGCATTTACATATTAAACCGATATCAATCAAACGTAAAAAAAGTGCATACAAGAATTTCTACATTATCATCCGATACTCTGATATATCATACCCCTGCGTAAACAGGTACCCAAACGCAAAATAGTACTAAAATAAAATTATTACAATGCATTACACATTTATATTTATTGATACACGCAAGCACATATGTATAGAAACTAGAAAATGACAAGGATCCAAATCGGATCAGTGGAAACCGCTAACTCAACGACACACAGTGCGCCTTATGGGTTAAGCAACTAATCAAGAAGGTTGAAATGTCAGGCGAAAACCGTTTTCGTGCCTCTTATATTTTATTCCCCTTGGTAATCCTACGAAAAAAAATTAATTTAAGAAACTTTATCTGTGTCGTGACAAATACGTCCGTCACAAATATATTTTAAAATTTAACCTGTCAATTTTAATTATACTGTATGTTAACAACGTTTTCCTCACAAATGTTTAAGGAAATGTTTTACAGTTTTAACATCGAAACGTTCAACAGCATTTGACAGAGCTTGCAAATGATAAACGTGCAGCAGTTTGATGTCACTTTGAACTACGTAGCCAGCAAGCCTATGAATATTTTGTGCTAAATCAGAAGAAATTAAACTGGCACGATAACCCTGCTGACGAAGAAGTTTTTAGTTATCTACGTGTACATAATTTTTAGGTTTTGTAGACTTTCCAAAGTAGGACATTTGAAGTCGTTTATTTAACGAAAATAATTAACACGAAGAAGCAAGGAAGGGCTGTGGCACGATAGTGAATTATGGAAAGTATCAAATGAAGTAACTAAATTGTTTATACGTAGGAGAGAGCGGGAAATGGCGTAGCATATTGATTATTTTTAAAATTCTTATGTTAACTATCCCACACTAGAAAACTAGTCACAACCTCCATGGTGACGTTAAACTTTTACACGTGACGGGACGGAAAGAAAGGTAATGGTAAGAAAAGATAGAACAAAGCAGGAAATTAAAAAGCAGCCGCGGAAGCCGTGTACGGAAGGGCCCGAGTAGAGCATATGTCAGTTGGACCTCCAGCAAGTGCTTTGGCTTACGCTGCAAGGGGCTACGTAGTAAATTAACGGACAAAATACATTAAGCCAGAGTACAGGTTCATTAATCGCCAAGACAGGAGGAAAACAACAAAGGCGGACGCCGAACGAAACAACTTTGTGTTACGAGAGTGTGGAAGGTATTTTTTTATTCCTCGAATCAATTAACATATGCGATGCGTCAGGACTACTCGTCGCCCAGCATCTCTATTACTACAACAGGTGCAACCTGGGGGGNCATGGTTTCAAGGGATAAGCTTCATATTCTAGGGGTCTATCTTCATCTACCTGCAGTCTTGATTACGACGAGACTGCTCCTACATAGATAAATAAGCTGAGAACCCCACTAGACAGCGGCTACTGAAAGGCGACATGAAAAAAATAGTAGACTACGTGAACTAAAAATTATGTAATTTACTGCAATCAGCTGTGTGGCAATAAGCCGTAACGTTGTCATGGGTCCTGCCTTTGCATAGGGAGAATACACGTGCACGTAGGTTTGAAGAAACGGTGACAATTGTAATTGGGCTGCCGTGCGTTAGTGCCAACCATACAACTGCTCATAGTTGGCGAACTTTGGAACCAAAGCCAGAACAACTAGAAGGAAGACGAACTCTTTTTTATCCTTGTCACATTTCTAATGATTTCAGAATGCCATCAGGTCTACAGCACCACGCAATTCGAAACTGTAAGTATATGCCACCGCGCGTTTTGACGCAGTAGCTCATCGTTTTCGAACCATTTCACTTCTCTCAACTTTACGGAATGCCTCGAAAATTCACGTCCCGTTGTTTCTAGGCCGCGCTATCTTCTATAATTCATCATAAAGAAGAAAGAAGGAAGTGTTACCGAGTGGAGGATGCACGTTAGCTTTGTGAGGGAAGGAAAGGTCCTTTAACGCATGGCCGGTGACGGGTCGCCCTATCTAAATCCTCGAAGGCACTTACTCCCGGTAAGAGGCCCGGCCCGGTCAGTGCTACCATACCATACAAATATAAATTACCGCAAGGCTGGTCAAAATTTACTGTTTTACTCCCAAAATTCCCGTTATTACACAACCGGGGGAAAAAAGGGTATGGCACATGTAGTTTAAAATCAACCTAACTCCCAAACCACACTAGAAAGTGGATGTGATGATAAAATGAGGAATAATAACAAGAAGACGACAAATATTGCATTGTTTATAGAAAATAATCGATACTACTATTATGTCCTGGGAATCGATTACAAATTTTTCAAAACAATAATATTTGTTTTAATTTACGTATAGATTTTCGTAGGTTCGAAGTCCCGTGCATGTTCTCGTCTCCTCACTTTTTTTTTCCCGCCAGCTACAGAAATTGCCCGAGGAACGAGAAATGTGCCGCCATCTGGCAACACTGGGGCCGGCCCGCCGTGTTCTAGGACAGTCGATCAGGAGCGACGAGGCGGCATCGCGCTCATTAGCATTCGCGTGTCACTCTCGCCGCCGCGACCAGCAAGGTCGGACAAAATTGGGCGGCTAGTGCCCTCGGGAGGCGCCACCCGGCCGCCGACGACCGCGCTGCCGTTGACACAGAGCAGATAAGTATACAGAGACGAAACGACGAGGCGGTGCAGCTGGAGTTCGCGGTGCAAGCAGCTGTTTCATCTCTGTATACTTTAAGTACTCTGTGCTGCTATGATGCCCCCGGACAATGCTGCCAAACGAGCGAGGCTTGTCAAGCACGTGCGACAGTTTTAAGAACGATTTACTTAGAAGTTATCATGAAGCTAGGTGTGTCATTTTGGTCACAATGTACAAATTCTCTGTATTTTTTACAAAGAATCTATTGGAAACGAGTTTCAATGATTATTTTTCTAACACCACAAGCGAATTTGAGAAAATTTTATAAAACATGAATGTGCAATGTGGAAAACCAAGGCAAGTACTGTAAACTCTCTTGCCAAAACCCATCTACAAACTACAGTGCGATGGCACCGATCGCTTCTCACAAGTAGTCGGTGGGGTGTATCCTCAAGTTTTTATCATGCAGGGGAAAAAAATAGCGAGAGAGTTAAAACAAAACATTTGAAAGATAATATTAGTAATAGTCAAGACAGTATAATAAATGGCAGCTTGTCATGAAACTTAAGTGTTTTAGAGCTTAAGGAACTTCTGCTAAGGCACAGTTGCGGTGTTGGATTTTGCTGCTGTAGGTTTTTCTACTGTACAAATAACTTGGCGCCAATTGTAAAGCTACTTTTACTACCGTAAAACTACAGCAACAGTTATGGATTATGTTCCTCTACAAAGGCAAACAAATCTCGGGTGGTTTGCAGTTAAGTCCTTCAAAAGAAACACTACTGAAGAGAATTATGTAATGCATGTGTTGTGCAATGATTTTCAGCAGAAGCCACTAATATTTCACATAACAAGTGCAAAACATATACGGAGGAAACACAACCACCAAACCTTCAAACATACCATGTGAACGTCCTTGAAACACAAAAAATGTGCCACTATTAACGAGTGACGCATCAATAGCAAGGTAGGCACTATCACCAACATGTTCGGCGGCACTAATTTCTTGTTACTGATCTAAAGGCTTACTCGTATGTACCAATTAAGCAGGCGATGATACTTATATTTTTTATACATCGCAAAGTCTGTTTGGTAAAGCGATCTTCCGCGCATTGAAATCTCCGAAATTTCGTGGTTTGCGTTCGCTCTAGCGCAGAATATACAGCAGCACAACAAACATATGTCAGGCTAGGCGTGTGAAAACACTACAAAATGCTTTGCAAAAAAATTCAAAAAATATAAAATCTAAATATTTTGTATGTTTTTTTTTTTAAATTCTGTAGCATAGAAGGCGACTGAATATTTAATGTCCGTCGGCCATACAGAGTGAGTGACCTGATGCAATTACTGAAAACGAGAGTGCGAAGGAGCTCTGACAATCACCACGCGCTGGGGATTACAAGACAGCTGGGGCTACCGACAAATAATGGTCTTTCATTTGAAACAGACTGTCCACCCCCGCGTTTTGAAAGCGGCTCCGTTATATGGCAATCCTGACCACGTGGGTCACGACTTACAACCAGCTGATAGAGCTCGGATGTATATCGGGAGAAACTAGGCCCCCGCGCTGCAGCCGACAGCCGCTGAGATGTAGGGTCCATTTGTCTGCTTTCCTACCGGGTGGTCGTTAGGTTTGCACGCCGTATATCAATCAGGTAGCGTTCCACCCAAGCTGGGAATGCCAACACGCAACGACATTAGATACATAAAACGTAGTTCTGCACAAGAACAATGAACCTAGCAACAGAAGTGCCACAAAACCATTCCATCAAACGTCAAGCTGTCAAAATATTACTTCAGCAGAAAGAAAGTGGCCGCCATACCACGGCAGAGTAGATAAGTACACAGAGGTTTAATGGCGCTGCGGTTACTGTTATGTGGGCGTACCCGTTCGCTGATTGACTGCGCGAGGCTCTGGGAAAAAGCCTTGAGCCTGATTGGCTACTGCATGCCGCAGAAGGTTCCTTATTGCCCGGTGTTGTCGGCTGACGAGTAGGTCACCAGGGCCTCAGATTGATTTCGTTTCTGTGTGCCTAACCCTTTCAGAACCACTTAAATTTACAGTTTAAGGTGTTGCAAACAAAAAAATTTTATGATGCGTGCTGTACATCAGTTGACACACCACTTGTTTCGTTGTCACAGCCAAGGAGCTGTATGCTACCTGTTTAGCTACAGTTACATGAATCAATTATTACCTAGACCTATACGACGGTTTGCGAATAATTTACCCATAGGTAAGATCATTGGACATTGAGCTTCGCAGAGTGAAAACATTTCGTACACGTGCGTAACGTACACAGTTGTGCACACTGGGTCTGAATGGGCTATCTACTCCGTGTCCAGGTGTAGATTCCAGCACCTTCCTTGACCTGCCCCTGCGGCCGTGGTGTGTGTCTCCATCGACGCGATTGTTGGACACCCCTCGCCGTATGGAGGGCGCGGTCGCCTGCTATCGCCCGCCTTATAAACGAACCTGGGAGGCGAGTTGTCAGGAGATCACTGACCTGAATTGAGAGACCCGGGNGGTCGCCTGCTATCGCCCGCCTTATAAACGAACCTTGGGAGGCGAGTTGTCAGGAGATCACTGACCTGAATTGAGAGACCCGGGGCCCAGAGCTCGCTAGCTCGTGTGTGTGTGTGTGCGTGCGTGCGAGAGTGTGACGCAACTGGCTTGTGGTTCGACTGCTCCCGGCGAGAGACCCTCGGAAACAACTGCTCACCTCACACCCGTAATAGTTAGTGTCCCTGAATCCGGCCACTCCCCCTCCGCCGGCCTACGCTCGACACCGCGAACTAAGCGTCGCTTTACGATTTAAAAAATTTATGACTTTAAAGTACACGGCCCTAAGATCCCCCCCCCCTCCCCACTGAGCATCCGCTGTTACGCTCTCCAGTACAAACGAGATCAGTAACAGAGAGATTTTACTACACGCGATGAAAGCCCATAGATAAAACTACGATTGTACAGTTTTATTTTTCCCCTACCTATGAAGGAAACTGCGCGGGAAAAATCTAGAAATCACGAAACAAAACTGTACTGGCTTAGATAATTGTTTTTTTTTTTTTTATCTTTTCTGGTAAAATGTCGTATTCCCAGGACATTTATTTGCTGGGACACGCGAAAAAAACACGCACATGCAACGAACGTACAAAAAATATGTCCGGATTACTAACTCTTACTTAAGAAGTCCGCAAGCCTGGAGCTACTTCCCAATGCTCGAGACCGAGAAGCGCGGGAGCTATAAGGGCGACACTGCCACGCGTATCAAATACGCCATCGCCGTTACGCGCAAGGCCTCCGAACACAGAGTGCGCAAGTTCCTTTGAAGTGGGCGTACCCCCGTTCTCTGATTGACTGCGCGAAGCTCTGGGAAAACGTGCCTCGTGTCTGATTGGCTACTGCATGCTGAGATAAGTTCCCTATTGGCTAGACTGCTGGCTGGCGAGTAGGTTACCTGGCGCTGATTCGCGAACGGCGTTTCAACGTATTGCTAGCCAGTGACGCCATTTTGCTGGCGTGTGCGGTATAAGCGGCTGTTTTACCTCTGTGTTCTTAAGTACTCTGTGTCTCTGAATTGGCGTGCGGTGTTCGCATACTTGTGATACTTTAAGCGATGGCCTTGACATTTTATTGGTGGGAAATCTGGCGAGGCAAGGTTCGACGCAGGTCCCTCGAGTACTAATGTATGCATCTGTCTCGAACATTCTGAATTAAAGCGTTTTAAACAAAGCTGTCTTTAGCTTCGGCGGAGAGCTCTGAAATTGCGTTCCTAATGTGAGCGGGTAAGCAATAGACAGTTTAACTAGAGACCCGCATGTGCAACACGACCGTGTGGGGAGTACTCGTGATGTTCCATGCGAACAAGTAAACTGATAAACCTACAAGACAGTGCGAACACTGATATAATTAATTACACTAATATAGCGTAACAACAACAAACTTATTTATACAGATACTCTAGAGATAATGATTGAACTGAGCGGTCTGATGTTTTGTTGTCAATGTTAGTTGCATTTTTATTTTACGTACTATAAATAAATTAATGTTGATCATAAAAATCTCATAATTTAAATATAAGTCCCCGATTCAATTAAAACTATCGTTAGTCCCAAGGGCAAATTTGTATTGTGTTTCATTCACTTATTGCTGAGTGGTGAGTTATTCTCATATATACATGCTGTTTCATTTATTTCGAAATAGATTACCTTTTAAATCAAATTTGTTTAGTGCATAGTAGCGGAGATGGCTGGTATGCCACAGGTTTGTATTCAAAATTTTTCAATACAGAGAAATGAAGTTAGCAAAAAAAAAAAAAAGTTACACTGGGACAGCTCTCTTCGTCCCTGCATGGAGACCTAGGAAAAAATTTCAATTTATCTGCGCAAACTGAACCACCGAAGTATATGATTCGAAGTCTGAACCAATCAAACATATCTAAACTGAACGCATTTACGTCACCAGTAGCAGCTACATGTTCGGTCACGCATTAGCCCACACAGTATAATTTCAGCCAATTAGAAAATAAGAACAAGATTTGGCATTTCGTAATAAAGTGCCTATTGAATGATCTCAATGACATCAACTTAATGGGTAGTACAGTATAACGATCGGGAGACGGGCGTACGATACAAAGGTACTCCGCGATCACTCAGAGGCAAAGAGTAGGTAAGTACGCTGAGGCGAAATGGTGTGGCGGTTCCTTTGATGCAGCCGTACTCGCTCTCCGATTGGCTGCGTAAGGCTCTGGAAGTGGGTCTTGTGTTAATTGGCTACATGGGCGGTGCAAAATGTTCCCTGTTGGCTTGGCTGCCGAGTATGTCAGCAAGCGCTGATAGGCGGAAAGGTGTTCCGACATGTCGCTTCCCCTGTGAGATGGCGACGGCCATACCGCGTTGACATACTCGGGGGTCTCCTGATCCAAGAGTTAAAGAGCCTCGGGCATGATCATCACTTGGATGGGCGACCGCCGCGGACCCTAAGTCTGTCGTTGGCGTGTAAACCGTAGAGCAGCCGAAAAGGCATCTATCTACCTGTCAGCAGGCTTGGGCGGCCGCAAAGGCTGTTCACAGTAACATGAGCACTTGGGAAATCCTTGCTTACGATCTACTTGCAGTTACGTTGTGTATTCTTCCACTTAACGTAAATTTAACACTGCGATGGGCCTCATCACTTCATTAATGCGTCGGTCGAGTAAAACTATAAAATAATTAGGAAAGTAAATATTTTACAAATTTGTTTATCATTACATTTCTATGCATTAAAAACACAGGAAACAAATTAAACCGTTTCCGTATTCACAAATGTTTACCTGAAAATTTTTATTCAACGTCAATGCATAGGACTACTTTCCCTCAGTCTTTTCCAACCTTCTCTGGTGCGCGCGACACTCAGTGTACCCGTTACTATATATGCAGGTATAGGCAGTAACATTTTTCAGAGATTGATTTCAAAAGTGCTCACTTCATCGTGGACAGCCATTAGTTCACGGAATGAGCGGCTGTTTCGACTCTGTAATCTTCAAGTACTCTCTGTGCCGGGGGCGTGTCCCTCCGTAGTTCGACTTTTCTGGGCCAACTTGTCAACTTCACTTGTTAGGGGGAGAATGTCGCTCGCCGGACAACGGCGTTCGGCCGGCCCGTTGGCCAACGATTCGCGGCGGAATGCAGTCATGAATGAGCTGTTNTACCACGTTGCGACACGGCTGCCGGCTGTTGAAAGTCACCACGTGCGCGCCCGTTAGTAACAGACTGGGCGCATTGTGTGGTCAACGAGGTGCTTGAAAGCGAAGAAAACTAACTGGCGGGCCGATAAATGCACAATCCGTTTGTTCAAAGCAAGGCATTTTTTTCGCGTTTATTTTCACAAAGCTTACATGTGCTTCCGCTTGGAAACTAACCATTTCAGAACTACTGTAATATATGGGTTCAGTTGTTGCAAACAGGATATATTTTTATGAGTGCTGTACTTAATTCGGCACACAACACTCATTTTGTTGACATAACAAATGAGCTAGACTTCGTGTTCTGCTATATATGCTGTCCACGGTAAACTGGGCACTTTTGAAAGTCCTGCTTAAGATCTACTTGCACGCACGTTGTGTATTATTCCACCGTATGTAAAATTAACACTGCCATGGGCATCATCACTTTATTCGTGCGTCGGTCAAGTGAAACTGTGAAATTATTAGAAAAANCAAAATTAACACTGCCATGGGCATCATCACTTTATTCGTGCGTCGGTCAAGTGAAACTGTGAAATTATTAGAAAAATAAATATTTTACACATCTGCTAATTCTTACACATAGTCGCATTAAAGAAATAGAATGCTAAATAAATAAAGTTTCGCAAATATTCACCTAACACTTTTAGCTACCTTCTCTCCAGCGTTGCCTACTTTACTGGGCTCATGTCACTGAGTGCGCCCATTAAATTATATGCTGAGCAGTGACTTTTTCCTAAGGTTGATTTCAAAAGTGCTCAATTGATCGTGAACAGCCTTTAATAGTATGAACCGTACACATCCTGAAACACTTGCACGTGTTACGAATCACTTTCCCTTCAGAGAACATTATCAGGCACTAATATAGAGTACTTACACAGAGAAGTCCATCTACATACGCCAGCAAAATGGCGTCACTGGTCAGAAAAATGTTAGAACGCCGTTCGCCAATCAGCGATTGNGTCCATCTGCATACGCCAGCAAAATGGCGTCACTGGTCAGAAAAATGTTAGAACGCCGTTCGCCAATCAGCGATTGGTGACCTACTCGCCACATGGCAGCCCAGCCAATAGGAAACCTTCCGCAGCATGCAATAGCCAATCAGACACAAGGTNATGACCTACTCGCCACATGGCAGCCCAGCCAATAGGAAACCTTCCGCAGCATGCAATAGCCAATCAGACACAAGGTCATTCCCAAAGCCTGGCGCAGCCAATCAAAGAATGGGTTAGTACTTGTCTACTGTGTGGCACTGAGTCTCGCAGAGTACAGTACTGGCCAAAAAAAAAANAATCAAAGAATGGGTTAGTACTTGTCTACTGTGTGGCACTGAGTCTCGCAGAGTACAGTACTGGCCAAAAAAAAAACCTTCCTGTGCGTTTCGTATCCACACAATTGTGTAGGCTGGGTCTGAATCTCGCTGACCGCGCAGAACCAGTCTTCGTGTCCCAACACTGAACTACTTTTCTGCCAACACGACTATCATAAACGACATGGACAGAATACGAGGTTAGAACACTGTTTGGTAAACCGCTGCTTTGAGATCTTTGTAGACTCCATATAACCAATTATGAATGCAGTTTGATTAAATTTAAAATTAGTAAAAGTATTTTATTCTTATATAAAAGTGCTTGTCTTTTTTAGAAATCAGAGAAGAAAAACAAGAGTCCAACACTTCCCACACAACGAACTGCAATAGTTCTAAATTCAAAACAGCTCCAACAACAATTTTTGAGGAGACAACTGTGATAAAGTCCTGATTCGCGAGTGATTACCACCATGTANCAAAACAGCTCCAACAACAATTTTTGAGGAGACAACTGTGATAAAGTCCTGATTCGCGAGTGATTACCACCATGTATGACGAATGCACACCAATAAAACACGCGTTGAAGGGGTTGGGGGGTGGGGATATATATTGCAGCGCGTGATAAATCAATACAACTTACGTGTAGAGCGAAGAGGCCTTCAATAGAAAACATGCTGCGTTGGAGCCAGCAACTACGGCACCCAAGAGAACTGCGAATTGATTAAATTTTTATTCGTTGTGATTAAGTTCTGACAGTGACATTTACACGAACAAGGCGGGCAAAATTTCTTGCGAGTCATCGCATTATAATTACGAGCACACAATTCCAGTTCGAAGTTTGGTACCTTTCTTCGCAGGGGAGGGGGTACTTACAACCGGGCAAAGTTGATTGACAAACAAAAGACGGCAACCTGAATCGAAAGAGAGATTGGGAGCAAGAAATTTCGTTCGCCAAGTTGTTTACGACACCGCTTTTAAAGAGGATTCACGACTGTTGCAGTGGATTCAGAACTCGATTCAAGGTTTTGGTTCACGTGTTGCACTGCAGTGTGTTGCACAGAGCGCTCATTCTTTATTAAAGTCCAATGACCGTCGTCTCTCACGTGGCGAGAGGAGAAACAGCTATTGGTTCGCGCTCAGCTTCGGCACGACTCAGAATTTGAGCATCAATTCGGCACCCGAGTGGTTGTATCACTATTAAAGTAAGATGATATATTAGCCTTTAACCTTTCTGTGATTGACCTCTCTACGTGAAACACACAAACGGAACAGACGATACCTTACACTGCCACTAAACCAAAATATCTTCTGAAACGACTTATTTTTTAATGCTGCTTTTTAATGTCCCGCTTTATGTCAGCAGGCTACTCGGGGACTTTTTTTATGAACCCAAAGTTCATGTAAAAGTCATACACGTATTCATGGCCTACCTAGAAAACAAAGCCCAGAACCCTATGGTCCAACAGCTCCTTTGAGACCATATCTATACTTAAATTAAAAACGTCCTATTTATTTTCCTCCGACAGGTAAAATGCTGCCAACTGCTAAGTTTTGCATTCCCACCAGGGTAATCGCACTGCCAACAGCACGTAAATTTATCATGGTGAGGAGGAGGGGTGGGGGCGTTGTTGTTGTAGTCAGACTACTCAGCTCCCATCACAACAAACCGGGTTCAATTCCCAGCGGGTTAAAACGCGAATTTTTTTCTGCCCCTACTTACAAGTAGGGACAACCTAATTTCGCGGAAATATTTCCTCACATGCTATATCTCAATACCCAAGGTGCCTAGCAACAGTTTTCTTTTGCTTATTGGTGGCGTGTGTCTGTGCGAAGACATTGTTCTACTGGCCNACCCAAGGTGCCTAGCAACAGTTTTCTTTTGCTTATTGGTGGCGTGTGTCTGTGCGAAGACATTGTTCTACTGGCCGGCCAATCAGAATTACGCAACTTCAATACTACACGTCTGTGATTCACGCGCAAGCACCCGAGACACATAACACNGCCGGCCAATCAGAATTACGCAACTTCAATACTACACGTCTGTGATTCACGCGCAAGCACCCGAGACACATAACACAGAAACGTCCAATCACAGAAAGTGCACCTCAGCTAAAGTGTTATGGAAAACACCTGGTCGTGAAATCTTTTCGCGAAATTCGGGTGTACCTAGTGATCACCGAACACAAACAAAAATCTTATTGGTTGTGATATCGAAACAAGTTCTTTCCCAACTTAAGTACAGCACACATAAAAAAATGTCTAATCTGCAACACTAGAAATTATAAATTAATGTGGGGAAGGAAAGGGTTAAAACGCCCCTCCCGCTGGGAAGGAGACTTCATCTGATGACAGACACCAGCCTGGGTCACCATAAAAGGCCGCGCGCGCCCTCCGCAGTCGGCGTGTCCGACTTAGGGCGATCCCACCACAGAGGGGTGTAAGGAATCCAGAGCCGGTTCCGACGTCTCCTCGGCGACGCGAGATGCAAGCTCCGCTGCTCCGGGCGGTTTCGCAAACGTCTTCGGTTCCGACCGAGCGACGCGGGATNAGAAGGCGACGACGATATTGTCAAGGGGTAGGAGGAGGGTAGTCGCCCCCGCCCCCCGCCGGCTCCATGCTCCAGTGCACATCCCTGATCGGTATTCTTCACGCGCAGGTGCTTCCAACGTCTGCAAGGCGTCCTCAACCACGGCGAGAGAGCAACAGGTGTCTGTCGCACTTCACACGGGCTCAGCGCCTTCTGTAGTCTATTCGCGGTTTATCCACATTTTTTAAAAATCAAACCTTTGAAAAATCACACCATATATTACGTGTTTGGTTGTTTCCTAATTACGTTATCTGTCACACGCCTTTTATACTTCTGTTAATATTAAAGTACCTTATTTTTGGTTAAATTTAAATTTATTGTTCAAATGAATTAAAACATTGAGAAAATAGGTGTGTTGGTAATGCCTGGTAGGGAATAGTTATTTCGTAAAATACTATTACACTGAGTGCACACGAACGTGGTGCGTTGTCACATTGGCGAAATTTTCTAGGCTCGGATAAGCTTTGTTTGCATGAGGTGGAGGAATATCCTGGAAGTAGAACTTTAGCAGGGCTTCNGCTCGGATAAGCTTTGTTTGCATGAGGTGGAGGAATATCCTGGAAGTAGAACTTTAGCAGGGCTTCAGAAAAGTTGTAAGTAACCGTGAATGGACTATACTGGACTCGATGGGAAGAGCTTATCTGGTCAGGGTGTCCCATTGACTAAGGACNGAAGTAACCGTGAATGGACTATACTGGACTCGATGGGAAGAGCTTATCTGGTCAGGGTGTCCCATTGACTAAGGACGAAGTAGACACACTTTAGTTTTCTACGCATATCCGCAACAGTGACTCACACACACATCGTCAGTACAACTGTCAAAAGTCACATGGTCAATAGCTGTGAACGAGTTCGTTTCCATTTGAATTTTTAACAGACCCGCCCTTTTACGTGAATAGAATACTTTCACAAAATTCACAATATTATAATTGCATTAAAACTAGAGAACGTTTGCAAACACCTCGAAACACTTGCTGACAAATGAATGTTCCAGCTAGCTTCTAATTCTACACACGTTGTTTTTTTATAATGCCATTGGCAGAAAATCAGTCCAATATTGGAAAAACATAAAAAGGTTACTGCGCTGCTAGAATGATTACTCTACCCCATATTTAATATGCGGGCTTACTGGGTACGTAAGTATACTGAGGCCAACACTCCAGCTGTGCAAGTCAGTAAAGCGGCGTCACTGGACAGCAAAATGTCGGAACGCCTGGTGAAGAAAAGTTTGACGTCAATATAACTACAGAACAGAAAAACAATAGCTAATTTGGAACAGTCGATACTGTGAAAGTTTGCGGATTCATTTCGTGAAAGGATATCATTTATACACAACACATACTACTGTGTTACTTTTGCAATCGGGTCACTGTTTATTTAACACCCTGAATGACTCTGTACCAATGATGAAACAGCACCAACAGAAGGACCTAATCACGTGCAATGTTGTCTACAGTTCAACTGGATCGGTATTTCAACNATGATGAAACAGCACCAACAGAAGGACCTAATCACGTGCAATGTTGTCTACAGTTCAACTGGATCGGTATTTCAACATCCAGTAAACAAATAACAGCAGCTTTGACTCGTACTTTTTTGTGACGAGCCCAATAACACATTTGTTTTTGTTGGTATAGTTGTGTGGATATGGGATAAATGAACAGCAACGCATAGTAATCAAAGACGTGCAGACGACAAGTATGAATTATTTTATTTGAAGAGGTATGTACAGATTTCCGATTAACCGGTATTTCAACAAACGACTGGGGGTTGCTAAAAGCGACCATGAATTGAGCTGAGCCTTCAGAATGTTATGGTTGGGGACGTTAAACAGAACAGCTATACAGTTTTACATTACAGTTCATTGTTGTGTGTGGTTGGCAGAACGTGGCTGTACGGTAAATAACGAGGCCAGCTGANGCAGTTTTACATTACAGTTCATTGTTGTGTGTGGTTGGCAGAACGTGGCTGTACGGTAAATAACGAGGCCAGCTGAGAGATAGGGGAGTGTTTCCGCAACAGAAAGTTGCAGAGTAGCGATAAGCTTAGATAAGTGCGAGACTGCAGGGAGGTCATTTTTGTTGTTAACATAAAACCCAAGAGTATGAAAAATAGCTAAAGAAGAGTTTCGCAACAGTCGAAGTTTTGCTTGCACAGCTTGCAAGAAACTTTCGGTCGCTGCAGCGACAAACAAACCGCAAAACTGGCTCTTGCCCGCCTGGTTTTTTTTCTGGTAGGTGAAAAAATACCTCGGCACGTTACCGCCAAAGAGTTTCGCAGCTGGCCAAAGACATTCCACTCGCGCGGTGCTGCAGTCGAGTAACCTACAATCCCCGGTATTTACAGGGAGCTTAGCTGTTCCGTCAGACTCGGCCTAATTTTACTTTCAAGAAGCCGTGACATTGCACTTCTAGAAGTTCCGATGTCCTAACCATCCTTAAACTTTTTTTCTTCTGAATGACCGCTCATTATGGTACTGTGCATGCCGTTTTATATTTTCGCCGAGTATTCTCTACTTATCCTTCCACGCGTCCACGTTAATGAGTCACTAAGTGCACAAGAGACGAATTGGGGTGGCGGTTCCTTTGATATGGACGTACCCATTCTCCGAGTGGCCGCGCGAAGCTCTGGAAACGGGCCATGTGTCTGATTAGCTACTGTGTACTGCGAAAGGTCCCCTATTGGCCAGGCCGCCGCCTGGAGTGTAGGTTGCCTCACGCTGACTGGCGAACGGCGTCCCAACATGTTGCTGGCNCTATTGGCCAGGCCGCCGCCTGGAGTGTAGGTTGCCTCACGCTGACTGGCGAACGGCGTCCCAACATGTTGCTGGCGTGTGCAGTTGGAGTTCGCGGGATGAGCGGCTATTTCACCCCTGTATGCTTCAGTACTTTGTTTCCANCTATTGGCCAGGCCGCCGCCTGGAGTGTAGGTTGCCTCACGCTGACTGGCGAACGGCGTCCCAACATGTTGCTGGCCAGTTGCGCCATTTTGCTGGCGTGTGCAGTTGGAGTTCGCGGGATGAGCGGCTATTTCACCCCTGTATGCTTCAGTACTTTGTTTCCACGCAATACATATATTCAATGGCGCAAAAATTCAGGTCTAAAAAAAGTAATCTAAATCACTATACTAAAATATTGTTGTCCGCCTTCGCACAAAGTTCGTGTAACTGTAGACTTTATCCACAGTCATATGCACGATCTTTATAGTTTTCATTGGGGTTGAGAAGGAAAAAGGAAAGGGGAAGATTCGTGATAACCATGAGGCTAATTGAGCATACTTGGAATGAGTATTCACGGACACGAAAAACATAAGGGGGTCCAGGGGTATGTATTCGGGGGAAGTTTTGAACTACAATATTCAGAATATTAATGTGTGTAGCCATACTGTAGGAAATAATAAGTCAGCCCCCCCCCCCCCNATTACCACAATCAAAACGCCAAATTTCTAAGTGCATCACACATCAAACTAATTATTTGCATCTAACATTTTCTGCTGAGTACTAAACAAGATGTAGGCCACAAAATCATGATCTGTAAACGGTTCTTATAGTGAAAGATACCAAGTGAACATGTATCCAGGGATGTCAGTACGTTTACAGAAGTGGAAAAGGAAGGGGTTGGGGAGAGGGGAGAAGAAAAGTTATTATAGCAGACACGGCAGTTAAAAATATTAATTTCATAACCTTGCAGATTGTGTCTAGCATGTTTAGCAAAATAATTTAAATAACTTACTCAAATTCTGCCACTTGAAGCACTAACTTGGGTACACCTAACTCTGCAGGCCCCTATATCTCGGTACGCGGCAGTTAGAAAGGCAAAAAAAGTGTGAAATTCTGGCAGAATAACAATACGTATAGGCTATTCACGGTAAGGTAAGCACTTTTTAAGGATCTTCCAGCAGGAAGAGGAACCGTACTTCTTCTGGCAGGCAACCGGATACCTTCTTCGCGTGGGAAAATACCGCGCGATCAACCATATACAATGTTCGTTCTGGAAGCCGGCCGAGATACATGGCTGCTACAGAATACCACCATTGAATTTCCCTTACTTGCACAAGTTTTCCAATTGAAAATTGAGAAATTTCCAACCTTTTAAAGCGTTGATTAAAAAAATTTATGAACAGAGCATTGTTTTATAAAATATCCCTGAAGATAGTCTAGAGAAAGAGGAGTACAATTCATCACTTGCAAGGCGATTTCCCTCACATTACAATTGTTTTGGTGCCCGGTCATTTTTTTTTAAACAAATGTATTGGGCTACTAATGAGAACGTTTCGGCTGTATAGATAAATCTGCTCGGATTTCCAGGACCAGTCTCTAGTGTTCCCCTGACTTCTCAATGCTTCCAAAGGTTTTCCAGGCCTGTAGCAACCCTGATAAACTTCCTGGTGAAACCTGGGGGTCCGGTGGTGCAACAAAAGCGGTGCATTCTTCTAAAACCAAGGAAAAACCGACTTAAAAGTTACGTGATTGCACCGGTCGGAGCCGTCGAGGGAAGAGTTGAATTTGGAGGGGGAGGGGTGCCACGGTGAAAGCTCGTGACGTCACGGTTGCGTCACAGTTGCTCAACTACGAGCGGCGGGCGCGCAAGTGGGCCAGGCCGCGGGGAAAAGCAAGCTCTCCTCCCGGCGAAGCCTGTCTCTCTCTCTCTCTCGCCGTCTCTCTCTCTCTCTCTCTCTNGACCAGCCGCAAGCCGCGCCTGCCCCGACCACGCGGCGGTGAGGCAACGTCGACGTCGACGGCGTTTCGACGACGGGGCGTGTTTGCGGAGCGTCCTCGCCACACGCTCGCACCTCGTGTGTGGGCTGGCCCGCCTACCTGTTCACGGTAAAGTGAAGGGGCCGCGGTACGGTGTAGTGGTTAGACTGCTCGCCTCCCACTCAGGCGAACCAAGGTTCGACTCCCGGCGGGGTCGCTCTCGGATTCTCTCGTGTGGGAATCGCGTCGGACGATGTCGCTGGTAGGCGGGGTTTTCTCGGGAATCTCCCCGTTTCCTCCGCCCTTTTATTCTGGCACCGCTCTATCGTCACCTCAATCACCGCCATTGATTCTCAAGACCTCGCTGTTAAGGGCCACCCAAATATCTTCACTCGCTGTAAACTAAACACTTTTGAAGTCAAGTTTTGAAAAAAATATTCACTGCCCATTATAGACCGTTCATGGTAAACTGAGACCTTTTGTAATACCTGCTTACGATCTACTTCTCGGAATACATTGTATCCTTCCGCCATGGGCCTGATCACTTTATTCATGCGTTGGTCACGTAAAACTGTGAAATTATTAGAAATGTTAATGTTTTACAAATTTGCTATTTTTTTACACTTGAAAACGTTAAAAATTAAAACAGAAAGGAAAAGAAATAATTTCAGTATCAACAAATGTTCACCGAACACTTCTCATTCAACATTGAGACGTGAGACTACTTTCCGTATGTCGTTAACAACTTTACTGGGCGCATGCCAGTCATTGTGTCCGTTAAAATATACGCAGGTTGGACCAGTGACATCTTCCAAATGTTAATTTCAAAAGTGCTCCACTTCATCGTGAACAGTCTATACCTGCAGCTGGCTGAGGCATCCAATGCGAAGCGAGGTGGGCGGAGCGTAGAGATGGAATGCAACGGTGGGGGGGAAAAGGAGAACCCAGAAAAACCCTGGCCAACGGCAAGATCCGCCACGTTTCCCGCATGCAAAAACTCGGGTTTGTCCCTGCAAGAGGCGGATGACCCAACCAACACACAATACAAGTGTGGAAGCGGTATGGGGCCAACAACAACAACAACGAGGCTCGTATTGCTCCAGTCCCCGGCTGCAAAGCCATTACTGGAGTTGCGACGTTACGCTATGGGCTATGAACTATACTTCGAATTCAGTATAACTTTATATTA